>VDFB02105785.1:16707066-16971324 GCA_007258455.2 Sequoia sempervirens
ATATAATTACACATTGCATTAATCTCCTTTGAATTTTGGTTATTTGGAAATGACCATCTTATCTCTCAACAACATTAATAGACTTGGTCAATAGATACATTCATTCCCACTACACAATTCCTACCCTTTTCTTGTTATATTTTTGTCAACTATAGCATTAAATATTAACATTTTATGCCATAGTTATTTAACTGCCCGGTTCATTTTAATGCTTGTAAAAGGGGTTTTTTTTGTTTTTGTATAACTTGCAAATGAGGGGTCAAATTTTCAATTGTAAATAGTCAACAAGAAGCTAGCTCCACCACCGACATTTCAATGTCAAGATATTTTCAAAATTCTAATTATTTAATATGTTAATTTGATCTCCAAATTCAATGTAATTTGTGCAATTTTTGACAGGGCATAACTTTCACCCCGTTTGTCAAAAATTGACAAAATTCTTTTTGAAATTCATTATAACTTTGAAAAGATTCTAGATTTTTTGTCAAATTTAAGTTTTAGAAAGTCAAATTTTTAATATTTGTAAAAATCTCTACGACATTAATAAATTTGGCTTCCAAACTTGACACAAGCTTGTAATTATTGTTTCACATCTTACTAGGGGTCAACATTTAGATATAATACAATTTTGGGGGGTTTGGTAAGGCATAATTTAGGTTCCTTGTTGTGTATGCATCATGGATTCAAAAATTGATTTGTTAACATCACATAATTTCCACACATGGAAATTCAAAGTACAACAACTACTTCAATCTAAGAGGTTATGGAAAATTATCAATGGAAAAAAAGTCAATTTACTAGGGAGTTTGAGTAATTTACTTATCAGAACAAGCTAAATGAAACAATGGGAATAATAGGTCTTCTTGTTTCTGATAATTTGCAATTTCACATTTCTAGTTGTACAACTCCTAAGAAAATGTGAGACAAATTTAAAGATCTCTTTGGTAAAGTTGATGAGTTCAAGATTGTACAACTGGATGTTAAATTAACAACATTGTCTCATGATTCCTTCTCATATATTAAAGATTTCTTGGTTCAATTTAAGTCTTTTCTTTCTATACTTTAGGGTTGTGGTAAAATAAAAATAAATAAAGAGTGTATCTTCTTGATTTTGTCAAAGTTAAAAGGTATTCATTAGATATTTGCTTCTTCCTTTTACTCTACCATGGATGCTCTTGGAATAGCACATGTAATTCCTTCTTTTGAATAGTTTTGTGATAGAATCACAAGAGAACAATCTAAATTAATCTCTATGGATGTTATCACCTCTTCAAAATTTCAAGAATTAGTTTCTCAATCATCTAAGGGAAACAAACAAACCAAGGATCAAGCTATGAGATCAAAATCAGACACTTCATTGGATTCATCTCCCTCATCAAAAGAGAAAAATTCTAAGTAGAAACCCAAATGTACTAATTGTAAGAAACGAGGGGATGAAGAACATCAATATTTCAAAAAGGAAATTGATGACTTGAAAAATCTTCTTCAACAAACTCAAATTCAATTGCCTCCATCTAGGATAGGTGGTTCTTCCTTTTCTCTATCCACCATCCACATATTTAGCAAAGGATAAGAATAAGGGTATGACACTCATTGCTTCTGCAAACAACATATCACATAGGTGGCTTCTTGATTACGTGGTATTCACCACATGGCTACATCCAAGGAAATATTTTCCACATTTAAGCCTTATTCATCCCACCAACATTGATGGTGAATAACCACTGAGGAGAGTGACGATAGCTTGATCCATTGATGATATAAAATTGATAATATATTTTCCATACACAAATATTTGCATTCGCATACCGCCGGCCACATGTTATGTTGATCATGATTCCAGATTATACTTCTTTTCTTCCTTTGGTTCTATCGGCTTTGATGATGGTTTAAGTATAAATGACATTGATACCTTCAACATTCATAAGGGGATACAATTTGGTTATTTGAACCTTGTAGTTGTTGGAAATATGTGCCTCAATCATCACAGGCTGAAACCTCTGCTGGAGCCAAGTCGGTGTGACAGCTCTTATGTCTGGCTGACTAGCAGCTCTAATCTTGTTGTATTGTTCAGGTCGCTGTGACCTCAGAGGAGTCTCACGGAATGGTTACACTTTGGAGTCTATCGCTGTGACAAGAAGGATTTAGGGTGACTTCTTACCGATCATGGAGATCTTTTGGCCGACAGGCCATTCAATCGCTTGTCATTGAGACCCTTGGCCGAAAGGTTTTGTTTGGGAAGAAGTTTGGGCAATGTGTTTAAGTCTTGCCGAAAGTATGTTTTGTATTGAAGTCTTCAGGATATCTAAATAGTTTTCGCTATGATGTCTCAGTGAATAGTTAAAGTCTCATCGACGGGAATGCATTTGGGTTCATCAGAGTAACAATGATTTTTTCATTATGATGTCTCGGTGATGTGTTTTTGTCTTGCCGACATTGAATTCTTTTCTCGATAAGACTCATGGTGACTAATGGTCTTCGGTGTAACATGATAGTTTCGATAAGAAGTCCTGTGGACTTTGGTGAGCTTCTCCTGCACTGGATGATGAGAGGTCTCTCTAAGTAACATATATGTGTTTGAAAAGAACTCTAAGGTGTTGCAAGTCTTGTTGACTATTCTTTGAGCCTTATACCATGTACCTTGGTATAATCCTTTTGAAGTCTTAATGGAGGTCCGTGAAGAATGATACTCTTTTCCAAATGGTAAAATCACATCTATGAAACTTTTGGACCTTGCTATGATCTCCTAGTGAAAGTGATAGGTCTCGCCGACTATTTGGTGCTTTGGTGTAACACAAGGCTCGTTGAGATGTCTTGGTGAGAGTGATGGGGCCTTTTCCAAAGGAAGTACCCAGCCATATGCCAAGCTCAGGAAATATTCAAGGAGCAATCTATAACTCTTGGCGCATAACAAGATGAAGCTTTTCGCATTGGGAAGACATCAAGTAGTGTCTTCATCGAGATGCCAAATGCTTGAATTTAGACCATTTTGACCATCCTATGTGAGTCTCTCGCGGACCAATAGAGTAGCTTCAAATTTGAATAGCTGGAAGCTCGCTCATCATGGACGCCTCTGCGGAGGAAGCTTGGACGGGATATGGAAACAACAACATGGGGATATACTCTATGATGGCAGATTGTGACCAGCTATTGTAATTTATGGACGAAGTCGGTGGTTGTATGATCGAAATGTATCTCTAATCTAAAAGATCAGAATTTCGAAGGTTCCTATACAAGATTGTTCATGGTGAATGCTGATGTAAATAGACACCAGAAAGATAAGTTTGACATTTGTATGTAATCTCTATTACTGTAATACAAAGTGATTTCTCTTGGTGTGGTGGGTTTTTCTCCCGTAAGGGTTTTCCCATGTATATCTGGTGTTTATGTGTGATTGTCAAATACTCTGTTTCTGCTATTTGCTTCATAGTGCATCTTAACTGAACTGTAATTGAAAAATTAAAAGTATATCTGCATTCTTCTCTGAGGTATTGACGTTAGGAGAATTGTTTCTGCATCTGATTTTCCTTATAGTAGTTCCTATCCTCCTTATTAGTTTCTTCACCTTACATTGATATCACATCTCCTTCACATTCTTGTTCTTTAGTATTGAGTGTACCTACACCATTGGTTTTTTCATGATTTATGGCATCATGACATTCATTATTGTGTTTCTACTATAATTGATTGGGATGATTACTTACATGGTATATCAAACTTTTTTAGTGAATCCAATTTTATAGAGTTGGTAGGAACCTTTGATGATAGCCATATCAATAATGTTATATACTCATATACATCTTTGGTTTCTATTTTGCATTAGCCTTTGCATGGAGAATTTGAGAAAAGTTTAGAGATTTTACCATTATATTTGGATCTAACACATCATTCAAATACTTGAATTCTTCTCACATGGGAAAATTTTATGCACATATATGTAGTTCATCTTCTTCCACAAGGAAGAAATGTTGTTCAAAATTTAGGGATCACATTTTGCATTCTTCTTTGAGCATCACTCAACACTGCAAATTCTATGATCTTATGGGGGGGGGTCCATAGTCTCTTTTTTTTCCTCCTATGGGGGAAAATTTGATGTACTTATGTGATAGAAGTAATCCTTGGGGGGTCATCATGATTCCTTCTTCTATATTCTTCACTTGTACATTTTATTTCATTTTATTGCATTTCTCTTTTGAGAGGGGTTTTTATTTCCCACTGGACTTTTCTCCTTTACTCCACTTTATGAGATATTTGTATATGAGTAGCTAACATGGCCTTGTAGCTGAGATGCACCATTAGTGCATACATTACTCCCTAAGTTGCACTTAAGGGGGTATTTTTTTTTATTAAGGTAATACAGGTTTTAAAGGGACCCGAAACCCTTTCATAAAATGCAGGTATAAGAAAGTTCAGAGAAAAAATCTATAACCAAAATTTTTTTATAGGGGCCTAAAACCCAAATATCCAAAACAGTCTAAACAAAAAATTAGGAAACCAACAATAAACCTATAGCAATCCTACCAAGAAAAAACTGCTAAACAACAAGAAACTAACAACATAACTACTGTAACTCCTTAAGGGTATTAGCCGCTTCCAACTCCTATTGATAGAAGCTCTGATAGAGATTTACCAGAATATTAAAATCATCCTTCTCATCTTGGAAAGATTTCTTCTTTCCCCTGGTATGAGTATTTGGCCCTTTTTGATCAATATTGCTTTTTTTCCCCTTTAGCTTTGTGCTCCTCAGTATTCTTAGCTACATTGGAGGCTTCAATAACTTGTTCTTCCCTAAGTTCCTCCAACTTTTTAGTGAGGATCTGAATGCCTTCAACACTATTCTGAATGGTACAATGGCTAATTTTAATGACTCATTCTAGGTTTTGATTAATCTGCATCATCTTTCATTAGATTGACTTCAGTCATAATTGCCTCCAACATCAAATGAATTTCTTTTTCCTTATTCTTCTCATTGATAGAATCCTCCACACCCCTATTAGGATCTATTTTATTCTGCATTGATCTTAGCTTAATATTTATTTGATTTAGCACAAGAAAAAACCATTTGATTACTCAAAAATGACCAACCATCCCATCTCTAGCTAACCCCAAAACATTATGTATTTCCTCTTTGTTTGTATTTAGCTAAGAGATGTCTTAGAAAAATCTTGAGGAGAGAAAAAATGACTTTATTTAACATTTTTAGGGGTAATATTAGGGATTTTACCATTATAGCTAGCTTGCATATTAGTCTTAACCTCCATTTTTCCCTTCCCTTTACCACCTTTCTCCCAATCATCAGAATTTTTTGATTTTATTTTTTCTTAGCTGAGGAGATATGAATATCTTCAGGAATGATGCCCTTTGTGTGCGACCCACTTGACCAATAAATCTAAGCTTGAAATATTTTCTTGGCAAACTTACCCTTTCTCATTTTCTCATCCTTAAACAGGGAATTGAGTGTGTTAGTGTAAATAGAGTCATTATTTACTTAGTTAGCTAATCACCTTTCTAGGATTGATCTTTTCACACTCATAAGCTTAAGTTTATTTATGTTTATTTTTCTTTCAAGTATTGCTTTATAGCATTGATACATGTGTCCTCATCGATTGAGACACCTATTGGAACTTGCTCACACACTTGTTAAGTGAACTCACAAGTGTCCCACCTATGGAGGAGTAGTCAGAGTTTCACTTCTACCTTCTCACCTCCTCATCCTTTCCTATATATGCAAGGCTTGATCATTGTATTATACACCCTTCATTTGTATATTGATAGACATACTATTGTGATTTTTTTTTTCACTTGTAGAAGTTTGTTTTATGCTCTTGATCTTGACATTCTCCAACAAATACTAACAAACTGAAAAAATATAAAATGTAGGATTTTATTTCTAATTTTTAAATATGGGCTGATGCAAGAAGTTGGGTCCACAAAAAGCTCAAAAAGTGGACGTGTTTTTGCTATTTTTTCAGAATTTTTCACACTTGGACTGAAAGCTTGAAGCACTTACACAATGAATCTTAAGAAAAGTCAGTAATATGAAATTTAGTATTTTGCATCTAGTTTCAAAATATAAATTTTGATAGACATGTATAAAAACCACTTTTTAAAAGTCATTTTTTTTACCATACCATGCACATGTACAAACACCACTTTTTGACCTAAATAAAGTATTTTTCTAATTCCTTTTAGAGAAAGATATGCATCCACATGAAGATTGATGAGGATATTTTTCTATATTTTTTTTCTAAATAATTTTTTTATTAAATTTTATTGGCCCTAATTGTTGTTTTTGAAAATCAACATGTACATATATCATAATTGGACCTAAACTATTTTTTTTTTTGATTTTTTTCATTGTGTAGAGAATTTTCTGAAGATTGATGTCATATAATTTTTTTTTGCAAAAAAATGAACAAAGAAAAAGTTATTGAAAAACAAAAAGCCTGATATTTCAAGTTTATGGACCAGTTTTCTTAGAGATTAATTAAAAATTAAAAAAAAATCCAATTTTAACAAAAAATATATATTTAGAAACTAGACATTGTGATCTATAATGGGTTTTAATTTCATAGATTAATTTAGAAAGAAGTCCATCAACTATATTGCCAAAGTTGGATATTCTTCTTGAATCTGCCTTATTTTTTTAATTGCAAGTGAAAGGCTAAGGTTCGGGTTTCCAAACCTTTCTCGAGCCTAAAATCAAAGCAACATGTGGTTTGGGAATTCAAACTTTAAAATATTTGTACCTATTATAAATGCGTATGCGTTCTTAAATAGAAAATGAGTACCCTTTATATAACGGGCAGTCATTCTTAATTTACCCGTTTGAAAATAGGAATGGGTATGCGTTATATAATGGGTACATGTTTCATATATATCTATTTTTTTCCAAATTGGAAAAAACTGACTCAACACGTTTTTTGTGCAACATTCTTTTTTCTACAATACAAACTGACAACGCCATTTTATGCATTTTTTAATTCAGTCTTGTCTTGTACAATCTCTTAATAGGTCATATTCTATTCAATTTTTTAAAGGAGAAAATTGCAAGTTGAATTTTCTAAAGTAGAATCAAGTACAAGGAATTTTCACAAGAAGATTTGAAGAAAGAGAGATTTTGGATGTATTCATATGTTTTTGTACTTCAAAGTTTATATAAGAAAGGATCTCCATATTATATAGTTTTATTTCAAAATTTGTAGGTAGCAATTGGAAAATAGGTTAAGAATCATTTGTTTTTTTATCAAGAGGGTTTGGTAATCATGGGATCAAAGCAAAGGAAAATAAAAAAATGTAGGTTGTCAATGAAACCCAAAGAAATTGAAGCAAATAGAAAAATGGAGGCAAAAAGACAAAGGGATGGAAGAACACAGATTTGTCAAATGAAAAATTTGGAAGAATCTAGTTCCATGAATCTTGAAGAGGAAACTATGAAGGGTGAGATGAATGTAAATGATGCAAATGTGGAGATGGTGAATATGGAAGAAAATGCAATTATGGAGACAATCCCAACTATGCTTTCAACTTCAACTTTGAATGATATGGAAATAGCACCTATGCAAACAACTTCGGGTATATCTTCAAATCCACCTCTCAATGATATGGAAAATCCACCTATTTAAACAATTTATCCAAGTATGTCTTCAAACCCAAGCCTTGATAATATTGATCTTAGTTATTTAGATGAAGCTGGATACACCATTGATGATATCAATAATTCTAGTTTTGAAACAATGCAAAAACAAAATAATAATGAAATACCTTGTATGAATGCAAATGAGAATGAACTCCCTCATATTGATGAAAATGATAATGAAATCCCTTGTATGTTTGAAAATGAAATGAAACCCCTTGCATGAATGAAAATGAAACCACTTGTATGAATGAAAATGAAAATGTTTTTTATACAATTGAAAGAGATGTCTTAGATAACCTTCTTGGTAAAATTTCTTGGACACAAATGAGAACTCATAGAAATAGATTATATAATATTTTTTTTATAGAAAGAAATTAGGATTTCAATGTCAACTCATGATGCAATTAATGAAAATATGGAAAATGCAAAAAGTGATGAAAAATCAGGCATTTTTGTCAAACCAAAAAAAGGATGATTCAATAGAACTAGTCATATCTAGTGTTGCCAATGCTATTGATTCTATAGGAAAGAAAAGTTGATCTAAAGATAAGAATGCAACACGTCATGCAATAACAACTACTCTAGTTAATAAATCAACTTCAAATAAAAGAATGTTAAGTAAGATTAGTGAATATATAAAAGTAAATCCTAAAATTTTGATAAGAGTGACTAAGAGAAGAGAAAGTATTGAAAATGATCCAACTAATCAATGTTGGAGTTTTAGTGGTAGACTCCCAAGGTCAGACATGAAATTAACTAATGAAATCAAATATTTAATCAAAAAAAATTGGCATGATAATACAATAGTATCACCTAATATTAGAGATGTTTTAAAATTAAGGGTGGGATAAAAATTCCGTGACCCTCATCCAAAGAATCTATTAGATATGACTCAAATTGAATTTATAAGAAAAATTAGATGATTCAATATTACCAAATATTAGCATAAGTCAAAGATCATTCAAAAAATTTAAACCTTGGTATGTTAGAATTAATAAAAACAGATCTCTTGTTGTTGTTAAACTCATGTACAATTTTATTATTATTATGATATTTTTTGATATATACGTTGTACTTTGCATGCTAACCAAATTATGCATGACATTTGTGGTATTAATATGCCACCTGAAACAATCAAAGATTTTATAGCAGGTTTGTTTTGTGAACCATCTATTAGAGAATTTATTAGAGAATTTAACGATAAGATTGTACCTAAATATGTTATATACTCTCAATATGCTCATTGGCTTGATGGTCAGTTTTGTACATGTAAAAAAATATTTTCAATTGGAACTATATTATCAGTTGTTTATTTTGTAGAAAACTATAATCTTGCTCCACAAGAAGAAATTCAATCCCAATATTATAATTCAGTGTAGGTAGCCATATTTTTTCATATTGTATAGAGACATGTAGATGATAGTAGAGAAGATAATAGGAAATTTTTGAGAGAGTGCCATTTTTATGTGAGTGATAATCTATTACACTCATTTGAGTTTGTTCAATATTGTTTTAATATATTTTATAAAAAAATATTTGAGAGGAATTCAAATGAGAGAACATCTCATATGGTCAGATAATTGCACATGTCAATTCAAGAATGCTAGAATGTTTTATTGGTTATGTAGAGCTCATAAGGAAAATAATATCCAACACATGTGGAGTTTTTTTGAAGTTGTACATGGTAAAGGAGAACATGATGGAGTAGGTGCATGAATGAAAAGAGCTCTTGCTAGAGAGAAACTAAAATTTGAGGATGCAACAAAATTTAGAGATGCACATGCAATTGTAGATTGGTGCAATACAAAATTATCTTCAAGAACAAGTGAGATCTTAATAATTTGATGTTTCTTGTGGTTAGTTGAAGAAAATAATACTCTTACTCGACAAGATTGTGAAACAATTAATGGATCAACAAAATGGCATTCATTTAAGAGTTCAAATGCAAACACGTGGACAATATGGACAAGGGAGTTTGCATGTTTTTTTCAATTTTGTATTGTAGGTGATTGGGAGGTGTTCGAAAATATAGAATGGTTCAAAGAATAGCAACAAAGAGCCTTAGCACCTACATCAACACATGATCAACATGGAATGACAATTGAAGAAGATAATCAAGTGTTGGCATCAGATGATTATGATCATGATTAAGACCTTGTACAAGAAGGTATATTAAATTGAATTGAATTTTTTATTACATTATTTTTTAATATATATAATTTTATATGTATGCATGTTTATATGTGAATTAAATATATGTCACTCTATTAAATTAATATTTTTTTGCAGGACATGTGTATGTTGTTGTTGCAACTGAGGGGAATGAAGAGGAGACAAAGTATTGGTTGGATAGATGTGTTGAGAGAAAATATAATTTGGTACATCCTAGAGTGGATGATGACAAATTTTAGTATCCAATTGGTCCTGTGGTTATTGTTGGCACCTGGCTTCTAAAATATCTAATAAGAAAGAATGGTTTTCCTACATTTGAATACTATGAAAGACATAAGAAGATTATACATTAGTCACATTTTATTTTGACAACCAATATAAAATTAGTTAGATATCAAGGGAGGCCTGATAATAAAGTGTTATGGACACTTTTAATGGATGATCATGAGGTAATCATAGATGCATTACAAAAAAGAAAGGATGCAAATGGTACAATAGAATAAATAAATATAGGTAAGTATATAGTTGTATATATATTTAATCGATAGTCTATATATAGTTAAAATTTATCACATAACTTAGAGTCAAGGCTCATGTGTATCTCCATTTAATCCATGTTATTATGTTAGTCTTAAGTCATTTCCAAATTATAGTTTTAAATCACTTTTTGCTTTAGGTCTCCCAAAACTAGATGCATTCCAAAAAGAGAGGAAATGCATATATATTACAATGGAATTTGAATCTAGATACAAATAACTATATAGTTCTATACATTTAATTGATATTCAAAATATAAAACTAAATAATTCATTTTCATTTTATAAAAAGTTTATAATTGATTGCAGATCCCCTTAAGCCATCCTCTTAGGACCCCTTAAGGCATCATCTTATCTACCCTTAATCCATCCTCTTGCATCCCCCTAAGTCACTCTCTTAACTCCCCTTAAGCCATCCTCTTAGGACCCCTTAAGCCATATCATCTTATCTACCATTAATCCATCCTCTTGCATCCCCTTAAGTCACTCTCTTAACTCCCCTTAAGTCATCCTCTTAGGACCCCTTAATCCATTCTCTTGCATCCACTTAACTCATTCTCTTAACTCCCCTTAATCAATCCTCTTAGGACCCCTTAAGCCATATCCTCTTAGCTCCCCTTAATTCATTCTCTTACATCCACTTAACTCATTCTCTTAACTCCCCTTAGCCATCCTCTTAGGACCCCTTAAGTCATATCCTCTTAGGTACCCTTAAGTCATTCTCTTAACTCCCCTTAAGCCATCCTCTTAGGACCCCTTAAGTCATCATCTACCTACTCTCCTCCCCATCATATCACATCTCCCCCTATTAGGGTTTAGGATCAAGAGGGTATATGGTATAGGGTTGAGGGTTGAGGGGTCATCCCTTGGGATTTACATCCTAGGGTTGAGGGATATGGTTTAGGGTTTAGGGTTTAACTTGACAAGATGATTAGAATAAAAATAGGGTTTAGGGTCAAGAGGGTATATGGTTTACGATTGAGGGATCATCCCATGGGATTTAGGTCATAGGGTTGAGGGATATGGTTTAGGGTTTACAATTGAGGGTTCATCCCATGGGCTTTAGGTTCTAGGGTTGATGGATATGGTTTAGAGTTGAAAATATGCTTAAAATAACAAATATATTATGGCTTAAGGGTTAAGGGTTCATCCCCTAGACTTTAGGTCCTAAGGTTGAGGGATAGGGTTTAGGGTTTAGGATTTAGGGTTGAAAAGATGCTTAGAATAATAAATTTATTATGGGTTGAGGATTAAGGGTTCATCCCCTAGGCTTTAGGTCCCAGGGTTGAGGGATAGGGTTTAGGGTTTAGGATTTATGGTTGACAAGATGCTTAGAATAACAATTCTATTATGGGTTGAGGGTTAAGGGTTCATCCCTTAG
Organism: Sequoia sempervirens; assembly: GCA_007258455.2. Taxonomy (NCBI): domain Eukaryota; kingdom Viridiplantae; phylum Streptophyta; class Pinopsida; order Cupressales; family Cupressaceae; genus Sequoia; species Sequoia sempervirens. Next base: position 16,718,795 of record VDFB02105785.1, read on the forward strand.
GCTTTAGGTCCTAGGATTAAGGGATATGGTTTAGGGTTTAGGGTTGACAAGAAGCTTAGAATAATAAATCTGTTATGGGTTAAGGGTTAAAGGTTCATCCCCTAGGCTTTAGGTCCTAGGGTTGAGGGATATACTTTAGGGTTTAGTGTTTAGGGTTGACAAGATTCTTAGAATAACAAATCTATTATGTGTTGAGGGTTAAGGTTTCATCCCCTAGGATTTAGGTCCTAAGGTTGAGGGATAGGGTTTAGGGTTTAGGGTTGACAATATTCTTATAATAAAAAATCTATTATGGATTAAGAGTTTATCCCCTAGGGTTTATGGTTTAGGGTTTAGGGTTCACAAGATGCTTAGAATAGCAAATCTATTATGGTTTGAGGGTTAAGGGTTCATCCCCTAGGCTTTAGGTCCTAGTGTGGGATATGGTTTATGGTTTAGGGTTGAAAAGATGCTTAGAATAACAAATCTATTATGGGTTAATAGTTAAGGATTCATCCCATAGGCTTTAGGTCCTAGGGTTGAGGGATAGGGTTTAGGGTTTAGGGTTTAGGGTTTAGGGTTTAGGGTTGACAAGATGCTTAGAATAAAAAATCTATTATTGGTTAAGGGTTCATCCCCTAGGCTTTAGGTCCTAGGGTTGATGGTGATGGGTCCAATTATTAGCTTATTTTCTATTACATTCATACATACTTTCAAACACTTTTAGATATAACTTCTAGGAAATGCTCCTATATTATACTATCTTTTCATACTTATTATGTAGATTTGAACCTAAAATATAATGATGGAAATATGGTTATGAAATAATAGTATTGCATGGTTTATATGTGAATATGTATGAAATATGGATGGAATTCTATGTTTTAATTATGGTAGTTAGTCTTGTGCACATGCTTTGTGAATTAACCTTTTTAAAGCCAAGGGGGAACTGTAGCACATAGTAGTTGAAAGCTAAACCCACAACAAAATAGGGGAGTTCCAAATTAAGCTAAATGTGATAATTGTTGATCAAAGACATATGATGGAGATTGAATGTGCACCATTATAACAAGTTGATAAGCATTGGAAAAGGACACCTCTACTGATAAGATTTTGACAAATGTTTATGTGTTCTACATGCAATCCTATTTATAGAGATCTAGTTCTATTAGGATTCTTCTTTCTTTTTAGTTATGGTTTGAACAATTCAATCTTAACTATATGCTCTGATATCTAGGGGTGGAAGTTAATGATTGTGGTTAGTTTTTTCTTGGAATAAAACTCCCTTGAGATTGTATATAGTTGATGGTTGAGTCATTAGATAAGTTAGTTGGTTTTTCAATATTCTTGTTATCAGTTATTTTAGTTTCAAGACATGATGGATATTCAAAATGATTTTCATTGAATACAACCTATGAAAAAAATCTTAGGTAATATTTCATGATATGCAATGAATGAAGTCAATTTCACATGGATTCATAGAATCTGTTAGTTATATTTGGTTCCAGTTAAGTGAGAACAACCACTTGAGTAGGCCACTCAAGGTAGTTGTTCTTCACTTCATTTTCTAGTTGTTTATCTTTGTTTAAATAGTTGTTTTCTATTTATCATTAATTTATGAATTACATGCAAGTTAAACTAGAATATCATACTTTACTTATTGATAATGAATGTTCATGGGCATGCATGTAACAATTAACTAGTAGTACTCTGGAGGTTAAATTAGTTGAGTTGTTAGTTTTGTTTAGTTTTGAGTTGATGTAGTGATCTCTTATTAGCAGTAGTTTAGTTATAGTTTAAGCTGTAGGTACCCATAGCCATTAGTTCTAATTTGTTTCTTTCACTGTTATACAATTTTATAATTTTGAGCAAGTAGAATAACTTGAATAGGATAAATTAGGTTTTTTTGAGTCTTCGAAGGCATATACAATGCTGCACTGTCACAAGTTTACAAACCTTGGGTTGACATTTTAATGTAGTCTTTGCAATGTTGAGTGGACTATTTAGTTAGATAAACCTCTAAATCGTGTAGGATCTACCAAGTTTACAATACATTAGTTTAGACTCTACATTTTTGGTGTCGTTACTATGGATGGTGCTATCTTCATAGACTTGTTTTTAAGCTTTCATAGTTAACATTTTATTTTTAGCATTAGGATTGTTAGACTTAATCTTTTCCAACACCAGAATATACACTAACATTGTGCATGATCGCTGCTATATAAAGCCATATTTCATTTATGCAGAGGCATATAGATTCTTTAGGTAGATTCCTTCCCTCTTCACACCAAGAAGCCATAGCAGAAATTGGTGAACCCAGTACTCAGAGTGAGGGTAATACTAAAGAAGAAATTTTCCTATCACCAACATCTACTACACTTACAGAGGGAGCATACTAGATCATGGGTGATGCAATGGATGATGATCTTGAATGTGAAACATTTGAGTTCCCAATCACTAACTAGGAAAGGGCTATAGTGCTGAAGAACATCCCTCCTTTAACCTTACCAGTCTTTTATGGGTTAATGAATGAGGACCCAGATACATTTTTGTTTGAATTTGATGTACTGTGTAGAAGTTATAACTATAATTCTAATGCTCATAGGATCAAACTCTTCCTTGCCACTCTAAAAGATGTATCCCTAAGGTGGTTTATGGGATTAGGAAGGGATGTTGTTCCTAATTGGGACACCACGAAGACATTGTTCTTGGAGAAGTACCAAGACTATTGTAGGGGACCTGATAGGAGGAAAGATGACATTTTCAAAATTTCACTAAAGGAGGATGAACCACTATAAGATTATATGGAGAGATTTCAATTTTCCTTGAAGAAAAACCCACATAACAAGTTGTTTGAAGAGTCCCTCAAGCTAGTATTTTTGAGGGGAGTCAATGATGACTGTATGGATGCCCTGAACCTCATTGGATAAGGAGATATATCTCAGATACCATTTCAAGACATCTATAAGGTCTACAAGAATTATTCTAGGACCTTCACTAAAAGGCCAAGAGGAGATAGGGCATCCACTATTGGAAAATCATCTACAGGGGTTTCAAAAATAGAATTGAGAAACTTGTTATCCAACATGAAGGAGGACATTATCAGCCACTTAACAAATTATTTGGATACTCTCCACATCAAGAAGAAGCAAGAGGAAGATGAGGCCATCAATGGAAAAAAGGTCAGCAGTGGCAGCATCAAAACATGAACTATCAACAACCTATGCTTCCACTTCCACAAAAAACATCAAGCTATTATGCCTCCATCAAATACTACATCCCAGCCACCTAAGACACCATAAATACCTGCCCTTCCTGCACCTAACCCTAAAAACAAGCCTATTCATCAGGCTTATACTAATGAAGCTATGCAATACCCCACTTATGGGGTAGAGGTGATTAATGTCCACCTCATATCAGGAAAACAACTTGTTGGATCTTCATCCCCTCAAATTACTAAGATGGAAGATGATGAACCTACAATTGAAGCTTCAGATAAAACACCTTTAGAACTTGATTCAAATCAGGTACACTAAACTACCTCAAGTCCAAAGCCTCCTTTTCCTAAATTCTTAGTTATTCAAAAACATCACACATAGGATGAGATAGACCTCTTGGGTCAATTAAAAGATGTGAGCATCACTATTTCACTCATCCAACCTATCAAAGACATCCCTATTTATACTAAAACTATAAGGGACCTATGTCTTAAGAAACTAGGAAGGAAAAAGAAGGATCCTTAGATAGTCCATGTCCTTGAAAACCTTGCAGATATTATGTTAGGGAACATAACACTCCCTAAGTATATAAACCTTGGTAGTCTAGTAGTGGATGTCAAGATCAATGGTACCCTTATTAAGAACACTTTGATAGACTTGGGGGTAACAATCAATGCTATGACTAAAGAAACAATGCAATTACTTCAGTTAGGAAATATTAGACCTACACAAACTATTTTATAGCTAGCTGATAGGTCCAAATTCAAGCTTAAAAGAATCATTGAAGATTTGGTTATTGCATTAGATTCTTGGGAATATCCTCCTGATTTCATAGTTTTACAGTCAAAGGTTAATCTTGTAGGGTACCCACTCATCCTAGGCAGACTATGGTTAGCTACAGTTGATGCATTCATAGGCTGTAGGTCTGGTAATATGATAATATCTAATGGGACCGTGACCAATAAATTGGTCCTCTATCCTCTAGTCCAACCTTATGCTAATCTTGAGCAAACTATCTGGCCCACTTTGGATGAGGAAGATAACTATTCTTTGCAGACATTAATGACCATAGAATGCAACCCTTTATTGGATGATCAGGATGACGATGAGCTTATTGCTCGCATAATTTAAAATGACTGTGGTAGGAGGCTACAACAAGAAGACTGTCTCACATGCCTACAAGACACCTTGCAAAGTATTATACCGACCAATTCCTCAGAAGAATTATCTTAGATTTTCCATTCCTTACTACCACACTAGTGTGTACCAATAATTCCAAGCCTTGACCTCTCATCTGCGCAAGAATCATCCAAGGAATTATAAGTCATGCTAAGAAGAATGTTGAACATAAATAATGCCTTGACTGTAGAACAATAGAATTCCCTACACACAGTGATGCAGGCACACTCAACAACATATGCATGGGATTACCATGATATGAAATACATAGATCTTGAATTATGTATGCACATGATTTATATTAATGATGGTTATAGACCCATTCGGTAGCCTCATAGACGTATGAACCCTGCTTTGAAAGACATAGTCAAAGCCGAACTTCAAAAACTCCTTGATGCAAGTTTTATCTATCCTATATCTGATAGTGAATGGGTCTCACCTTTGGTAATTGTCCCTAAGAAAGGTGGAAAATGGAGAGTTTATGTAGATTACAGGGAACTAAATACAACCACTAGGAAAGAGCACTTTCCATCGCCCTTCATAGATCAAGTGCTTGATTCTTTAGCTGGGAAGAAGTACTTCTCATTCCTAGATGGTTTTAGTGGTTATAATTAGATAAAAATTGCTCTAGAAGATCAAGACAAGACCACATTCACATGCCCTTGGGGTACTTATGCCTACTTTGTCCTGCCATTTGGTTTATGCAATGCTCCAACTACTTTTCATAGGGCAGTGCTCAACATCTTTTCTGATTATGCTTATGACTATATGGAGATATATATGGATGATTTCACCACATATGGAGATACTTATGAGGAATCCCTAAACAATCTGGAAAAGGTATTGAAAATATGTAAAGAACATAACTTGTCACTCAACAATTAAAAGTGCTTTATAATGATGAAACAGGGCATTGTTTTAGGGCACTTTATATCTAGTGCAAGGATTTAGGTTGATCCACATAAAATATAAATTATAAAAAGATGATTTTATCTTCTCCCTATTTCAGCAATATGGTGCTTGTAGTGATCTAGATACAAGTTCAAACACCACCAATGATGTTTTAGAAACACATGATATACTGGGCACAAGTGATCCAATGATTGAGCTACACAACTCAATCCCTAAAATCAATTATGATTAATTTCTCATTTTATCTCACAAGTTCACACAACACAATTATATTGATGTTTATATTTTCTCTAGAGGGACCTAATTTTATTTACACATTCTGAGAGGGTCTTGATGCCATAGGAACTTGTAGCTTAATAGCGGTCAACATTCAGAATGGGTCTTGACATTGCAGGTACCCATAGTGCCATCTAGCAACTTAAAAGAAAATTCAAATAAGTTGGCGCCATATTAACTGCAAGTTCACAGGCATTTCACCTCAAAATACACACATGAAAAACCTATCTCTTCATAATAAGTACCCATAACATGATTTTATAATTTCCAGCTGCCAACTCAAAATTCAAATGTTTGAGCTATCACATTGCTAGCTACTATCTGTCTAATCCATCCCATCAATTTGCATTCACCACCTTACAATTCATTACCTTGTAGTTATTTCACATCAGATCAAATCATAATTTGGATAAATTATTTTTAGTTTACATGCACACGATTAGTTATCTCCTCCAGATAGTACTCAAGGTACGCTATAATAAGTAGCATAGCTTTCTTTACACTTTCATTATGACTTACATATTAATTCATGCATGTGAACTATTCATATCATTAATTTCCATTATTTCTTATTTTAACCACTTCCCAATCACAAACGTGAAGTGAGGTCACTTCAACAATTAAGTTGGGGGGAGGGTACATCTTAGATTTTTTCAAAATTTTCCACCCAAATCAAATGTAATAGGTAGATGCAACATGCAAAACCCTCCTAAATATTATACCTACTTTTTATTGATATTTCCAATTGCCAGACTTCCATTCCTAAGAATTTGAGCTAAGTACAAACCAGAGTTGATCATAGCACCTATTTGTGATCTCAAACTAAGAAGACACTAAGAAAGGAAGTTGCAGTTATGGTATGGTAGTAAAAGTGTATGAGGAAACAACAAGAAGGTGAAGGGTTTTGAAGGTGGTGAAGTGAATTGAGCTAAATTTTCAAGACTGAATTGAACACATTGAGTAGAGAAGAGTAAGTCATAATGGGAGGCAATGTCATCAGAAGGGAGTCATTATCTCATAAGAAAATTCTAGAAGACACAATGGTTCTACCCATCTTTACCAGGGTCGGTTGGCTTGATTATTTCCTAAAATTAATAGAATTCAACAATGACATGAAGGTTTATAACTATGCTTGAGTATGATGAATTAATGGTGAAGGGACTATCAGTAGATGCATCTGAGATCACCATAGCACAAGTTATTGGGTTACCTAGAACTGAGGTAGAATTTCCAGCACATGCAGATGCAGTTGTAGCTAGAGAGGAATTCTGTGAACGAGGAGAGGATTTGGATTCATCTTCACAAGGTACAAAGAGAATCTCTCTTCCCTGGTTATGGGTTAATTATGCTTCCTACATTGTTAGATATCTCACCTATGATGGTAGGAAAAATATCTTATATATAGTACATTTTAAATTACTCAGTCACCTTTAGCACAATATGTTGGTAAATGTTGCAAACTTCCTTTATAATTTTTTGAAAATAATGGCATCAAAGTATCAAATAAAATAGAGTGGAACTTCCCTATCACACCACTATTTTATTACTTTACTGGTAAAAAGAAGTTTGAGGATTCAGTACCCACAACTAAATTGTGAAGATTTGAAGGAGTGTATAGATATTAATAGTTTGCAAGTTGCACCTATGGTACTTGAAAATATAGAACCCCAAGATGAACCTATAAGAGAAAGCCCTCATGTATCACCTACGACTTCACCTACTTGTAGCCAAGGTGAGCATGAGAAACCTAATGATCTAGAGTTTAGGTCACCTATAATTGAGGAAATTCCATCTTCTTCAAAATCACAAAGATCCAAGAGCAAGAGAGGCAGTACATCTACATCCTCTAAACCTTCTAAAACAAAAGAGAAGAAGGATACTGAAAAAAAGAAAGAGGAAGAAAGGTGTTCAAAAAGAGAAGAATAAAGTTGAGAAAGAGACACCCACACCTAGAAACTTAGGAAGATTAAAGAGACAAGGTGTCATGAGAGGAAATATAGAGAAACTTGAAGAAGAGGAAAGGAGCAAAGAACAGCAGGGGGAAGATGTCACATTAGTAGAAACAAACTCTGAAGGAAAGGGAGATATCCTTGGTAATGTAAATATACTAGTAAAAAGGAAGAGATATGTGCTAACAACTTTTGATTCACAATCAAAATATGTGTTTACTACTAAGAAAACTCAAAAGGAAACCCTAGATAGTCCCATCCATGGAGACTTTCAAGGGGAAGGTAATGAGCAACTTGTGGATACATAGGAGATGTATATAGAGGAAAGAGATGTTAGGAAGGAGCTCCAAGAAGCCTTGGATAGGATAAAACACTTGGAAGAGTTAGTACAAAGCTATTAACAAAAGGACAAGGAGAGGGAAACAAAAATACAAGAAATGGAGGAGAAATTGCAAATGTATGGCCACAATACTAAGCTTGATTTATTGGAACAATTTTCCATAACTAAGACTGGGGATGGAGAACTAGTAGTACCAGATTAAAAACCTCCTTCCATCAAAACTCCAACTCACCATACCACCTTCTCACTTGGTCATCAACTATGGAGAGTGATTGATGAGCTTTCACAGGAAAAGGAAAAATGGAAGAAGGAAAAATAAATTTTGATTGAAAAGCATGCAAAGGAACTGAAAAAGAAAGACATTGAGTTAAGTAGATCAATAGTCAAGTTGGAGGAAGTGGCAGACAAATCTACATAGATCATCAGATGTAGACCACCAACAAGGACATATGCATTGTTTCTGTAGGAAATATTTCTATGTTTTTAATTCAATTGGCTAATTAGTAAATAGCTAGTTGGTATGAGTAGAATTTTTGAGTTTCTTAATACTTTTTCTTATTCTTCACCTAAGGAGCAAGATCAGTTTTGTGAATACTATCTACACAATTATGTGGTGCCAAATGAAATAGAGTGGAATCCTTTGATGTTTGTAGAGGATCTCCAAGTAAGGGAACCCATATCCTATTATAGAAAAGAACAACTCAAGGGTGAAATCATGGAAGAATATGAGGAGAAGGAGAAATCAATTGCTCTCCCCATAAGGAATGAATCCAAAAACCTTGGTGTAGTTATTGATGAATGGTTGAAGCTCATTGATCATAATGGTGTAGGTAAGAAAACCATGAAACTCAAGAAGACATATTATGAAAGAATGCAAAAAATAGCTGTAGGTTTGGTACAACAATGCTATAATTACATGCAAAGAAGATGGAACAACTTAACTCCAAAATTATAGAAAAAGAAACCTCATGTTCAATGTATAATTTCACCACCATGCTTCAAACGGTACACAGGTACATGACAATTGGTCTTGACAAAGGAATCTACTAGGTGCCACTCACATTTGACCACCTATGTTGCTCTATCCAGTTCCATACTAGACTAGGGAGAAAGGTGAGAAATGTGAGAGAACTGGGAATATTAGATTGAGTCAACTTGTAGAATATGGAGGTTTTTACTTGAAACAAATCTAGGGAGTTGATGTTGTTATGGACATGAGGCAGATCACTTTGCAGTATAATCAATATCCCTAGTGTTTTGCTCGGGGACAAGAAAAAGTCTGGTTGGGGGGAGTGATGGGTCTAGTTATTAGCTTATTTTTTGTTACTTTCATGCATACTTTCAAACACTTTTAGAGATACCTTCTAGACAATACTCGTATATTATACTATTTTTTCATACTTATTATGTAGATTTGAACCTAAAATATAATGATGAAAATATGGTTATTACATAATAGTATTTCATGGTTTATATGTGATTATGTATGAAATGTGGATGGAATTCTATATTTTAATTATGGTAGTTAGTCTTGTGCACATGCTTTGTGAGTTAACCTTTTTGCAGCTAAGGAGGAACTATAGCATGTAGTAGTTGAAAGATGAACCCGCGACAAAAGGAAGACTGGGACAACAAAATTGGGGAGTTCCAGATTAAGCTGAATGTGATAATTGCTGATTAAAGACATCTAATGGAGATTGAACATGCATCATTATAACAAGTTAATAAACACTGGAAAAGAAGGACTCCTCTATTGATAGGATTTTTACAAATTCGTGTGTGTTTTACATGCAATCCTATTTACATAGTTCTAGTTCTATTAGGATTCTTCATTCATTTCAGTTATGGTTTGAACAATTCAACTTAACTATACACTCCGATATCTAGGGGTGGAAGTTAATGATTGCAGTTAGTTTTTTCTTAGAATAAAAAATCCATTGATCTTGTATATAGTTGATGGTTGAGTCATTAGATAAGTTAGTTGGTTTTTCAGTCTTTTTGTTATGAGTTATTTTCAGTTTCAAGACATGATGGATATTTAGAATGATTTTCATTGAATAAAATCTATGAAGAGGATCTTATGTAATCTTTCTTAATATGCAGTAAATGAAGTCAATTTCACATGGATGCTTAGAATTTGTTATTTAGATTTGGTTCCAGTTAAGTGAGAACATCCACTTGAGTAGGCCACTTAAGGTAACTATTCTTCACTTTATTTTCTAGTTGTTTTCTATTTATCATTACTTTATGAATTACATGCAAGTTGAACTAGAATCTCATACTTTTCTTATTGATAATGAATGTTCATGAACATGCATGTAATGGTTAACCAGTAGTACTCTGTAGGTTAAATTAGTTGAGTTGTTAGTTTTGAGTTGATGTAGTGATCTCTTATTAGTAGTAGCTCAGTTACAGTTTAAGTTGTAGGTACTTGTAGCCATTAGATCTAATTTATTTCTTTCACTGTTATGCAATTTTGTAATTTATAGCAAGTAAAATTACTTGAATAGGATAAATTAGGTAGTTTTGAGTCTATGAAGGCATATACAATGTTGCACCATCACAAGTTTACAAACCTTGGGTTGACATTTTAGTGTAGTCTTTGCAATGTTGAGTGGACTATTTAGTGAGAAAAACCTCTGAATTGTGTAGGCTCTACCAAGTTTATAATACATTAGTTTAGACTCTATAGATGGATAGGGTTTAGGGTTTAGGGTTGAAAGGATGCTTAGAATCGAAAAATTTATTATCGGTTGAGGGTTAAGGGTTCATCCCCTAGGCTTTAGGTCCTAGGATTGAGGGATATGGTTTAGGGTTGACAAGGTGCTTAACTCTCCATCCTAAATCCAAGATTTAGGGTTTAGGATTTAGGGTCCTAAATCTATCCTCTTGCATCTCCTTAAATCATTCTCTAAACTCCCCTTAATCCATCCTATTAGGACCTGTTAAGCCATATCCTCTTATGTCCCCTTAATCCACCCTCTTGCATCCCCTTATTTCATTCTCTTAGCTCCCCTTAATCCATCCTATGAGGACCCATTAAGCCATATCCTATTAGGTCCACTTAATCCACCCTCTTGCATCTCCTCAAGTCATTCTCTTAACTCCCCTTAAGCCATATCCTCTTAGGTCCCCTTAATCGACCCTCTTGCATCCCCTTAAGTCATTCTTGTAGCTCCCCTTAAGAAATCCTCTTAGGACCCATTAAGCCATATCCTCTTGGGTCCCCTTAATCCATCCTCTTGCATCCCCTCAATTCATTCTTTTAACTCCCATTAAGCCATCCTTTTAGGACCCCTTATTCTATATCCTTTTAGGTCCCCTTAATCCATCCTCTTTCTTCCCCTTAAGTCATTCTCTTAACTACCCTTAAGCCATCCTCTTAGGACCCCTTTAAGCCATATCCTCTTAGGTCCCCTCAAGTCATCCTAGATTGTGTACCTTTAAATCCATTTGTTGAGCATTCATTTAAGTAATTTCGTAATTACATTTAATAATTTTTTTTAGGTCTCCCACAACTAGATGACATTGGTGGCGAGTACTTGTGCATTGAACAACTCATGCCAATTAATATAGTAGATAATTTTTCCTATGGTAGACATCACTTGAATTTGTAAGGAATTTCTAAGATCCAATTTTCTAACTTTTAGTAAATTGTTCTTTTCTCACATGAATTAGAGTTAAATAAATTATAAAACATATAGTTACTTTACTTACATTAATTATTTTTGTAGGTTCCCATCAAGTCGATCTACCATGATTGTCACTGTAAAAAAATTCCATCATATAAATTATGTAAATATCAATTTGCGGTATTGAACTAAAACTAGATAAAACAATTGGATTTATATGCACATATGTTTCATTATGTTATATTTTTATTAAACATCAATATGTTATATGTTTCTTTGATTTATGAACTTCAATGAACTTATAAATCACATTTTATATTGTTCCAATTTTATCTTATACAAATTATGTCTTATAAATCACATTTTATATTGTTCCAATTTTATCTTATGCATTTTATATATGTCAAGTATAGATTTTTGTTTAGTGATGAATATTTGCTAGAATTGGAAAATAGTTAAAATTATGCCCTTACTTTATTATGAATATGATCTAAAATATAAGGAATGTATTAAAATGTCACCTAACCATGTGATTTATTGAACTTTGAAAGTTAATCATTTTAAGACATCTAAACTTCATTCAACAATGACATCTAAATATATGCAATTCAATTGTAGACAAGAATTTATAGTACATACTTGAAAATGTAGATTATATATATGTGTGTGTGTGTGTGAACGCAGCTAATCATCATAATGAACATAACATGTACATGAGCACATTTAATCAAAGTATATTAAATTCTACATGAAATGCTAGATATATCTAGAGCTAGTCTGGAATTTAAAACATATACGAAAATGTATCTAGAAAAAATATATTACATTCAACTCATATAAATAAACACAAGAATGATGATAATGTATAATCTATGTGAAATGACATGAAATAACATGTGAAATTTCCTAGAGTATACATGTATATATATAGTCTATAAAATAAAACTATCTAACTATTAGGATGATTAGTCAAATCAAGTATCCTCTTCATTCCACATGGACTAGATGAACTTGTATCATGCTGTAGAAGAGCACAAGAAACTTGAAATTAGATAAAGTTAAAGAAATTTTTATTTAATTTAGCATAATTAATAAAATCATGAAATCAAATTTTTAAATCTAAACAACCGAAAGTATGCATAAATTACCATCTGATCATCTGAATATACTAGCACATTTTGTTCAATGGGTGGTATAACTATTGATTGAGGATGAAATTATTGAGATGATAATTCCTGGATATTCAAATATAGCAAAAAATCTAGGTTAGAAAATATTAGTGATAAAAATGACTTTAATTGAATAGAAAATATATTAAAGTTTAGTACCTCAAATGACATGGCCTCATGGTCATGACCCTGATCAGGAGTTTGTCTACCACCTATAAGGATATTGCTATCATCTTGCATATATGTACATATATATGAAACGTGCATATATTTAAATTTAAATATAAATTTTAAATATAAATTTTAAATTTAATTTGAATTTGAAAACTTAAAATATTTATTTATTCAAGGGGTAAACGCTTTTGACCGGAGCTATGAACCGGATATAACCATTCAACAATACCACCCCAATGGGGTTTGAACCTTGGTGGCAAGAACAACAATGCCATCTATAAACCATCACACCATGCCAATACCAGAAATTTGAAAACTTAAAATAATCATAGTACATCTAGTGTTTTTTTAAAACACATGTAATTTCAAACTTAGATAAAATTTGAAAACACACACCAGAGATGGCCCATGCATAAGGCTAATGATGACTCAAGAGCACTCACCACACCTTGTGGTTGGTTATTCATGGATATCGCATGACCTCCATGTATAGGTATAATATATATCATTTCACACATGTGTACAATTTCAAATTAAATTAGATATGGACATAAATTAAAAAATATATATAATGGTTTACTTGATCGTAAGGTGTGCCCACATGTACAACTGTTGATGTAAAAAAAAAATGATCATATTGAGATGGCCTCCTATGATCATGCATCTACACTAAACACTTTTTAAATTAGTATTATATATAATTTATTGTTTTTAAACATGGATTTTGCACATTTCAAACAAATTAAAATGTGCCTTGAAAGATGTACATACCTATGTAGGATGATCGCCATAACACATAAAATTCAAAAATGATTCCACCATTGATACATGTGCATTTGAAGTGGATTCCTGAGTATTCCCATAGTATGGATGACTAACACCATCTCCTCCATTCACTTTATCACCCACTTCAACTACCATGTGGTTAGTCCTATCAATGGGATCTCCTAAGAGAGAACTCAATGCTCCTAATGTCGACATCATTGTCTGGTGCTAATATGGAGTCAAAATACTAGGAGATGGAGGAGAAACAATTGGTGGAATTAGAGCATGTTTCTAAATATCGACACATGCTCCTAATCTATTTTGGGGCATGCCACACCCAACTCCCTTAAATGATCTCATATCAAAATAGTTGGGTTTTTTACCCAACTCAAACTCAATGGGCATAATTTTCTTAAAAAATAAAGGGCACCTCACAATTCGCTTGTGGTGGAGTATCAAACACCATCCACTATCTATCCCAAAAATGTGTAGCTATCTATGGTTTTTTGAACAAGACAACTGAGAGGAGGGGGGTGAATAAGTTGTAGCAATTTTAACCTTGAAAACTTTCACCAACAGCTAGATCAATAACCATTCACAAATCCTTTACTCTGCTAATGTGATTAATCATTAAGTGCAGAAGCAAAAACTGAAAGAAGTAAAACCATACACACAATAACATCGGATTTATGTGGAAAACCCAATGAGGGAAAAAGCACAATGAGGATTAGCTCATATTATAAAGAATTCCAAAATTGAATACAAAGGCTCACTGCCAGAAGGATCACTACCAAAATAGGACTTGTCCAAAATAGGAGTCACTGTCAAGTAAGGGCTTATTGCCTAGAGGGCTTACTGCCACAAAATTACAAAGAGGATAGAAAAGGATTGTCACAGAGAGAAAACTATCTCAATGCAATAGAGATTTCTACCACAATTTTCTCACACACTTGCAAACATGCTTGAATGATAGAGTACACCTTCATCTCACTACCTCCAGAAACTCGCCAATTGAAATTTTGCACTGATTTGCTAAAAATCACATCACACACTATTTTGCATCTATCTCGCATCTATCTTTTCACCTATCTTATCTTTCATCAACATATCAACTTGTATTTATACTATCTTCAACCTTGAAACTTATCCAAGGTCAGCCACACACAATTTATATTTATAAATTCAAGTTAGGTCCATAGCAAAACATTCTACAGTGGAATTAGAATGAGGGTGACCCAAACACATACTTAATGAGGAACTAAATAATTCCCAACATTCTTTTACACACTTACATGAACTTTGTGAGTAGTGTTTAACACAGGGTCGACCAACACCAATGTAAAACACATAAAACAATTAAGCACAACATCCTTATCTTGATACAATATTTTTGTACAAAAAAATTCACTTCAACACAACCTCATCAACTTACTCTTAGAATCACAATTCCTGAAACCAAAGAACAGAGAAATCTGAAGCAACTCAAACACACTGAAATGCACAGTTCACAATTTGTGAAGATACCTCACAATTCGTGAAGATACCTCACATTGTACAATGATCCAAAAGCTCAAATTATGGATACAACAACTACCAACAACCATGAACAATATGCTTGAACCACACAAGCATAGAAGTGCATCTCAGAGCATACAAATAATACCTGCAAACCTTCTTTATTACAAATTTCTCAATATCCTTGACATATACAACCAATAACCAACTATCATGACATCAATGTAAGGAAAGCCAAGGTGTGGAAGCAACTTTCCTAACATCAAAACCTCAAGGAAGAATGTAGAGGTGCTTTTAATTTTTCAATTACAGTCCAATTAAGATACACTTCTAAGAAATAACAGAAACTGAGAATATAAGTTACACACATGAACACCAGATTTACTTGGGAAAACCCTTATGGGAGAAAAACTCAACACACCAAGAGAAGTCACTTTGTATTACAGTAATAAGAATTACATACATAGATTAGACTTATCTTTCTGATGTTAGTTTACAACAACATTCACAATGATCAACCTTGCTACAGAACACTCAAGTTACAATAAACTCAGAATTCAATTCTCATTGATCATACATCAAACTATTCATCCAACTGTTCATCGCAACCATCGAACAGATCACAAACTTCAATCTTTGAGTATATCCATGGTGCCCCTGTTTGTCAAACTTTCTCTCAGTAACGGTCACAACAATCCAACTGCTAGCAGTTCCCATTCGACTTCTCTGATTGGTCGAAGACACACCACGTAGGATGGTCTCCAAATCGGTCAAAGGCGTTCACAATGTATTCACATGTTGGTGAGGCACTAACTGTGTCTCCCCAATGCCACAAAGCTAGATCGTCATTATCGCCAAGAGTTCTGACCATCAGCAAGACATTATACCAAGTTCACAAATCACATCAACCACAACATTCTCATCGGCGAGACAATTTCCATTCGATGAGACATCACACCAAAGTTCAAAGGTCACATAGATAAGAGTATTCCCATCGGCAAGACTATCGTCCTTCGCCAAGAGATCATACCGAACCTTCATGTTATTTCGAAATGTCCAACAGTTGGAAAGACTTACCGTTATTGCTGAGAGTTTTTACCGAAGTCTGCAAGTCACCCCGAGATCAAACAATCACCAAGAGTCATACCGACAATAGATTACCCCACAACATTGGTGAGAACAACACCCATCACCAAGAATTCACACCGAAGTATTTGTTTTACCGTGAAGACTCCAAGTGTATGACTATCGATGAGAGAACCAACTGTCGGCAAGACTTCTTACCGAGGCTTCCATGTTACCCCGATGAGCATCGGTGAGACAAACATATGTCACCAAGAGTTCATAGCGAAGCCTCCATGTTACCCCAAAGACTCAAAGTGAATACTTATCGGTGAGACTTTTCATATCAGTAGGACTTCATACCAAAGCAAGCCTTTCGGCCAAGGGTCTACCCAACACCGCTTGTCGCCCAGAGTCTCTCCGATATCCGATAAGAATGGCCTGTCAGCCAGAGATCTCCCCGAGTGGTGAGAGATAGAAACTGTCACAATGATCAACATGTCATAGTGATAGGCTCCATTTGGCAAGACATCAACAAGGTCTCGATGACCTGAATATTTCATAAGGTTTCACAACTGCTAGTCGGCTAGACACAATGAAGGTCATACTAACTTTTCTCTTCCAGAGGTTTCAGCTTGTGAGATTGAGGCACATATTTCCAACAATCTCCCACTTGACAAAGATCACACAGGCACCTCCAGAGCACAGCAAAAACTACTGAAATTCATGGGCACTGAGGCCCATCGAATTGGCACACCACCTGAACTTGTCTATGCTCACTGGCTTCGTCAATGCATCTACAACATTCTCCAGAGTATCCAATTTTTCTAATGAGACCTTTCCATCCTCCACCATATCTCATACAAAATGATACTATACATCTATATGTTTCGTCCTAGCATGGAAAGTAGGATTCTTTGCCAAACAGATAGCACTCTGACTGTCACAGTAAATTGTTATTTTCCCTACATCAAAACCAATGTTAGAACACAAACATCTTAACCAGATTGCTTCTTTATAGGTGTGTGTTGCTGCCATGTATTCTACCTCTATAGTGGACAAAGTGACTACAACCTGCCGCTTACTCATCCAACTCATTGCACCACCATTCAACATGAAAGTATATCCACTGGTGGATCTTCTACTGTCAATGTCCCCTGCCCAATCAAAATCCACATATCCTCGAATACTAAGAGTCCTCTGTGATTCAACCAAGTTACCATGGTAACACAAGCATATTCTGAAGTGCCCTTCAAATATCTAAATACTCTTTTCACAACATCCCAATGTGGCCTTCTAGGATTAGCCATAAACCGACTAAGTACTCCCACTGCTTGGGAAATGTCTAGCCTTGTACATACCATTGCATACATAAGACTGCCAACCACACTAGCATAAGGTACACTGGTCATGTCCTCCATCTTAGCAGGAGATTTTTGACAATCTTCAACAGATAGCTTTGTTCCCTACAAAACTGGAACAACTAGCTGCTTACAATCATTCATGCAAAATCTCTCTAGAATAGTCTTGATATACTTACTCTGACTGAGCCAAAGTTTTCTACTATTCCTATCCCTAGTTATTTCCATTCCTAGAATATACTCAGTCATACTGCCATCTTTCATTTCAAACTTTGCGCATAACCGACTTAAGATCAGAAATCATTAACTCATCGCTGCTCATGAACAACATATCATCAACATAGAGTATACAATAAGAACTTGATCACTTTCAGCTTTGTAACAACACACACAATGATCGATTTTGATCTTACAAACCTAATGACAAAACAAAAGTGTCAAACTCTAGTACCGCAGAGATTCTAGGAGACCTTAACCCATACACAAGAGATTTATTCAACTTGCAAACCCACCTTTCTTACCTTTTTTCCATGTTGTGCTCAAAGTGACATATAAATCTCTTCTTCTTCAAGATCAACACCAAGTGAAGAAATGCTATCTTCACATTCATATCTCGCTTCAACTCCTAAAGTCATATCACGTAAGTGACAAAGAATTATTATGTCACTAGCTACAAGAGAGAAAAAAATTTCATAATCAATTCCCTCTACCTGGGAATAACCCTTTGTAACCAACCTCACCTTATATTTTTCCACACTACCATCTAGACCAATCTTCTTTTTAAATACCCATTTGTACCTCATACAACTTTTTTCCAGGCAAGGGAACCAAACCCAAGTATCATTCTTCTAATGGCCATTTCTTCATTCATTTCTTCCCAACCAAGAGTTTGAATCGTATACATTCTAAATGCCTCTTTCATAGTCCTAGTCTATCGCATAGAAATTAAAGCATAGGCACAAGAATCTATCAAAGAAAACCCATACCTATCGTGTTGCTTTCATGAGTTGACCTCCTCACTTGTTGAGGTGTCGAGGTTGTTCTTCCTTCACGAACTCCCAATCCACTTGAGCTCAATGTTAGGGTACATTTTGAATTTTCACCCTTCATCCAGCAAGGTCGGAGGAATTTCAACCACATCCTTTTGTTTTCCTCATTTTGTCTCGATCAAGAGATCCTGCAGAAGGCTCCAGCTCACTTAAAAGATAACACTTCTATTGTATAGAACCTTTTTGTATCGTGATTCTAGAGTTTGTATCCTTTATGCCACATTCAATAAAAATACATTTGACAACTCAAGTTCTCCAATTCTAGATCTTTTTTCTCATACGACATGTGCATATGCCTCACAACCAAATACATATGTCTTTAAAGAGGGCTTTCTTCTGACCATGCCTGTGTTTTCAACAAGACAAATTCAAAGTGAAAAAATTTATCAAGTAACATGCCGTAACAACTACCCCCTCAACCTTAACTTCTCCTCCAAGCCAAGACTACTCAAGATACTTTGTGCTCTCCATCACTATCCTCTCGTTGAACCTTTCTGCAACCCATTTTGCTACCCGAGTGTAAGGTGTATTTTTATGTATTTAATCCCATGATCTTTGCATAAGTAGTCTCTTGAAATCATCGAACAAAACCACCACCACGTCCATCCTTAAACATTTTATTTTTCTACCAGTTTTATTTTCTACGAGGTTCTTAAATTCATTAAACCGACTAAACACTTCTGATTTACTTTTCAAAAAATAAACAAATGCTCTTCTCGAATAATCATGAATGAATGATACATAGTACCTTGACTTAGACAAAGAAGGAAATATTCATCAACCAAAAACATTTAATGAATATAATCAAGCAAACCGTAAGATTTGAGGACCGAATAAATGGTAGAAACACGCGGTTATGCCTAGGCATAATGTTCACAAAATTCAAATTTGAGGTTACACCCTTGAGCCTTCAACCTGTGTTTTATTATTCTTCAAGGTTTTCAAACCCTTCAATGTGGCCCAGCCTACATTTTGTTATTAGTCTTTCTTTCATCGAAGTTGGAATTTCATTGAGTTTTACGTAATCGTGAACTTTTCCTCTTTTCCTCCATATGAGTAGCTTTTTGTGACTTTAGATATCTATTGCTTTGTACATCATGTGCATCCAGTTTATACAAGGTACCAATACAAACACCCCTAGCTAGCACCATTGAGCCTCTAGTAATCTTGCAACCATTTCCAGAGAACATGACTTGCACTCCAATATCATTCACAACATACCAATGTAGCGCAATCCCGAGCTGCACTGGGTATATGCACATCATTAATTCCCCTTCACTCTTCCATCATCAAGGAATTGAATTCTGACTCTTCCACAGCCAACTATTTCCAATGGTGAATCACTTGCCAAATACACCTTTCTGCCATCATATTTTTCATACTTCATGAACCAGTCTCTATGAGATGTCATGTGGAAAGATGCTCCAGAATCAATCAGCCAGACATCATTTGATGCCTGCATAGCCAAAGCTGCAATAAAGGCGTATGCATCACTATGAGAAGAATCATTGTCGGAAGAATACTTCTTCTTCTTATTTTTCTCCTCTTTACAATCCTTCTGGACATGACCAGGTTGCCCACAATTCCAACACTTCACCTTGGACTTCTTTCCAGGAGACTTTGATCTCCCCTCTGATTTTGATTTGGACTTCTTGTCCTTCTTCTTACCTTTATCTTTCGATCTTCCTCTAACAGCAAGGGCCTCCTTCGCCATCTTAGAAGATTTCCTTCTCATCTCTTCTGATAACAAAGAAGCAACAACATCTTGCATCTTGAAATTGGATGTTGTACTCCCAATTAGCCATCACTAGGTGGTCCCAAGAGTCTGTCAAAGAACACAATAATAGCATACAATGATCCTCTTCATCAATCTTCACACCAACAGATGTTAACTGTGCAATCAACATGTTGAAAGCGTTCAAATGATCAGCAACAGATCCTCCCTCCTGCATTCTCAAAGCATACAACTTAGACTTCCTCAAGAACAATTTATTCACCAAGGACTTGCCCTGATAAATAGCTGCCAGTCTTTTCCACAAGGAAGATGTAGTCTTTTCTTCATGAACATTCAGAAGAACAAAGTCTAGTAAACAGAGCCTTATCAACTCCTTTGATTTTCTATCTACAAGGTCCCAATCTTCTTGCTTCATTCATGTAGGCATCATTCCAGACACAACAATCCAAAGATCTTCCATTTTAAGTTTCCACAACTCAAAATTGCTGCCATTGAATTTCTCAATTTCAATCTTTCCTGACGTGCTTGCCATCTTAACCTATAATTTGAATTACCAAACTTCTACAAGACTCCCACTGAACATAAATTGACTAAAAAAACCCAACGTACCCACAAGGATAACACAATTGGCCAGGCTCTGCTACCACTTGTAAGGAAAGCCAAGGTGCGGAAGCAACTTTCCTAACGTCAAAACCTCAGGGAAGAATGCAAAGGTGCTTTTAATTTTTCAATTCCAGTCCAATTAAGATACACTTGTAAGAAATAACAGAAACAAAGAATATAAGTTACACACATGAACACCAAATTTACGTGGGAAAACCCTTATGGGAGAAAAACCCACCACACAAAGAGAAGTCACTTTGTATTATAGTAATAAGAATTACATATAGAGATCAGACTTATCTTTCTGATGTCAGTTTATAGCAGCATTCACAATGATCAACCTTGCTACAGAACACTCAAGTTACAATACACTCATAATTCAATTCTCACTGATCATACATCAAACTATTCATCCAATTGTTCATCACAACCATCGAACATATCACAAACTTCAATCTCTGAGTATATCCATGGCGCCCCTATCTATTGAACTTCCTCTCAGTAACGGCCACAACATTCCAAGTGCTAGTAGTTCCCATTCAACTTCTCTGATTGGTCGAAGACACACCATGTAGGATGGTCTCCCAATCGGTCAAAGGCATTCAAAATGTATTCACATGTCGGTGAAACACTAACTGTGTCTCCCCAATGCCACAAAGCTAGATCGTCATTATCGCCAAGAGTTCTGACCATCGGCAAGACATTATACCGAGTTCACAAATCGCATCGACCACAACATTCTCATCGGCGAGACAATTGCCATTCGATGAGACATCACACCAAAGTTCAAAGGTCACATAGATAAGAGTATTCCCATCGGCAAGACTATCGTCCTTCACCAAGAGATCATACCGAACCTTCATGTTTTTTTGAAATGTCCAACAATTGGCAAGACTTACCGTTATCGCTGAGAGTTCTTACCGAAGTCTCCAAGTTACCCCGAGATCAAAAAGTCACCAAGAGTCATACCGACAATAGACTACCCCACAACATTGGTGAGACCAACACTCGTCACCAAGACTTCACACCGAAGTCTTTGTGTTACCGTGAAGACTCCAAGTGTATGACTATTGATGAGAGAACCAACTATTGGCAAGACTTCTTACTGAGGCTTCCATGTTACCTCGATGAGCATCTGTGGGACAAACATATGTTGCCAAGAGTTCATAGCAAAGCCTCCATGTTACCCTGAAGACTCCAAGTGAATACTTATCGGTGAGACTTTTAATATCAGTAGGACTTGATAACGAAGCAAGCCTTTTGGCCAAGGGTCTCCCCAACACCGCTTGTCACCTAGAGTCTCCCCGATATCCCATAAGAATTTCCTATTGGCCAGAGATCTCCCCGAGCAGTGAGAGATAGAAACTGTCACAACGATCAACATGTCACAGTGATAGGCTCCATTCGGCACGACATCAACAAGGTCTCAGTGACCTGAATATTTCATAAGGTTTCACAGCTGCTAGTCGGCCAGACACAATGAAGGTCATATCGACTTTGCTCTTCTAGAGGTTTCAGCCTATGAGATTGAGGCACATATTTCCAACAATCAATGACAACAATAACTAGTTGACATAAATGAAACACCTTCATACTTGCAAAAATATCCTCCTTTGTCATTGATGGACACATGATGTGAAAAACCATCAAAGACAACACAACAACTTTGAATCGTCAATCTCCCCCTTTTTTAGAATTTAGAATGACTAAGCTTTTTCACATGATACTTTCTCCCCCTTTGACATCAATGGTAAAGGAAAAAGGTATTTTAAATTATTTTCCACCTTTGTCACCAAGAACTTTATGAGTATCGAATACTCCCCCTTAGGAGTACACCTAATCAACTCCACAATGAAAACACAAGACACTACCTACTCCCCTTGAGAGGTAGCCACCAAACATCAGTCCAGAAAGAAGATAGATCCATAGATCCATTAGACTGAGGCATCTCCATATGGATCTAATTCAAGAAAGGAGGGGTAATAACCCCTAACTTCTGCCAGAGATACTCAAAAGTATCTTTAGGAAGATCTTTAGTAAATATGTTATCAATCTGATCCTTTGTAGGTACATATTTTATCTTTACTTCATTCTCCATAACCTTCTCTCTCAAAAAGTGATACCTTATTAATATATGCTTTGTCCTTGAGTGCATTACTGGATACTTTGAAATGTTAATTGCACTTGTATTATCATAAAAAATAGAGATGGGATCATCATAAATTACTCTGATATCCTTTAATGTATGTCTCATCCATAAAAAATGTGTACAGTAGGATGTTACAACAATATACTCAGCTTCTGATGTGGATAAGGAAATTGAATCTTGATGTTTACTTAACCATGACACCAATTTGCAACCAAGAAAGAATGCACTACCACTTGTAATTTTTCTATCATCAACACAACCTACCCAATCTTCATCTATATAAGCACTTAGTGTAAAATTAGTATCCCTAGGATACCATAAGCCATAATCTAGAGTGACATTTAGATATCTAAATATCCTCTTAACAACCGCAACATGTGTTTCTTTAGGGTCCTCTTGAAATCTAGCCACAAGAAAAAGTGCATGCATGATATTCAGTCTGGTAGTAGTTAAATACAACAGTCCTCTAGCCATAGATCGATATTTGCTTTGATCAAACTTAGGTGAATCATCATCTTTACTCAATTTGTAGCCAGTCACCATAGGAGTGCATACCAGTTTGGAACCATCCATCCCAAATTTCTTCAACATTTCTTTTACATACTTTTCTTGTGAAATAAAAATCCCTTTTTCTATTTGACTTGATCACAGAAAGAAAACGTCTTACCAAACGTGAGAATCGTAAACTCTTTTTGCATTTCTTCAACAAATTTTTTTTCCGCTAAGAGCCTCCAAATATACAATATCATCACTGATATGCAGCTGTCAATATTTTTATTTTCACTTGAAACAAAGATTGCCATTCACCAGAAGGCTTATTGAAACTTGACTAATCAAAAGATCATCCAACATGTATACCATGCTCTAGGAGCTTGTTTTTAATCCACAACTCAAAGTTTGAACTGTTCAATTTGATCTAAATAACCGAAATCCTTTCCGGGGTTGTTCATAAACTTTTCTTCCAACTCAATTACTTAGAAATGCAAATTTTTGCTATCCAAAATTTGAAGTCCTTATGAGTAGAAAATTCCAGAAACATTCTGAGAAGCTCATTGATGTAAAGGATCCTAAAGAGTATACCTCTACCAGAGCCCTTACAAGCCTTTGTTTTATTTCCACCAATTTCTCCAGCCCCTCATTAGTCACTTAACAACCCATTTTATCTAATTATTTTTATCAACAACGAAACCAATTCCCAGATTTTATTTTTCTCAATTTTCATAAGTTTTTCTTCCATTTCTCTCATCCAATGCTCATCTTTACATGCTTCACTTACTATCATAGGTTAAATTGTATAAAGTAAACACAAATTTATTTCAGCAACAACAACTCTGCTTCTTGTCAATACTCCTTTTCTCTTGTCTCCAATGATTTGATCTTCATAATGATTCTTTTGCACATATTTATGTGTATTTTGGGACACCAATAGAGCTTATTCTTCTTCATTCTGATTTTATTTTTCTTCAACAACTTCTTCCACTTCTCTGCAATTAGGTTCATCTGATACATATACATCAACTTCAATTGAATTCTTCAATGTCAAATTGATGATTTGTGATTTTACAAATTTTCCTCAGCTTCGCCGGGAAGAATCTATGGGTAATCAGTTTCTAAGGGAGTACCCGAAGATACCTCCCTCATCACATCTTGCATCAAAATTTCAAATTAACCAGAACTTTTGCACATCCATTTCTAGTACTTTAATACAAGAGGAAATTTCAAGTACCACAACCCATAGGGAGTCTGCTATTAGAGTTTTCGAAACTGATTAAAGAAACAATAGTGTGTAATTGCTTCCTCCACACCGCAGCATCTGTATTATTTGAACCGTCTGCTCTCAACAACCCATTCTCACGAGGAGTTCTAGGAGCGCAGACAACCATCTTTTTAATTAATGCGTTTCACATAACATGAAGTCATTGGAGGTAGAATCATCACTGCAATTTTAAGCATTTGATTTTTATGCCCATTTCATTTTCAACCATATATTTGAATTCTCTAATACCAATTGTTGAACAAGACAATTGAGAGGGAGGTGAATCAATTGTAGCAATTTTAACCTTTAAAACTTTCACCAACAGTTAGATCAATAACCATTCACAAATCCTTTACTCTGCTAATGTGATTAATCATTAAGTATAGAAGAAGAAACTAAAAGAAGTAAAAACATACACACAAAAACACGAGATTTATGTGGAAAACCCAATGAAGGAAAAACCACGGTGAGGATTAGCTCACAATATAAAGAATTCCAAAACCGAATACAAAGGTTCACTACCAAAACATGACTTGTTCAAAATAGAACTCATTGTCTAGTAAGGGCTTACTACCTGGAGGGCTCACTGCCAAAAAATTACAAAGAAGATAGAAGAGGATTTTCAAAGAGAGAAAATTATCTTAATGCAATCAATATTTCCACCACAAATTTTTCACACACTTGTAGACATGCTTGAATGATAGAGTACACCTTTAGCTCACTGCCTCCAGAAACTCACCACTTGAAATTTCACACTGATCTACTCAAACTCGCATCACACACTATTTCACATCTATCTCACATCTATCTTTTTATCTATCTTATCTTTCATCAACATCTCAACTTGTATTTATACCATCTTCAACCTTGAAACTCATCCAAGGTTGGCCACACACCATTTCTATTTACAAATTCAAGAGGTTAGCACTAAAAAATTCTATGGTGGAATTAGAATGAGGGTGACCCAAGCACATACTTAATGAGGACCTAAATAAGTCCCAACACGCTTACATGAAATTTGTGAGTAGTGTTTAACATAAGGTCAACCAACACCTATGTAAAACACATAAAACAATTAAGCACACACATCCTTAACTCAATCCAATCTTTTCATACAAAAAATTTCACTTGAACATGACCTCATCAACTTACTCTTAGAACCGCAAGTCCTAAAACCAAAGTATGGAGAAATCCAGAGTAACTACATTTCTCTCGAACCTCAGCTAGTCACATTGAAATGCATAGTTCACAACTGGTGAAGATACCTCGCACTGTACAATGATCCAAAAGCCCAAATTATGGATACAACAACTACCAACAACCATGAACAATATGTTTGAACCACACAAGCATAGAAGCACATCCCAGAGCATATCCTAGAGCATACACAAAATACCTGCAAACCTTCTTTATTACAATTTTCTCAATATCCTTGACTATACAACCATTAAGAAACTATCATGACATCAATGACAATATCAACTAGTTGACATGAATGACAACACATTTATACTTGCAACATGGGTGCCTACACCATTTAATTACAATTCATTTTTTATTGGGTGGAATCAGTTGGTTTGTATGGGGTTAATCAAATATTGGGAAATAGTTTGTTTGCTAATATGAAGGTCTTGGGTCTCTTTATAAGATAGTCCATTTGAATAAAATTGTCTCCTCTCTCCTCTCCATCGGTAGAAACTATCTAAATCCACATTGATGGATCAAACAAAGTTGACAACAGTTTGCATCGAAGATGCAAATTATGCTAGATGGGGGGAATGTTAGGCTCATTTTTTATCAAATTAATATTATTTTGAATGATATTAAGTTTGCATTTATGTTTTCTTGTGACTAAGTATGATCAATTGTAGGACGTGGGGGGTTAGGATGTGGAGAGGTGTGGGGTTTTGTGGTAGTGGGCTTTAATATGGAGAGGGTGGATGTAAGGGCTTTTGATGTTGGTCATTATGTAATAAATCCTATATAGTAAATTCATTGGCTACTGGTAAAATTTTCTCCATGTTGAAAGGGCTAGTGCACGTTAAGCAATTAAAAAATAACATATCAACAAACTAATTAAATAATGTACACAATTTGAACTAAAAATCACATTGAACACACAAATTCAAAATTCGTCATTTAAAGACACATTCAATTTAACATTAAAAAATGTACAACATGAATTTAGACTAATTTATGTCATAGAAAATACAAACAATTCAAGCCTCCCCTAACATGCATTAAATTATACAATTAAAGCCATGTACCCAATGTGAAACTCAATGAAATAATGAAAACATATGAATCCCAACTTCCCATCCCAAGCTAATACTATTAATCTCCCCCCTTCATCCCATATTTTTGTCAATAACCCTAAAGAATGTGATCTCATGTAGAAATTACAATCCACACAAGCTAAAATATCTCTTTTGGAACTAAATTTTAGAATTTTCTTGAACTGTTAAAGACATCATCCAACACTTGCCTTAAACAAAATATTACATTGTACCTATCACTTGAAAGGTCATGGATGAAAATCAAAACACACTTTTTTCTATCACTTGAGAGGTCATAAGTCATTGTTGTATCTACTAAGCTGCCTTCTTTGTGAGGATTCCCTTGGAATGTTTGGGCATCTGCCTGTGCCATCTTGAGAATTTCTCCATTTCAGGGCAGTTCACCTTAGAATGAGTGGCAGTATCATGCAGCCTGCACCAATTAGTCATGAAGTTGAGGTCAACTAGGTTTGCAGTATGTGACCTCTCCTCATTTGCTTGATAGTTATGAGGAACTCCACCATTATTGGGCCCTGTATTCCATTCTCTGTTGTTATTTGGCCTTTGGTTTTATCCTCTATTTTGATTTTGATACCCTTGGTTAGAGGAGTTTTGGACTTGATAACCCCTTTGGTTGTAATTGTTATGATTCTGATAGTTACCCTGATTATTGCTGTTTTGATTAGGGCAGTTACCTTGGTTTTGGGAAGGGTTCAATTGAAGCTGAGCCATGTCATTTGTGACTTGGGATAGAATTTTCTTCAAGGTTTCTACCTCATTTATAAGATGAACCATCTTCTCACTTTCCGCACTCTTAGCAACAGGTGGCTGACCACCATGATTCGGTGTTCCAATTTGGTTAGGATGACTATGGGAATTTTGAGGAACCTGTGGTTGTTGGAAGATATCAGGAGTTCCATTAGCAAAGAATGGAATAGGGGGTTGAGTCTTCAACTCAGACATAGGTCCATAATGGGAAGGAGACATTCCTGAGACAATATTGAATAGAGGGGTTGGGCTATGCATCTGATATCCTATTGAAGGGAAACCTCCTCCCAGACTTCCTTGTTGAGAACTAATTTGTTGCTGCAGCTTGATAGCTAGATGATAGACTTTGGATATAGAATCAATATCAGCTGGTTGATAAGTCCTTTGTAGGAATAAGCCAAGCAAGGGGTCTATAACTCTAAAGTATGCTTGAATGGCACTGTTCTCAGTAACTAGGTAGGGATCCTGCAACGTCCTATACATTCGTTGAAACCTGGTATTGAACAAGGGCAAGGATTCACATGGCTCTTTCCTAATGGTAGAAAATTGGTGATATAAAAGAGTTGGATCCACATAAACCCTGAATTGGTTGATGAAAGCATTTTCCAAGTGTGTCCAGGTTAGAATGGAACATTGAGGAAGATTAAGGTACTAATTATACGCCATATCCCTTAAGGAATAAGGGAACAACCTACAAACTGCATCATGGTGGGCTACCTTAGCCCTGGTACAAGCATCCTTAAAGGCTTGTATGTGCTCCTCAGCACTCCGTGATTCACCATGAATGTACTTGGGACAGATTTTTTCAGGATTCTTGGGCATATCATGAAAACCTCCAGGAATAGTCCCCAATGGAGAAGGATTATTTTGAAAGAATGCCATTGGTGGTGGTGGTGGTTGAGCCAGCTATTGAATGGGTCAAATGAGCTATGATGAGAATTGAGATGGATTTGGTGAGGGATTGATGGGTATCCACTGGGGTATTGGTGAAAAGCCTGGTGGAGTAAGTGGACCTGAGAAGGGTGGAATGATGGTCGCCCCAGTTTTTCAAACCTTGTGTCTTGTTGGGGTCTTGAGTTCTATCAAAGGTGATGGATTTTCAGCCGATCGAAGAACTCTGTGGGGCTTCTCCAGTGAGAAAAACCCATTATTATCTAGTTTTCTCTTGTAGGCCCTCCCTCTAGTGCCAGTTTCTATTGACGTGTTCGATGGCACAACAACATGCAAACAAAATATTGCTATTTTGTTTCTCTTGAAAGAGAAAGACAACACATGGATATATTAGCTCCCAAGGTCTTTGTAGTTGGTTCTCAACTATGTAGATGTTGCTCAGTGTTCAATGTAATAGTAATGTTCAAGGGGCCTGCTGGTGTTGAGCTTCTAGATTGTTCTGAGATCAAACATAAACTTAAACCTACTTTAACTGGGGTTTTTAAAGAAATGAAAAAGATAGATCAAGGTTTTGGTACTGAAAAGAATGATAATTCATCTAACTTAACTAGACTTGTTACCTCTCAAGGAATTTTTAACTAAAACTGAAGAACAAAATTAACTAGTGATTAACACACAGTTGCATTCATTCACGGTGTTGATTTCAACAACTGATTATAAATTACCATTTAAGCAAAACACAAAATAAGACTTCATTCCTTGAAATATTTCAAAATCAAATGATTAACTCAAGATAAATACCATTTTGGAACACAATATGAAGTAGATTCGAATTTGGTTGCTTCTACTATTGGTGAGATAGATAAGCAACATTTACAAATCTGGCACAATCACCAGTGTACAAAAAACCCATTTCTTCAGAATGCTTCCATCTATACTAAGAAAACTGGAAAGATACATTATTGGTTCCTACTAGATCTAACTTCTAACTAAGAAGACAAAAGAAGCTCCTATTACAAAGAATTAGGATGCAACTCTATCTCCTCTCCTTCAGAAAATTCCTATTCTATTTCTGCTAACCTTTTTCTAACTCTCTTCTAACTCTTTATAAAGAGGCAAGAATGCCATATATACAGAGTGTATCAAAAAGAATGCACTGGCCCCTGATTTTAGGGTTTACAAAATATCTCACTTGGTTGCTAGAGGGTTGGCCCTCAAATCTTTTGAATAAAGTTGGTTCTGCATTAAATGCGCATCGCTGTTGTCCATATTGGTGAAGGATTCCTGCCAGGAGAAATCTTCAAATCTTTTGCAACTACTGCATTTACTTCTGGCCTCTGTGTGCATCTTCGAACTCCAGTGGAACTACTTTGAATTCCCTAAAATATTATCATTAATGCCGATCTCTCTTTTTCCAGTAGCAACTCCAGCTGGCACTGTGAGTCACAGTTTCCTCCTCCTTCCTTCGGCCTTCTTCCTGCTCTTAGATCTTTCTATATGTTGACCATGCTCTGGAAGTAGCATCAGACTTCTCATCAGATCCCCGCACTAGTGCTTGTCAAGTTGCCCCATTGGCTCCTTCATAGAGTAGATCCATGCCCGTTGCATTCTGTTGACCTTCCTCTAGTTCGTAGCTGATCAATCAAACTATCTAGGGTTCACCTTTAGTTCTATCTGATTGGGCAAACATATTCCATGTGGGATTCTTGGGTGGTCAAAAGTTGTTGAAACCAGATCATATGTCGGTGAGACCCCATCGGGTCGGTGAGACATCATGGCAGGCTCCATTAGTTACGTTGAAGGTTTAAAAACGATCGGAAAGACCATCGCTAGTCGGCAGGACATCATATCGAGCTCCTCCGTTCTCCCCAAGCTTGTTTTGTTTCGGAAAGACCCTATCAGGGTCAGGGAGACATTATGCTGAGATCATTCCATGTCGGCGAGACTAGCTTCCCTCGTCGAGACATTACACCGAAGTCACGTCCTTTTGTCGAGAGCTCATTTCATGTCGGGGAGACTTTGCTTGGTCGGCGAGACGTTACACTGAGCTGAACATGCTACACAGAGGGTACAAAATATGTTGGCAAGACCCTATTGGGTCGGCAAGACTTCTCTCTGAAGCCCTCTTCCTTCAACGAGATCCCCTGAGAAATATAATTATGTACACGACTTAATCCTGTAAAACAAGGTCTCAATTAGTCCACAAAATCATATAAAATATATTATAATAAAATACACCATTGCTTATGATTTCATTCAATTTTTACTATTCCTTCAACTTTTAGACAAAAGGAAGCCAACCTTCACGGGGGCAAAACCAAATCAGAACTGGGAACAACACCTACCTTCAAAACTGGCGGGGGCAGAACCAAGACCAAAATCAGAATCGAGACCAGAGTTAGAATGGGAACAAGCCATGGGAATGACCATCATTTCCTAGTTCAGACCCCATCCTGGCTCCGTGTCTGCAAAAGAAACCAAACGTGAGGGACAGAGGGAAACAAACACAGGCGGGATTGGAGCAAAAATTGATCCCGAGTGAAACAAAAATGGGGGCGGGGGCGGAACTAAATCTGAGATTGAAATTTGTTCAAAGTTTTAGTTTCGGATTCCATCTCGATCCTTCCTCTGACAACGTACAAAGAGACAACCAAAAGAATGAAAAAGAAAAGGGGAAAGGAAGAAGAAGACCTCGCGACCAAACAAAAGGGAACAAAAGCAAAAGAACAAGACATGTGAAATCGGGATCAAAACGGAACTCGAACCTAAAACTTTTGAAAGTTTCAGGGTTCGGTTCCAGTTTCGATTCTGGGTTTTCCAGAACAAAACAAAAAGACGCGCGAGATAGAAAAACTAAAGAGACAGAACCAGGACTAGGGAAGGAATAGAAAATAGAACTTAGAAGGAATTCCAAGTTCGGTTTTCGTTCCGGTTCCGGGTTCGTGAAAACAAAAGAAAAATGCCTAAGGTCGAAAAGAAAATGCCTAAGGCATAAGACACGAAACCAAAGGAAGAAGACCAACAAAGAAGAGAGAGAGTGGAGTTGGACTCAGGATGGAACCCCAACCAGAATCACTAAAAGAGTTTAAAGTTTAGATTTAGATCCAAACCTGGATCTGACAGAGCTAAAAAGGTAGGACCAAGGAACTGTCGGGACCGGAACTAGGAACGAAAGAAGACCAGAACTTGGATGAAAATCCAAGTTCGATATTGGTCCCGGTTCCACATCTGACAGGACAAAGAAAATGCCCAAGGTAGAAAACCAAAGGCACAAAATTACAAAAGAACAAAGGGGGACCCACTTTGTTCCACATCAAAGTGGGGTGGTTATGCAAGGCATAACAAGAACCAAATAATGTTTTTGGTTGGTGTCGATTGCTTTTTCACTCACATGCTCCTGCACTAGACACACTAGGTAGAAAGATTGTGAGCATAGGCTCACAATGGTGGAGTTGAGTAGTTGCACTACTCTTTCAGGTTGCTATCAACCTGCAGTGAACTCATTCGTTGTCCAAGTGCTGAAAATTAATCCTTCTTTCACTTTTTCCAACATCATCTTAGAATACACACTACCATCCTCTAACAACACTGCACCTTCTTCTTTCTCCCCCTCGTGGACTCATGTCCACCAAAGCTTGAGCTCCTCCACCAAATACTTTCCACACTCCTTTCTTCCTCTATGGGTTCAAAGCCACCTCTAACCATCCACCTCACTATTTCCACAAGAAAATATGGAACATCTACTACATGTTCTTTCTCTCTATTAATTTCACCTTCTATCAACTCATCTGAAAAAAAATATCATTATAAAACTGATTTACCTCATTCTCATTCGCAGCTGCAACATCAAACTTAACTACAATATCTTCCACCTTCTTGTCAGCTACAATTTCTTGATCTTCTCTTTTCACTGCATCAACAAGCTTCATCATCCATTCTTCCTCAATTGCTAACAGTTGCGCGAACAATTCTGATTCATGTTCACCTTCAGCTGTGACCTCTTCACTATTCACCTTTATCTTTTCTTCTTCTATTGTCATGCCTTCCTCATGACACGTCATTGTTGCAACTTCTTCATCAATAGGGGGTTGCTCTTACTTCTTCCACTTTCCATCTCAAGCTGCTATCTGTGTTCTTCTTCTTGCTCCTCTTTGCCACTTTCTTTTCACCTTTCCAAAAATTCTTTTCCAATTTCTCGAGCCTCATCTCTATCTTTCCTACTTCTTTACCAGCTATCTTTTCCAACGTTTCACACAATTTATCCTCCACATCATCCCAATACTGCTCCCAAAACCATACCTGCACAAGCCTCTTCATGAGCCAACCTATTTTGCTTGCTGCAGTCTCACCTCTCACAATCTGTCATCACTTCTAAAGTTTCCTCTATGGCTTCAAGCTCTCACTCTTGCTGCCAAGATTCCTCACTCACCTGCAACGGATCTCACGAGCTTCTTCACTACTACTTCAAACACTTTCTTCTTGGTGCGAATTGTCTCCCAGACAATG
Organism: Sequoia sempervirens; assembly: GCA_007258455.2. NCBI lineage: Eukaryota > Viridiplantae > Streptophyta > Pinopsida > Cupressales > Cupressaceae > Sequoia > Sequoia sempervirens. The sequence continues at coordinate 16,752,059 of VDFB02105785.1, forward strand.
TTCTATTCACACAACACTCACAGGTCGTAGTGGATTCTCTCCATTCTCAGGACTACTGGATCTGATACCACTTGATGAAAGAGGGTGCTCCCCTCTGTGAAAACACATTTCACAAACTTACAACTTTCCTTATTCAACAATTCAACTAGATTTTGATTGCAAGCAAAACTTAACTTTATTTTATTTAATTACAAAATACATTCAATGACCCTTCACATACCAAGTCTGTACTTTTAATCCTTACTCCATTTATCTCTATTCACTGCCTTACTCTTCATATTCTCTTCACAACCTATTGCATATATATATATATATAGAGCTTTTAAATCACCCAATCCAACTTATGTGCAACCTAGACTTCAACTACTTGCACTAGTGTTATCTTTCATGAGCATTCTTACTTTTAATTTACACCATTCACAACCCCATCTCCCTTCACCTACACATCCTCCTCTCGCCCATTTTTCCTTGTACTCAACTCTTTTTTATCTGTATGGCACTGCCTCTTCACATTATCATTATCAAGTTTAACATATTAGTCTCTCCCAGTCACCGTGACCCCTCAACTTCAACTGTTGTATTTTGAATTGCAAAATGATGGTATGGCATGGTGCAACCTGCCTACTTCTTGAAATCTGTATTTTAATAAAAAAATAATTAGTGTCTTTAACAAGGCATGACCTCCACTTTTTTTTTGTATCTTCCATGTTACCATGGTCTTTTCTAGCCTTTAACCTTCACAATGTATTTGTGTTGATATTGAAAAATTGTCCATTACTATTTTTTTAAATTTCGTATTTGTGACACATGAGACATCACCCTTTGTTGCCTCAACTATTAAATAAAATAAATTCCACACACTATCATTAGAGTTAGATTTCATTTTCATGATATTTTAAAAGCATTGCTTATGTCAAGATTTGTTAATTTCTCATTGAATGTCTTTGCCAAAGTAGCATTTGTGTTTTTCTGTCAAAAAAGAACCAAACAAGCAAAAACTTAAAATTAAACCAAACAATGTTTTCAGTTGGTTTCGATTGCCTGTTCACCCGCATGCTCTTGCACCAAAGATAAATGCAACTTTTAAAAAAAAATCATAACTTTTGGCTATGGTGTCCATTTTTGGCAAACAAGATATCGACATAAAGCTAGTTTCAAGTACTTCATAGTGGTGTAGGCCATTTTTTCAGATTTTTTCATCTACACAAATTTAAGGTTACTTTTCATCATGGAGGAAGATGTGAACATTCATTAGTGCATGCATTATTTCCTTTTTTGTGTGCATTAGGTTTGCATTTTTTTTGCACTTCATTTCAGTTCCAGATCATTTGTCAATCAATTGTTGCTTAATAGATTCTAGAGTTGTACTAGTTTGTGAGTTTTCTAGTGTTCCTTGGCATTGGGTCTGATGTTGCTTTTCATGATTCTAACTTGATTCCTTGAGTGACTCTAATATGGTTTCTAGCAAACAGGAGTATCTTTCCTTGCTTGGTAGATTGAGGATTCCAGTGCTACTCCACAATGTACTTCCAATGCTTCTCTTGCAACAGGTTATCTCATTATGGGGGGGATGAATGGTCTCTCTTTTCATCTTTTGTGTGGATGGATATTGATTGGATTTGTGATGGATATCATTATTGTATTTCATATCTCTTTTGGGGAGGAGTTTTGTCCCACTAGGTTTTCTCCTTTTCTCCATTTGTGAGAGATTTCATTTGCATTTGTACGTGGGTACCTAGCATGGCCTCATAGCCGAGACCCATCATTGCATCTTTGCATCATTTGTATAATAATTTCCTTCCCAAGTTGCACTTATGGGGGGTGTTGGTGTAATTAATATTTAATTACACTTGCATAAGTTTAAATTAGGTCATTTATTTAATTAAATAAGTCCTAGGTTGCATTATTAGGAAAATCATTAATAATTGGGTCATCCCCCTTTCACATGTATTTAGGATAAAATATTCCTTCTAGAAGATGAGTTGTCTTTTCTAGAAGCCTTATCCTATCTTCACATTATTCTAGGTGGTTAGTTAGTTGTCACATGTTGTTAGATCAAGACACATGACAACATCATATTTCTTACTACATCTCAACCTTTCCTATATAAGGAAGGTGCTTATAATTATTTGTATCATCTTCATACCTCATCATTTGAGAGGTCTTAATATCAAGCAAGGTTTCATATGTACTTTGTCATATTCAGTTTGGCATTCTTACATCTTAATGATAGCATGATATTTCTGCCATTTCTCTCTTGTGGAAGTTATTTTGTCTTGCAGGTGATTTTGGGGTGTTTGAGGAGCTCACCATAAACTCCTACATACCTAATTTTCTATTCTATTTTTGAATGTGTTCTTAATCATCACATGTACATGTTTTCAATCCAAAGAGTTAGTTGGAACCTATATCATGTTATTTACTATACATAATGATAACTTGTTTGAATGATGTGACATGCATTTAAGAATTGTGATAATTTTATTAAGTATACCTACTTAATTATAGGTTTTAAGAGGGGTAATGTATGGAACCACATAAAATTTGGAGACACCTATCTTGAAATATATAAAAATGATAATATCATGTGCATGTTACTAGTGAATTTACACGCTAAAAATAGATAATGTAGGTAACTCCAAAGGTTAACCAATGAGAAAATATTTAAGTTTGAGTTGGTGGATCCTTATCATAATAATGTATTATAGGTGTTTAAAATGTGTTATAGATCACCAAAATTTATTCTATATATTTTGAAGATAAATCTATGTCTAATATGATTTGAGTATAAACAAAATTACACTCGAGAAGGTAGGTAGTCCAATAGAGAAAAAGAGACCTATCTAATATTAGACAAGTTGATTGAGGAAATATTCTAGGAAGATTAGAAGAAGAAGATGGAGATATAAAAATATATGTTGATGAGAAGGTGAAAATAGAAGATATGGACATTAAGTTCTTATCTATAATAAGATCTAGAGCTTGTGACTAAAGGTTAATTCCTATAAATATGTGCAAGACCTCTAGCTAGATTATGTGAATTAGATAAATAATATTAAAAACTGTTCTCTACATACATGATATTTTTACTAATTAAATTATTTTGTCTTTAAAAAAAAAGTTTAGATTTGAAATTTATAGTTGGATAATCCCTAATTAAAGGGACTTTGACCTTAACTACATGGATATTTGATAAACCTCAAAAGGAAAAGGTGTGAAATACAAAGGCTTGTAGTTGATATAATACTTCTTAGTATCCTTGAGTTTGTACTTCAAAGTTTCTAGTTTTTGTATTTGTGTATACAAGGTGTTGATGGAGACCAAAGCAGTATTACCTGAGTATATGAAATAGTGGGGGTATATTAGTACATTGTAATGTAAGAGCTAGGAAAATAGTTATGAATGGATTGGAAACATTATTATAAGTATTGATCATGGGATGAAATTGAGGGATAGTATAGATATATAAGTAGATATGGCATGACAACATAGTAGTTATCAAAGTGGTAGGATCTTAGGTGCGGGTACAATTCTAGAAGGAATGAAAGCACTAGTAGTATTCATAAGGAAAGGAATGTAACCATGGGATAGGCCATATGTGGGATTAAATTTAATTGAAAAGGTATTAGTGAACCATGAATTTTAAGGTGTTCTATGGACTTCTCTTGCACTCTTAGGATGTTTCACCTAAAAGGAGAGAGATAGAACACTAAAATTGATGTGGTTCACTCAAATAAAGGAATGTATGATGGAATTGAGACTAAATTCAAGAATGTAAATGCAACTAAGTGATGAAATTGACTGATTATTAATGCAAAACTAATGAAATATGCAATGTTTGAAAACACAGTGAGGTATGCAAAAATAAACTAAAGACATGAACTAATGCAAAAAAAATTGAATGAGGTTTAATTGAGTTCACCTAGAAGTTGAATGTTGATCCTGGAAGGTTCTGAAAATTGGCAGAAATCACTGTTGATCACCAGTGGGACTCATTCGCCACTAATGGAAAATCAGTCCTCTTACTGGTAAAAAGACCTGAAATTGCTTTTTGATTGTCGGGAATTGAATTCTAACAAAATCAACGTTTTCATCCTTCAGGTGGGAATCATTTTCCACTAATGGAGAATCGGTCCTCCTTCAAAATTTTGCAATTTCAAAGGTCAATCCTGTAGGTCTAGATTTGCACTTGTCTTCTTGTCGGGTTGACGAAGTCAAATATGCAAGAAACAGGTTGTAGGTTGTCTCCAAGCTTGAATTAGGGTTTGGTTGACTTGAAACACTTTGATAACTTTTTGACAACCTTTCAACAACTATTTTCTTGAAAAATCTACATATAAAGTCTGCAAACACACATGCAAAAGGGGAAAAATGGTTAAGGGTTAGAGTATAGGGATTTTCCTTGGTCAGATCCCACTTTGGTAATCAAACCCTTGATAAAGAAATGAAATGAAATAAACAAGGAATGATGAATAAACAACATGTAAGTGTCCTAAACTCACCAAAACCTTATTGTTGAAGTCTGAAGATATGCCAATGGGTGCTCCAAGATGCTCGATAATTGCTTGATTGAATGATGCTTGAATGTAATTGAATGGGGGTTGAAATGGATGGAAAAACACTTATTTATACATACTTATGCCATAATTACCCAATAATACATCACAGGCCGACTTAAGGTATTTTTGAATAAAAACCCAAAAGAAAATTTGAATTATTTTAAATTTGGAGCCAAGAGGGACTCATTCGCCACCCATGGCGAATGGGTCCCACACTAGGCTTGTAAGTGGGTGTTGGGAATTAAGTTGCATTTAATGTTGTTTTCCAGGTTTACATTAAAAAATACACTTAATTAAGTCTTATGAGTGCATAAAGGGGTCAAATAAAGCATGAGAAAGGTGTAAATAGTGATAACAAGCCTAGAAAAGTGTGAAATCTTGTTACAAGACTTTACAACACTTTAAAATAAGACTTGAGAAGGGATAAAAAGGTGATTTTTAGATGAATTATAATGAAAAGAGTCTAGAAAAGTGTAGAAATGTGTTACAACACTTTGCAACACCTTCACACAACATCATAATTTGAATTTTAGGACCTAATGTGAATGCTTAAGTTACATTGCAACATTAAATCAAAGCAAAATAGGTCAAGTATCACAAGAGAAAGACCTAAAATACCATGAAAATGTCAATGATCCATTTTTCTATGGTACATTTAGCCCCCACTTTAGTGAGAGGATGAACTTGCTTCAAACTCACACTAAAGTAGCCATGCATATCGAGAAGGATCCAAATGCACTTATCCTAGCAAGATGGAATGACAATGATCAAGAGGGATGATCAAGCCCCTAGGATGAAGATCCCATGGAAAACTAAACATAAGAACAAAGGAACACACATATGTGAAAGAGAAAGAGAGAAGGGAGAGGGAAAAGGAAAACTTAGATCAAGCTTTGATCATTTGTTCAACTAGTTGGGAATCAGATCTATGTTTTTTTTTCAAAGAAGAAGATGCATACTCACTCTGGGGCAATGAAGCTCATGGTGGTGCACCGGGTGAGAAGGCCCAAAAGGTGAGAAACATACGGTTGGGTGGTATGTAATCATAAACACATAGGTGGCTATGGGGAAAGTTGTGCCACAAAATGGGCTTCCTGCTCAACCATATCAAAGTTATACCTCCTGATAAATTTAGAAAGGCACCACAAATGAAAATGTTGGTTCATGCTTCATGAGACAAGAAAATCTTCGTATGCTTAGAACTCATGAACAAATAGGATTGTACACAGGCATGCAAGTTGCGTTATGCAAGGTGGAAAAGATGTAAAATCTAAAATGTAAAAGATGTTCAAAGGAGTCTTGTTAAGTTCATGTGAGGTCTATCACTTAGGGAACATTGTGTCTAATGTCGTCCACGAAGTGGCAAGTGCATCATATGAAGTAAAAAGGTTGCACTAGGAACCAAGAATGAAAATGAATAATGCCAATGTATGCCCTGCACTTTAAGGAATTGCTACACATCGTTTTGTGACCAATTACTTTAAAGTAGCAAAGGAAAAATGCAAAAAGAAAACAAGACATGAGAGCCAACTTGGAAAGCCCCTATGCCAAGTCATGTTTCCAAGTAAGGTTGCTTCATGTAGACAAAAAAGAAAACAAAAGAAAGGGGAGTTGACCCTCATAAAGGAACACACCAAACACATAAGGGATCTATGGATTTGGGGTTAGTATGTTCATTGCTGCAATTTTTTGATTAAAGAGCTCGAAACTATCATCATTCCCAAAAACACATAGAACTGGAAGAATGACACAAAGAGAGTGAAAAAAAAAGAAAAAAAAAGTCCGTTTTGGGTCAACATGGAAGATACATTGTGGTCTCAATGCTTTGCATCGTCCCCAAAAGGAAAACACAAGTGAAAAGGAAAGAAAAGTTGCTTTTGGTCAATAGAAGAAGAAATTCCCGATCTGGGGTCAGCCTTTGGCGGAGTCCCAAAAGGAAAACAAGAAGAGATAAAAAGAAAGAAAAGGACCTTTAGTCAACATGAAGAGAGATTTACTAAGGCCATCCCAAAGGAAAACACAAAAAAAGTAAAAAGAAGTAAAAGGTACGTGATATAGAAGAATAGAGGCAAATAGAGGAAGTGCACAAAGAGAAGAGAACATCAAACACACATTACAGGGGAACATGATACACACATGCAAGCACACCAAAGAAAAAAAGAAAATGTAAAAGGGGCTAGTAATGAAAATCTAAGTCAACCATTAACATAGTGAGATAAGGACATATGCATTACTAAGACAAGGCTAAAAATGTCTTGTCCCCACTGAATGTGAGGTAGGAATAAGCCAAGGTAGGTGACAGGAAAGGATTATGCAATAGTGAGAATAATTTTTTTTAAAACTAGGGCATGATGAAGAGATTTGGTTTAAGGGATGATAGTATAGCAGTCGGTATTAGTGAAGTGATACTTTTTCAGTATGTCTCAATATCCAACATCTACCAGTTCAAACAAGAACATGATGATGATATTTCTGCAATAGGGGATGTTGGTACTATTAGATGCATGACCAACCCGTCATCCTTGTCATTGGAATCAGGTAATGGTTGTTCACATGGAAATGGAATTTTCAAGTCAGGAGGAGAATTAAAGATCATTGTACCATCATCTTGAAGTCTCCAATATTCAAAAGGAGGCTTGCTGTCATGAGGAGGATCTTGATATCCTAATCCTATTGTGTTTTCATATGTTGGTCTTTGTTCTAAAATTTTGGTGAATTTTATGCTCAGTTTTTGTGTCACAACCTTGTTTACTTAAAATGGTAAAGCCTTTTCCATATGTTTCTTTAAGGTTGATTGGTGTGTTTGTAACTTTGTTATCATAGAATCGATGAGGATGTGGTTGTGGAGAGGAAATAGGTCCACCTGTGGGAGGGAACTTAAGTCCTTTAGTCATTTCAGGGTGTAAATAACCAAACATGTTAGGAGGTGAGACAGTAGGGAGAGCTTGTGACTTCATGGATGGGTAAAAGGCTACATTGGTGTCGAGGTTGTCAAGGAATGAATTTACAAACTTGTTCATGCTATCATCATCTTCTCCAATGATTTCTATAGCATGAGGAGGACATTCATTTGGAGTTGAAGGAGCATGAGGAAGCTCAAGGTCATTAGGATCACAACCAAAGGCACAATTGGACATGTCTACTAAGGATTTCAATGAATACCAAAACTTGTTAAAGAAAAAAGCCATGATGGCAATGAATAAAAGTAAACTAAGATGCAAGAAAGGAGATTAAAAAAATAAAATGGAAAGTTTAATAGAAAGTAACAACAGAAAATTGTAATGCAGAAAATACCCAGAAAATGCCTAAAAATGCAAGTTAAAATGTGCAGGTGGACTGATTTGCCCAGGGTGGCGAATGAGTCTAGGTATGAGATTTTTTTTGTATTTTTCAAAAAATTTAAAGTGGTTTTAATGATTTTTAGGTGCAAATTGAAGATGCAAATGCAAATATTCAGTTTTTAATGATTGGATATGCAAAAATGAATCTATATGATTCTTTCACTAATGCAATTTTAGAAACCTTAGGATGCAAAAACAAAAAAAAACCTAATTGAATGTTGATGCAAAGGAAACCTAGGATGCAAGATGCAATTGAAATAAGAAAGAGAAATGTTCAAAATGTAGGTTCACCAAAATGAACCATCAATTTTGAGGTGTTCTATGGAATTCTCTTGCACTCTTAGGATCTTTCACCGAAAAGGAGAGAGATAGAACACTAAAATTGATGTGGTTCACTCAAATAAAGGAATGTATGATGGAATTGAGACTAAATGCAATAATATAAATGCAACTAAGTAATGAGATTGACTGATTATTAATGAAAAACTAATGAAATATGCAATGTTTGAAAACACAGTGAGGTATGCAAAAATGAACTAAAGACATGAACTAATGCAAACAAAATTGAATGAGGTTTAATAGAGTGCACTTGGAAGTTGAATGCTGATCTTGGAAGGTTCTAAAAACTGGAAAAAATCATTGTTGATCACTAGTGGGACTCATTCGCCACTGATGGCGTATCAGTCCTCCTACTGGTAAAAAGACCTAAAATTGCTTTCTGATTGTCGGGAACTGGATTTTAACAAAATAAACTTTTTCAGCCTTTAGGTGGGACTCATTCACCAGTGATGGTAATTAGTCCTCCTCCAAAATTCTATAATTTCAAAGGTCAATCCTGTAGGTCCAGATATGCACCTGTCTTCTTGTTGGGTTGATAGAGTCAAATCTACAGAAAACGGGCTATAGGTTGTCTCCAAGCTTGAATTAGGGTTTGGTTGACTTGAAACACTTTGATAACTTGTTGACCACCTTTCAACGCCTATTTTCTTGAAAAATATGCATATAAAGTATATAAACACATGCAAGAGGGAAAAAATGGTTAAGGGTTAGAGTATGGGGATTTTCCTCGGTCAAATCCCACTTTGGTAATCAAACCCTTGATAAAGAAATGAAATGAAATAAACAAGGAATGATGAATAAATAACATGCAAGTGTCCTAAACTCACCAAAACCTTATTGTTAAATTTTGAAGATATGTCAATGGTTGCTCCAAGTTGCTTGACAATTGTTTGATTGAATGATGCTTGAATGTAATTGAATGCTTGAATAAACTAGTGAATGAGATGAATGCTTGGATGAATTAGGTGAATGTGGGTTGAAATGAATGGAAAAACACTTATTTATACACACTTATTCCCTAATTACCCAATAATACAACATCACAAGCCAACATAAGGCCTTTTTGAATAAAAACCCGAAAGAAAATTTGAATTATTTTGAATTTGGAGCCAAGAGGGACTCATGCGCCACCCATGGTGAATGGGTCCCACTCTAGGCTTGTAAGTGGGTGTCGGGAATTAAGTTGCATTTAATGTTGTTTGTCAGGTTTACATTAAAAAATACACTTAATTAAGTCTTATGAGTGTATAAAGGGGTGAAATAAAGCATAAGAAAGGTGTAAATAGTGAGAACAAGCCTAAAAAAGTGTGAAATATTGTTACAAGACTTTACAACACTTTAAAATAGGACTTGATAAGGGATAAAAAGGTGATTTTTAAATGAATTATAATGAAAAGAGTCTAGAAAAGTGTAGAAATGTGTTACAACACTTCACAACACCTTCACAAGACATCATAATTTTAATTTTAGGACCTAATGTGAATGCTTAAGTTACATTGCAACATTAAATCAAAGCAAAATAGGTCAAGTATCACAAGAGAAAGACCTACAAGACCATGAAAATTTCAATGATCCATTTTTCTATGGTACAGGTAGTATCCATGAAAGTTGTATAGCTTCAAGGTTGGAATAGGAGGATGGGTTGGAGAAACCACCATTATAATGATTCATTAATGATCTAAGATATTATAGAATTTTTGCTTGATTAAGACATCCCATTAATGCCTTATAAAAGATATTTGATAATTAATTATGGGATGAATTAAATATCAATATTAAGGTTTAGGGTATTAGGTTTAGGGTTTAGGGTTTAGGGTTTTATGTTTAGGTTTTGTGGTTTAGGGTTTGGGGTTTTAGTTTTTAGGTCTAATTTTTGTGGAAATTAGGGTTTAGGGTTTTAGTTTCTAAGCCCAAGTTTTTTGGTTTGTGTGGTTTAGGGTTTTAGTTAAATTAGGTATAAATTTTGTTGTTTTCAATTTAGGATTTAATATTTTTTGGTTTATGTTGATGATTTTGTCTACAAATACAATTTAAAAACTATAAATTGAACAAGCTAGTTAAAATTAAAATAAACAAACCCTAAACCACAATTACAAACAAAAAATGTCAAATATATAGCCAAAAAATGTAGAAAAACCAACCTAGAGGTTGTTGAGGTTACTTATTGTTGATGAGAGGAGGTGGTAGCTAAAATTTGGAGTGGAATAGGTCCTCAGAAATGCACACATTGCTCTCTATCACTCTCAGTCACCTAAAAATTCATAGGAAGAAATGAGGTGATAGTCATTTATTTAAAAAATAAATACCTTTTCGAAACTAGTACCCATTATAAAATGGGTACCCATTTCATAACGTGTACCCACTTTCTAGCGGGTACCTGAAGCATAATAGGTACCCATTATGCTTTAGGCTTGAGATTTTGTTCCTAATTGGGTACCCAATTTTTTAAAACTCATATGAGTTTTGTGTGGGTTTTTTTGTGCAGAAACGTCCCCTCTTCGTGGACCCAACTTCTTGCTTTTACCCATATATAATTTATTGTAATACCTAGATGATAAAAAAATGGTTAAGTAAAGGATGCACAAAAGTGACCTTTAAAAAAATTATGGAAAAGGCAAAAACATGCATGTGTACGACCCATATAAAAGTAGTAAATGAAATTATTTTTCACAATATTTTTGTGGATAGATGTATATGACGTTGAAGTTTGGTTTGGATACTTTTAATAATATTGTATCATATATATTTTTATTAATTATTTACTCGGACTAAGGTGTAAATTTAAAATCCCTTGTGTACAACTTATATAATTTTGATGAGGGCTGCACCACACAAAACACAATAACAATTAACAACACAAAAAATGCAAGATAGGAAATAACCCAATTTCTATTATTTTCCAAAAATGAAATTATAGATTCATAAATTATAGGGCTATAGCCTCATGGGGTTGATTCATTACATCCAAATCAACTCTGTAAATAAAATCTATTGTTTGGAGCCACAATTTGCACTAATGGAGCCACCTTACACAACCCCACTTAACCCTTTTATTCTACCCAATAATCGCCCTAGAATGTTCTAGAAAGTGTAACTTTCCCTTTTGTTTTGGTGCCAAAAGTCCCGTCGTTTGATTTCTTGCCTATGAAGATATTTTAATGAAATTCACTTTTTAGTGGGGTAGCTTCTCATGGCCATAACTTTTGATCTGGGTGTCCAATTTTCTATTATAATATATCATTGGAAAGATCTTGAAGAGATCTACAACACCACAACCATCAAAGATCGTTTCATCCAATTTTGAGCTATTTCGAGGCTTCTAATGTTTTCAAATTTGAATTTGAAGCTACATTGGAAAAATTTCTTAGGATGTAAACTTTAATATCTCCCAAATGATATAGGGTATTGAGACGATTCTTCCACCATTGGAAATATTTTTCAATTCCACTCCTTGGGGTAGAATTTTAGGTCCATACGAGTCCATTTAGGTCAACTTACTAAAAATAGTAAGTGACCATTTTTCACCTTTTTCTGGCTTTTGAATATCTTACACCCCTTAAGTGCCATCATGGGACTCAAAACAACTAAAGAAAAATAAGGAAAAATATTTTTTATGGATGATGCAAGATTTCCCTACACCACTGGATGCTCCTACATCAGACACCCAAGCTAATTTGAAAAGTGATCTTGTCACTTCTTAGGAATTAGAGGGAAACCAAGATGGTTAACCTTAGCCTTAGACAATCATGATGAATCTTCACTAGGCCTTCCTTTCCATTTAACTAGATATTCTTCATACTTCCTGTTTCTTGTACTTCTTCCCACACAGCTATCTAAGATTTGTTCTATCTCTTCCTTATTTGAAGTAGGTGCTGGAGTTTTCTAATGTTCTTTTATTGGCACATCCTCTATATCACCCTCATGATACTCTACCAATTCAACAATGTTAAAAATAAGATAAATTTTTATTCCATTAGGGAACTCTACCTCATAAGAATTTCCTAAATCATGCTTCTTCAAGATCTTGCACGATCCAAATTTCTTCATTTTCAACTTGTTATACATTCCCATTGGGAACCTTTCTTTCCTTAGGTGAACCATGACATCATCGCCAAACTAAAATTCCTTAAAATATCCTCTTTTGATCAACCTTAGCTTTGTACTGAGAATTCATCTTATTGATATGATTTCTTACCTCTTCATGCAAGTTCTTTAGGTGCTCTACAAAATTTTCAGCCTTAGGACTACTCTTTTCTCCCCTATCCATTGTTCTCAACTCAGAAACATTCCTCGAACTACTCACATTTATAATATGGAATGGGGATTTACTAGTACTCCTGTTGACAAAATTGTTGTAAGAAAATTTGCCTGTGGTATAATCAAATCCCATCCCTTGGGCTTATCTCCTACTAAGCATCTTAGCAAGTTACCCAAACTCCTATTCACCACCTCCATTTTTCCATCAGTCTATGGATGGTGTATAGAACTAAACGTAAAATTTGTCTTCAAATTCTTCCATAATGTACTCTAGAAATAACCAACAAATTTGGTATCTTTTTTTGAAACTATACTCTTTGGTAGACCATGTAGTCTCACCACCTATTTGAAAAACAATGATGTAATATGAACAACATCAATGATCTTATAACACATAATGAAACGTACAATGTTTGAAAATCTATCCACCAACACAAATATGGAATCATGCCCTCTCTATGTACTTGGAAGGCCAAGAAAAAATTCCATGCTAATATCCTCCCATGGCCTCTCATGTATAGGTAATGGCTAATACAATCCAGTATTCTGACTTGTTCCTTTGACCATCTGACATACTCTGCAACTTTGTACAAAGTTATTCACATCTTGTTGTAACTATATCCAGTAATAATTCTCACTAACAAGAGAAATGGTCTTATCTGAACCAAAATGTCTAACCAATCCTTCACTATGCTTCTCCTTGATTAGATTCTCTCTCATAGAACTCCTTGGAATGCACAATTGGCTTCCTCTAAACAACATGCCATCTTGGATTAAGAAATCCAATCATCTTGTCCTATCTAATGTAATAGGTTTGAAACAAGCCTTCCAAGCTTCTACAAAGTTTGGATCTTCGGGATACAAACTCTTGAGTTCATTGAACCCAACAACCTCTATATTCATCTATAAAAAAAAAAATTTCCTTCTACTCAAGGCATCTGTAACTCTATTTGACCTTCCACTCCTATGCTTAAGAAAAATGTATAACTTTGCAAAAAATCAACCCATTTTAAGTTCCTTTGATTTAACTTTCCTTGACTATTGAGATACTACAAAGCATGGTGATCAATATATAAAACAAATTATTTTGGCAACAAATAGTGCCTCCATTCTTCAAAGATTGAACTATAGCATAAAACTCCTGATCATAGATAGAATGTTTCTTCTTAGCATCATTCAACTTCTCACTAAAATAGGCAACATGCTTACCTTCTTGACTCAAAAAAATCCTATGGTAGGGCCACTAGCATCACAATCTACCTAAAATACATTATTGAAATCTGGAAATGCAAAAAAATAGGTTATTCTATGACTTTCTTCTTCAACATATCAAAAATCTTTGTTTCTCCTACATTCCATTTAAAATCATTTCTATCCCCTCTCAATTCTTCAGTTAGAGGTGCACAAATACTACTGAAATTATTAATAAAGCTTTTGTAAAAACTTGATAGAGCATGAAATGACCTTACCTCTGTAACACTCTTTAGGGTAGGACATTCAATGATAACTCTCACCTTCTCTGTATCCATTTTAAGACCCTCTACCAATACAACAAATCCCAAACACACCAATTCTCTCTTCACAAAGATACATTTCTTCAAATTAATCAACATCTTCTCCCCCCTTAGCTTCTCAAAACCCTTGGGATATGCATCAGGTACTCCTCCAATGTCTTATTGAAAATAAAAATTTCATCCAAATAAACAATAACAAATTTTCCTAAAAAATCTTTCAAAACCTCATTCATAAGCTGCTTAAATATGATTGGTGCATTGGTTAGCCCAAAAGGCATGACTAACCACTCATACAAGCCCTCCTTGGTTTTGAAGGCTGTCTTCCATTCACCTCCTTCTCTAATCTGGATCTAGTGATATCCACTCTTCAAATCTATCTTTGTGAAGCACTCAGCTCCACTCAAAAAATCCATAATGTCATCCATTTTCAATAAGGGAAATCTATACTTGATGGTGATCTTGTTGATGGCTCTAGAATATGTACAAATCTACCATTCCCCATCCTTCTATGATGCTAGTACTATAGGTACTGCACATGGACTCAAACTCTCTTTGATCAATCCCTTCCACAACAACTCTTGCACTTGTCTATTAAAATCTTCATTCTCTACTGGAGTCATTTTATGGGCTGCCTTATTTGGCAGACTAGCTCCAAGAATCAAGCCCATCTGATGAATAATCTTTCTTACTATGGGCTGCCTTATTTGGCAGACTAGCTCCAAGAATCAAGCCCATCTGATGAATAATCTTTCTTACTGGAGGAAAACCCTCAGGTACATTATTAGATACATCTTGAAACTCATCCAATAAATGTGAAACCTATATGGGTATCTCTTTATCATATTCTCTATCAACTCTAGGAATTAAAGCATAACAAATATGTTCATGCTTCATACCTTCTAAAAATTTTCTTCCATCAACCAAACAGATTTTGGCATTAATGCATACCTTGTCCTCTGCCTCTTTCAAGGGCTTCAACTTATGATGAACTCCATCCTTTGTAAAAGAATAGGTGTTGGCATGTCCATCATGTACTGCTCGTCAATCAAATTGCCATGGCCTGCCTAACAACATATGCCAAACATCCATAGGAATAATATCACATAATACCTCATCATGGTAATTTCCAATCTTGAAATTTACTAGACATTGTTCATTTACCAAAGCTTTATCCTTCTACAACCAAGCAATCCGGTATGGATTCAGATGCCTTCTTCTCCAACCACAACTTACTAACCATCTCTTCTGAAAAAAGGTTATTAGTACTACCTCCATCAATAAAAACATTGCAAACTTTACCTTCACACTTACATCTGGTGTGAAACAAATTATTCCTTTGAGTTGTTTCTTTTTTCTCATTCAACAAGGTTCTTCTAGTAAGAAGAACCTCTCCTCTTCCTGCATCCTCAGAATGTGAAGACTCAACATCTTCATCTACTTGTGCAACTCATGCATTACCCTTAGGTCTTCTATTTTTCCTTCCTGGATTTTGAGGACACTCATATGCTCTATGCCCTTCTTCTCCACATTGGAAACAAGTTCCACAAAAGCCTCCTCTTCATGGTCCTCATCCATATCTTCCTCTTCCTCTTTGGTCTCCATTATTTTGATCACGAGGATGATAGGTGTTATCTCCTTTTTGGTTATGGATACTATTGGATCCTTCTCCCTTCTTTTGATCTTCATTTCAACCTCCATATGACTGTCCACTAGTCTTTCCACTATGACCTCCACCTCTTTGCTTGCTTTCAAACCTTCTATTCAACTTTTCTTTTACCTTCAAAGCAAACTGTTATGCATCTTCAATGGTAGACATTCTTACTAGACTCAACTCTTCTTGAATACTCAACTTCAACCCATTTATGTAATAGGAAACTTTCTCCTTGTTGGACTCAAAATGACCTATTATGATCAAGACACGGTAGAATTCTTCTGTATAATCCTTGAAAAATTTTCCCGCTTATTTCAACCCTTGCATCCTCTTCAACAAATCTAGCTCATAATCCACAAGAATGAACCTTCTCTTTAATTTGTCCACCATATGATCCCATCTGGTTATTTTCTCTTTTCCTCTTTGATTCCTTTCTATGTGTACCTCTGTCTACCAAATATTTGCATGACCCTTTAGATTGGTCTTTGTAAATTTGACCCTCTTAGGATCTTCCACCTCCTCATACTCAACTTGTACTCGTCCATATCATTGATCCAATAAACCAACTCTTCTAGGTTAATATTTCCAAAAAATGTAGAAACATCGATCTTTGGCTTTTCCCAATCTTGGAGATGGCCTTAAATAATCTGACTTGCTCTGGATCTACTGCATCTTGTTCTTCTTTGAACTATTCCTCATTTTCAGCTTCATCTTCACTTTCATATCCTCTTCTTGGCTTAAAACCTCAACATAGCTCCTCTTGAACTTGTCTTTGTAGGGCTCTAAAACCCTCTTCTAGTACAATAACATTTCTTCCACCACCATGGTTTGTTTGCGGAGGCATTTTTATCACTTTTCTCAGAATTTGACAACCACAAGTCCTAATGCGAACTATCTCACGTTCGGCGATTTGTTTACACACTTAGGAAAATTGCTCTGATACCACTTGATGAGGGCTACACCACCCAAACCCCAAACAAAACACAATAAAAAATAACAAAAAAAAGAAAGAAAGATAGAAAACAATCCACTTTCAATTATTTTATAAAAATGAAATTATAGATTCATAAATTACATGACTACAACCTCATCGGCTTGATTCATTACATCCAAATCAACTTTGAAAATAAAATCTATTATTCAGAGCCATAATCTACACTAATGGAGCCACCTTCTACAACCCCACTTAACCCTTTTATTTTACCCAATAACTACCCTAGAATGTTCTAGAAAGTGTAACTTTCCCTTTTGTTTTGGTGCCAAAAGTCTCACCAGTTGATTTTTTACCTAGGAAGATATTTTAATGAAATTCACTTTTTAGTGGGGTAGCTTCTCGGGGCCATAACTTTTGATCCAGGTGTCAGGTTTTCTATTATACTATATCATTGGAAAGCTCTCAAAGATATCTACAATGTTGAAACCATCAAAGATTGTTTCATCCACTTTTGAGCTATTCTGGGCTTCTAAGGTTTTCAAATTTGAATTTGAAGCTGCATTGGAGAAATTTCTCGGGACGAAACCTTTAATATCTCCCAAACTATACAGGGTATTGAGATGATTCTTATGCTACCGGAAATGTTTTTTCATTTTCCCTCCTTGGGGTAAATTTTTAGGTCCATACGAGCCCGTTTAGGTCGACTTACTTAAAATAGTAAGTGATCATTTTTCAGCTTTTCTGACTTCTGATTGTCTTACACCCCTTAAGTTCATCATGGGACTCAAAACAAGTAAAGAAAAATAAGGAAAAACATTTTTTAGGTGATGCAAGATTTCCCTACACCACTAGATGCTCTTGCATCAAATTTTCCCTAAAATAATTCTAGGATGATTTTTTCAATGTGTAGAGAATGATATTTAGAAAGCTTGCACATAATTAAAAAAAATAAACATAAAAAGATAAAAAACTAATATATTTTATTTCAAGTTTATGAGATTGTGTTTAAAAATTAATAAAGAAGTAAAAAATAGGTTTAACATTAAAAATATATAGACACCTAAAAATGACTAATACATTTTCATCTTTGCATCTTATCATTATCCTCATAAACTCTTCTACCTATAGTAATTAAATAATTTTCAATTATTTAATTAAGCCAGTATCCCCTCTTTTCATTTATAATAATTGAATAATTAAATAATTATCTTAATATTTTTATCATATCCATATTAATTAATTAACTTTTAGTTATTTAATTAATTCATCATTTATCATTTTACCTCCAATATTAATTAAAATCAAATTTAAATTATCTTTGGTCCTCTATAATTAAATAATTTTCAAAAAATATTTAATTAGCTAACACTCCTCTCAATAATTAAATAAATTAAAATAATTTATTTAAATTTATTTTATCTTTCTCTACAGAATAAATAAATAAAATTAATATTTTATTTATTTCTCCAACTATCCATATGAATTAAATAAATAAATTCATTTAATTCTTTCAACTATCCCACCCCATTAATTCAAAATTTAGCTCCCACCCTATCTCAAATTTTCCTATCCATTATTCTTTCCAATTGATCTCCACCATTGATCAAATATCAAATTAAGCATATAAATAAAACCTTCATTCATTCATATCTCATATACTACATTGTCTAGCAAAATATTGAGCAATTATTATCATTATCAAGCAAGAATTATTGAGCAAGAGTATCATCTATCTACTATCTTTGAGAAAATATCATTATCTTGGCTATCATACTATTGTTGTGCTATCATGGTTATGCTATTTTGAAGAGCAAACCACATATCAAGAATTCAAGCTATTTTCAAAGAAGCAATGGATCAAATCAAGGTCTTTGCTATGGCATATTATTTATTATTTCATTTTGTGCATAGATCTTGAGCTTTATTGAGTGATTTCTGAGTGTGAATTTGGTACTTGCATTGTAACATTGTTTCTATTTTTCATGGTTCACATTTTCATCATCCACATTTTGGTACACCTAGTGGGACCCACTTCCCTAATTAGTTAACAATATTTTTTTAAGAAATTTAAATTTTTAAAGGTTGTAGGAGTAGTACTACACATTTGATCCATTTCACAAGGAATCTGAGATGACTTATGACTCTTTTGAGATAATTTATCATGCATCTTAGTTGAATTGTAATGCATTTGAGATGACTTGCAACACATTTGCATAGCTGAATGATGCATTTGATATATATATTACATAGTATTCAACTTCTAGATGGATTTTTACAATCAAGTTATAGTTTTATGCATTTGATAGATCCGAATCTTCATGTGATAGAAATTTTTGCAAATATGATTGTCACACATATGATAGAATTTGTTGTGTATATTATAGAAATTGTTACATATATAATAGATTTTTCTGCATATTTGATAGAAATTGTTGCACATTTGATATATTTTGTTGTGCATCTAATTAGTGGATAGTGATAAATTAACAATTAATTTTAATTGATTTTGAATTTGTATACATTTGGATTTTTGGAATTTCTAACAGATTTGATCTACAATCTAATCCTAGATCGAATATATTAGCATCTTCTAGAATTTGTGGTTGTTGATCTTTATGTGCTAAAATTGGGTCTTTTGGAATTCAAAAAGACTGTAAAATTTAGGATTGGAGTTTCATGCATTGGATCAAATTAGCTTCTCAAATTTAGTTTTGGAATTTGGGAACCTTTGTTTTAATCACCCTTCCTATCTTAAATTACAAAATGATCATTGTTTCTTTATCATTTTGTTTGTATCATTGCTTTAGTTAATCTTGTTTGGCATGCCTTTTCACATTGGAAATTGGGATGAAATTAATCTTTCACATTTGGATTTGTGATATAAAATAAACTATTATCTTCTAATCCCCAAGATCTACTTACTCATTCTCTCCTCTTGCATATTAAGGCGATCCCAAGGCTTAGGAATAAGTAATCTCATTTTCTTTTTAGGGAGCCTTCCTAGGGATTTCATCACCCTAGGGGATGAACATGAATAGATCATGTCCCAACAATGTATAAGAGAAGGGGGTGAATCAAAAGAAACACCTCTTAGAAGTGGAATATTCCCAATCTTGGCTAAGCCTCTAAGAACTTCATATCTTAGAGAAGTGAAGGTGGAGAGTGGGTTACCATTTCCTCTCGAATATTTAGGAGGATTCCCTTTCATTTATAGATTAGGCATCACATACCCTTGTGGTATATAGAAGATACCCTAGTGGATCTTGTAAATCCTAGTTACAACCTCTTGGCCGAATTTTCTTGTGGTGTCTTTGTGCCTACAAGGATTGATAAACCCACTTGAGTAGGCTTGTTCATGTGTATTGTGTGTTTGAGTGTTTAAAAACATCTTTCCTACTTGAAACCAAAAGAGGACACAAAATTGAAATTGAGCCATATAAAATTTTATCTTTTTACATTATATCTTTGTGTATTTTTAATATTTGAACAAATTTTAAAAAACCCAAACATAATAAGAAAATAAAAGAATTCTAAAACAAAACAAAAAATCAAAAGAAAAACAAGAAAACATGTTGTCTTTATCTTCTTATATTTAAAATGGTTAATGTTTCTTGGTGTATATTTTTAAAGTCTTTGGTCTTTTAAAATGTTAACAACCATCTTTTGAATTTTTCATATCTCTTGATAAATTGAAATCCTTAAAACAAAGACATTATAGAATATTGCATCTTAACAAATGATAGTGTTGTGCTTTTGATACATTTTGTTGCACATCTAATACATATCAATTTGCTTCTGCAAATTATTTTTTTATGTAATTGATAAAAAATATTACACTTTTGATTAATATTTTTGCACTTGTGATAAATTATGTTGTACTTTTGATTCATTACATGTCATTTTTTATCAGTAACAATATCCCTTTCGAAAATTTCAAAGTATAAAACTATCAAACAAACATAATTGAAATAGATCTTTCATTGGAATTATTGTGTTGTATTGTCTTTGATAAGGTTTGGAGGAGCATAAAACTTTTTGATCTTGTCATATCATTATCAAAATTTATCAAAGGTTTAATCTAGATCTCCTATCCATTTTCTATCATTATCAATTAGTATTAATTTTCTTGGACTCATAAGTCTAGTTAAAATAGACAATATCAATTTTGATCTTGATAATTTTTCTTGGACTCACAAGTCTAGTTGAAATATAATAATATTGGTATCAATTAATATTTATTTTCTTGGACTCACAAGTCTAGTTTAAGTAAATCATATCTTTATCATTTGGATATCTACCTTATCTTTTGATATATTGTGGTTGTATACAAAAAGTATCAAATTAATGAAAAAAAAGTCCTATATTGTCTAAGGTATTTACATTTACATATGCCAATCACAAGATTATAGTATAAGAAAATCATGGAATCCCATTAAAATGAGTCAAACATCCCAAAAAGTATGGGTGGTAGTCAATATGAACATGAAAAAAACTCAAACTTAAGTAAACTAATTGAAAATACTTCTTTTGAAGAAGATCTCAATTGAGACCCAACATTAGAAGAACTACAAGAATTTGAACAAGACCCTAAAGCAATGAGTGTTTTAGAAATTTTGTTGAAGACAAATCTCAATCACTTTCTTCAAATGCTAGATAAACAAGGTGCCAAGATTCCCTCTAATCTTGACAATCCCATTCATAAAGAATAAGATCTCATAACCTTCACTACGACTAATAATTGGGAGAAACAAGTCAAATCAATACACCTATGAGAAGCCTGTCCCTATCACAACTTGACATATTAAACCCACCATAAAATCTACCAAAAACATCATTACATAAGGTTGTTTTCATGTACACTCACACATCACCACCTCAAGCATGCAAAATATACCTTTTCCTCTAAATCAACCCCAAACAAGTTTTTTACATGATACATCATTTGCTTAATCCTTATCCATACCACAACAAACACATTCCAAAACATACACACCTAATCAACACTATATTCCACAAAGCCAACCTTCAAACTTTAGCATAACTACCTAAAAATAAAAACTTTTTCCACACACAATCCCACCAATATGTCCTCATTGGGACCTATAAATGAGTTGGAAACACAAATTCAAAATATACAGCTGAAGATAGTAAACATGGAAATGGGTCACACTAATAAGAGATATACAATAGAATATTGTAGCATCGTAAATTGTCACCCTTGACAATTTCAATTATGTTTTGCTCCCCTTTAATTTATTGGACCTAATTAATCACTTAATTTCCTAAATTATGGATCCCATAGCCCAATTTAAAATATTTTCTGACAATTTACAAGCATAAAACAAATTCTCTCATTTAATACTTTTCTCCTGACTCGTTAAACTTCAGAAAATAGGCCTAGGAAACTGGTGCCTAGGGCACCTATTTCCCCCTATTTTGGCTCCAAATTCAAATATGTCAGTGTCAATATTTTATTATTTGAATTTCAAATATCTAAAGTCAACCATCGGGATTTAATTTTTAGGAAATTCAAATAATAGCATATGAATACCTAGTTATTGCATTATTTGAACATTAACAAAAAAATATATAGCATCAATTAGAACTTATTGGAGAAATTATTATCAAGAGAATTATCAAGCAAGTCGAGAGCAACCATAAGAGGATTTATTGTAGTAATTCAAGATCCAACATGTCAAAATCTATGTGAGTTTATGCATGCTTATGTTTTCATATTGTTTGTGAAGGGTAATCTTTGTAGGTCTCCAAGCAATTCAAGCCATTCAAGACAATCAAGCAAGCAAGATCCAAGGATTGAGGAGATGTGTATGACTTCAGTCCTTCAAGGAAGCCATTGAAGGGTGGTTATTTGTAGCACTTTGTGGATTAATCATTCCTTCCTATCATTGACATTGCCATTGTGGAAGTTGAAACACTAACACGGGGTTTGACCAAGGCAAGCCACTAAATGGCACAACCTTTCTTCTCTCTTTGAATGTGCAGGTTTCAGGTCTAAAGAAGATTGAAGATCAATTATTTACTGTTGTAATTAAAACCCTACACCTTGAAAACTCACAAAAACTCAGTTACAAAATTATCCGACTATGATCCAATAGTGCGACAAGAAGGAAATGGAAGTTTTGATATGAAATCAGAGGGCTGTGAAAACTAGTCTAAGTTACACCTATAGGGATAGTGGCACTTTTGGAACCTATGTCCTCCATTTTCAAGCTCAAACTTACAGGACAGATGCACAAAACTCTGTGTTACTCAGATCTATTGTTGAAATTTTCTGTTATAGTTTGTCTGTTGTCAAAATCTTCCAATTTCAGTCTAGGGCACATAGTTTCATTAGGTTAATTAAGGAAATTCAATTCCAATCAATTTCCAAGGTTCTAAAGGATCAGATCCAAGTCTGATTGAATCATTTTCATGGTTGAAAGTCAATCTAATCACCTTGTTGATTTGCATCCTAATATTCTCTTGAAAAAGGATTAATGTTAGTGTTCTATGCATTAGACCTAGGATCCCTTTTCATCAAATTTTTTAGCATCATTTAGATTTGAAATAGGTTGCATCTTATCAAAATTTTAGAAAATTTGGTCTTTTTCTTACAAAAAGTGTCCTTGCATTTGAAAGAAAAAGTGTCATTTTGCTTCATTTTGTGTGAATTTGTGAAAGATTGTTACATTTTAGTACTAGAAATTATCAAATTTGTAGGTGCATTGTATGCATTTTCTGAAACATTACATAATTGGGATAAATTAAATTTTATTTTTGCAAAATTTGAAAACATTAGGTTGTTACACTATATTGAAAATTTTGGAAACTCATAAAACATAAATTAATTCAATTCAAAATTGAGGTCTGCACATTGTCACAAAGTTATTTCCTATAATTAGTGCCTCTAAAATTGAAATCTCAAACAAATTCTAAATGGGACATAGGAACCCTACGTGCCTCTGTCCTACTAAATCTGTCTAAAATTTTAGGTGCGAAAACATACTTGTTGTTAGTTTACAAATCTAGAGTTTGATTTCCAGATCTGTATCTATAACAGGTATGTAAGTTTTTTTTTCAGTCTTAGGTTTCCTTAACAAGCATAGACATAATTTGAAATTGAAATTTAATGATTTCTTGGAGAAAGCATAATCATTTGATCATGTCAGATTTATTTCTACAAGTACATTATGTACCTATTAAACCCTTTAGTTGTGATGACTTTGAAATGTTAGATGAAGCCCTTGAGGACTTCATCTCACTTAGTTCATCCATTGAAGCTTCTAATATTTCAACACATCAAAAAACAATTAATGCGATCACACCTCAACTTATCATTTGTGTACCTACGAAACAACCTCAAGTCCAAACCAAACCAATGCTTATCTTAAAATCACTCCAAAACAAACTAAAACCTCCAAGTCATATCTTGAATTTTGTAAGGAAAATAACCCAATGTAACCATGTAAATAATGTATTGTAGCAACCAAGTTATCATATCATTTCTCATACACACAACACAAGGAATAACAAGCAACCAAGACAAACATAATATATTCCCTCATCAATACCATTCCCACAATGTGTTTTACCTAGTGCACCTCGTTTGCCTCAACATAATGGAAAGGACTATGATCTCTTGGAACAACTTCATGCTACTCCTGCTAATGTATCCTTGTGGGATTTAATTCAAACATCACTTGTTTATTATAGCATGCTTCAAAATGCTTTGCAGAAAGTTGTTGTCCCTCCTAGTGTGTAACCAAATGATGTAGTGACTTTACTTGATGGTATGAATTCAATAAATGTGGATATGTAATTTCATGAAAATGAGTTACCCCCTTTGGAGACACAAAAAACATGATGCTTTGATGATAATGGCTATTATTAATAGGGTTTGGATTAGGTGTACCCTTATTGATAATGGATCAGGACTTAATGTTTGCAAAGTAAATCTTTTGGATAAAATTAGAGCAAATAGGACTAAAATTCAATCATATTTCTTATCTATCCATGGTTTTGACTACATGGAAAGATAACTACTTGGTGTGATAACATTACCTGTTAAATTTGGAAAGGTTGTGTTGCAAAACCCCATCCATGTTATGCCTCATGACCTTTCATACAATCTTTTCTTGGGTAGACCATGAATTCTTGAGATGAAAGGAGTGCCTTCAACACTTCATCGTTTAATGAAATACACTTACAAAAATAAGGTTTACATGATAAAAGCTGATGTAAATTTTGAGAAATTGTTTACAAACTAAAATAAGAATGAAGAACCCTCTTACAACATTGACACCTACTACAAAAGTGGAACCTTTACAAGTTTAGGACAAAGATGAATGTATTTCATCTGGGACAATTTTTTTGGATGATGATTGGGGTTCATTATATTTTACACGTAAATTCATGGAGAAATATAAGATTTCACCATCAAAATAAAAAAAAGAGAAGGAAGTTGTAGTAATATCAACACAACTTGTCATTGAAACATCCAAGACACAAGAATCTACAAATTATAGTAATGAGGAAAACATGAATTACACATCTACTTATGATGAAAGTGATTATGAAAAACCACCTTCTTTGAAAAATTTGGAAGCAATTTATGGAAGTTCTAATTGATGTTTGGTTAAAATTATTAGAAAATATTATGATAATTATTATATAATTTGGTGTAATAAAGTTATTTTCTACACTAATTAATGAATAGGAAAAGGAATTTATATGTTGTGTTATGAATGTGATTACCCAATGATGAGTGTACAAGTTATGCATTGTGAACACCTTATACATGATTCTTATACCCATGGATTTGTGGTATTGGTGTTGAACACACCTGGAGACTGAGGGGGGGTTGAATCAGTCTTTTCAAAATATAAACCCTTCAACAAAATCAAACTTCATTACCAAATCAGAAACCCTCAAATAGATCGGCAACAAAGAAATATATAGCAATTGAGTTTCTTAACAAAGTCAACAACCATCAACAATGAAATATGCAACAATTTAACCCTTAAATAGATTAGCAACAATGAAGGATGAAACAAAGAACACACATGCACAATATGACACCAAAATTATGTTTTTATGTGGTCTCACAACACGCCCCATTTTTCCCCTTGGAAAAATGTGGATCCCATCTTTTTTTTCCCTTTTTCTTGCTTTGTTTTGTTTTTGCTTGCTTTGGCGTTGCTTTGATGCCCGGTTGGTTGTTGTTTTTCTCTCTCATTTTCACTTGGCCTCTTTGTTTTCGTATCCTTTTATTTCTTAGTTTTGGTGTTTCGGTATGCTCTTAATGTTTAGTCTATTATCAGAAACCAGAACCCGGAGTCCTGCATTTGAGCCAAAAGAACTTGTATCTTCATAAGATTCTAGCCCCACCCTATATTTCATGGATTAAAATTTTAATCTCGGTAATTTTATCTTTTACCGGAGTCCAGTATTTTATCGTTTATTTTCCTAAAGTCAGGAACCAGGGAGTCTACTTTGAAATTATGTCAAATTTATGTTTTAGACTCAATTTTCCATCTTTCCTTTCATTATGGTTTTCTCTTTCCTTAAAAGGTATTTCCCAGATCTCGGTGTTGTTTGCTCCTTTCAGAAGCAACATCAGAAAGCTTTAATCCTGGTGATCACCAGTCGATCACATATCTTTAATAACATATACCTTGCAAAGAACCAGCGTGACATCTAATTGCCACGTATAGTCACTGTGCCATCTTTCTTCTCAAATAACGAGCCAACACATAAATCTAGCTGTTTGTGATTTGGGCCATAATCCATAATGATTGCACCTTTATTCTAGGAATTAATTTGAAATAACATGTAATTAATGAAGGTGGTGAACTACCTATGTACTTGGCACCACATCAAGCATGCAATTTCTTTTACAACACTCCACTTCACGTCATATTGTAAATTTTCTAAGGAGATTGAGTTAACGAATCGACATTGGCGCGTAAAGAGAGGTAAAATTTCAAGAAACTAAGATACAACTACCATGGGTTTTGAAGTTGCATTATGAAGAATCACCATTATTAACCAGAACTAGGTATGTTCTGAATAACTGATACTTTGTTAAGAGTTTCTCAGGCTAAAAATCTTGATAATGATATTTCCCATTCTGAAATTGAAATGTTAATTATTCTTTGAGTTATTAAATTTAATAGAAAATGAATTGAAAATTTTATGAAAATTAAGTTTTGGATAAATCTAACCCTAACTCGCACACAAGACACATATTCTAAAATTGCATAGCACATTATATACAAAATGAGTACTTTTGACACAAGGGAAAAAGATGAATTCAAGTATCGCAATTCACAAGTTGTACCCATCAACGTAGTGGTTACAAACACTCACATGGGATGGTCTTCTGACATCGAAATCCATTGATGACTATTACAAGAGAATGCTTCTCAGTGTACCAAGAGTGTTGTGGCAAATGGGTTACTTTTTGCAGGAGGGTTTCCGCCAACAATGGAAGCTCCTGAATTAGTTATGCAATGTATAAATCATTACAACCCAACCAAGAGGTTTGTTGAGAAAGAAAGGAGAATTTATGCAGACTTGTGATAGAAAGGAATCATATACACATTTGGTCTCCCCATTTACACAAAAATGTTCAATGTCGACCAAAAGGCCAAAACCAAGACATATCAGAGCACTGAAGAGTGTAATAGAGAAATTATGAGCACCCAATGGTGTCAATAACCAATTACAGAACAAACTAAGATAATTCAGAGGTCTATGTTTAAACAAGAAATGCAAGATATTATAACTTTTTTGAGCAGAGTAGTTGGTTTAAGAGACGCAAACAAATTCTAACCCTGGATGTTCGTGATAATATCCCACATGATAAAGGGTCTTGTGGAGCTACATTGGGGAAAATTGATAAGTGATAGACTACATGAATAGATTGCTACATTCCCCAAAACTATATGTTTCTACATGTCATCATATGTTATTTACTCATGTGCTATGAGAGCCAATAAACAAGGGTTGAAACAAATTGGTACTCTAGGCACAAAAGTTGGCAATAGTTTGATATATGCACATCTACCCCAGATCACCGCCCACAGGTATAAAGATGATTAGAGGAAAGTTAATGATTTGTTCTCCATGAAATTGGTTAGAATAATGGAAGGTGATAAAGCTAAGAGATTATCCCTAGAAGCACAAAGTGTCATTCGACACATGGGAAGCTGGTACATACAATTACCAACTTACTCCTACATTAGGGTGGAGGGATTTGATGGTGTAGACATAGAAAATGTACTAATCAACATTGCACATCTGATCCCAACCACTAACACCGTTTCATCCTAAATCATCCCTCAGTCTAACCATTTAATCAAATAACTTTATTTGATTAAATTCGTCAATGTTCCTCTCTTAATTAAATAAATCATTTATCTAATTAATTCACCCTGTCTTGTTAATTAA
Organism: Sequoia sempervirens; assembly: GCA_007258455.2. NCBI lineage: Eukaryota > Viridiplantae > Streptophyta > Pinopsida > Cupressales > Cupressaceae > Sequoia > Sequoia sempervirens. Next base: position 16,780,105 of record VDFB02105785.1, read on the forward strand.
ATCAATCAATCTGATATAATTATCCCTATTTAATTAAATAATCAATTTTATTTGATTAAATCTCTAAAGTCCATCCATTAAATTAAATAAATTAAAACCCTATTTAGTTAAATCTAACTTCATCTCCTTAGTTAAATAAAACAAAAATCTTTATTTAATTAATCTCTAAATCATATTCTTCTCATATTTGATTTAAATCAATCCATAAATCTAAGTCAATATGTCACATCATTTTTATCTCTCATTAAATTAATTAACCTTGATTAATTTAATCTCTTCTCATGTCCCATCCTCTAACTTTTGTAACTTGCACAAGAAAATAGATTTAATTCATTTATTAAATCTCTATTTTCTCTCAAAAGGCATAATAAAGGAATATTCCTCAAATTTGAATTCAAAATCCAAGTGGACTTTGTCCTTCCAACAAGGAAGTTTCTCCACCTAAAAGGTCCTTTTTCCTTGAGCCAAGTGGCATTCAGTGCACCTTCTTTCCCTCTTACATGTCATTTCAACAATTTCAAATTTCAAATATATGCATTTATTGACACATTCTTCAAAAATTGCACATCATCCATTCACATGTTGACAAGTGGCACCTTGTCATTGGTGAATCTTTAGTCCCACATTGCTCCATTTTGGACACATCTTCAACTTGACATTCTATAAATAATAGGCTAATCTCCTCATTTGATCATCCACAATTTGAGCAAAGTTATTATACTTCAATTTCATCTTAGAGCTTTAGCATTTGCATCAAATCCATCAATTATAGCTAGGTTATTGTAGGTTTCCTCCATGGAAGGCATTTGAAGGAATCACCAAGTGGATCACAATCATCAAATATTCATCAAGCTTGCTTAGGAGTTGGGAAAGGGGCAATTTCCACATCAAATTGGCACCAAATCCCCCATAGGATCAAGAGTTTACATTATTTGAATATGATTAATCTCTTTTATTGCTTTTCATTGCATTTCTTGCTTTCATTTCCTATTTTGAATGATGTTAATGGATTTTATGGGGAATCTCTATTCTAACTTACATTTGATCTTTTTAATGTGTTCATTTATTGTGTTCTTATAGGTATAGGATATTGGTTCACATTTTGGCACTAGAAGGAGGGCAAACCAGAAGATCAAATCATGTTTTTTGAGAAAATTTTGTTCTTTTTTGTGTTTTCGTGTGTTTACAGAAAGCTCCGCCGCTGGAAGCTCAACGTCACTGTATAGCACCACTGAGAACTCAGCGTCACCATATCGCACTATTACAAATTTCAAATTGCGACGCTCCATACTTCCCGCCTATAATTCAAATTTTCAAACAACACCGCTGAATCTTTTTGGCTCGCTGGAATCTTTTCAAAATCCAAACTGCACTGCTGACCAGAATAGCGATGCCTTCATGCTCACTGGTTTGGCTGCAGAGCAAGGCTGACTGGTAAGTGGCGCTATATAGCACTGCTGGTGTTTTCAAACTGCGACGCCTTCGTGGATTGCACCACTGGAGGGAAGTAGAAAGTGAAGATTTATTTTTAACACATGCTTTTGATCAAATTCTGGTTATTTGGTCTATTTTTTTCTTTCTTGACCTCTGTTTTTACATAATCTAACTGATTTTCTTGTAGGTTGGATTGATCAAAGGTGAAGACAAAAAGAAGCATGATGACCTCATTTCGTGATACCAAGTGTTTTTAAACACTCTAGTGTTTGTTCAACACTCTTAGAGGATTCACTATTCCTCTTAAGGAAAAATTTGTTATCTTTCGTGCTTAGGACTTAATAATTTCATTTTGGGCTCTAAAAAGAACTTTTCAAATTCTTGTTACAAAAGGAGCTTAAAATTAAATTTAGGACACAAACTCACCAGATTTTGTTTGGGGCTAATAATTGAACAAGGAAAATTCTCACACTTCATTTGGTGCTATAAAAAGGAGTCATTATTGCTTTGTTGGATTAAAAAGAACATGTGCTACTTTTTTTTCATGATCGCTTACTCAAACTAACACCATTGAAAAGATGTATACGCTTCTCTTGCACCTTACGGCGATATTGAGAATCAAAAGGATTTTTGGTGGTCTTAGGTTGGGATAAAGTAATTGCCTACACATTTCAATTGGGTTATTAAAATTGAACAAAACTTGTGAGTGTGAGTTAGGTATATCGCGGGTGTTCTCCCTTTGTTTCTAAATGAAGGTTGATCGAACTACGGATGTGCTTGCTCGTTGTTGTTTACCTTTAGAGGGGCCTGCCTAAGAGACACATCCGAAAGGAGAAATCGAAAGTGACTCCAACCGGTTTTTCACTCGGGCTAGTATATAAATGGATAAGACTAAACTGGCAAGTCCTCATGGTATGTAGGCCTTAGCCTACAATGTCTTTCAGAACAAGGTACTACCGTAAAAAGTATAGGCACCTGTAGTAGGATTGATTAAATCCTTTAGTGGCTTGTTGGATGCTAGCAAGGTGCCATGTCCTTGGTGTCCCATCATTAAGAACCCTGTTTGTAGTAGCCAACTAGTCCATCCAACAAGTTTATCAAAGTGGTGCATTGGAACTTAGATTCCAAGAAGTTACTTGCCATGCCCGATCTTGGTTAAAATATAGAGGATAAGACTTCATTCTTAACATACCTTTATATTTTTTCCTTGGTTGCATGTAAAATCATCTCTTCTACTATGAAGGGCATGAGGAAATCCCACCAATAAAAATGTACCAATTAAGCTAGGATGTTATATTGCTTGTAAATCAAAATGCTTTGCTTGTTCGAAAACATTTGGAAACAAACATTTAACATCATCATCAAAATTTCAAACCCTTTTGGAGGAAAATACAATTGACAAAATTCATGTGTTATTGCTGGCCCTTGGGATTTTATCCTTAGAGGTTTCTAAACACTTGGATTTTCATCTCAATTTTCCTACTAAAGTTAAACAATAGGTAACCCTTGGCTTGATTTCATCAAAATTCCACATAACATACTTTGTGGGATTCAAAGAAATTGGGACATTGGACATTTAGTTTGGAAATCTAATCAAAGAAGTGTTTGTGGTAAAAAAAAATCACTAAGCAAAGATAAAAAAATTGGCTCTCACACATGTGTTAGTTCCTCATGATTTCCAAGAAAGTTAAAATCCCAAAATAGAAGTCCTTGAGCAAAAGTTCAAAATTTAGGAGTCACACTTGAAAAGTCATCAAGAAATACATTAGGAAGTGCAATAAAAAGCAACATATGAAAATAAGAAAAAAAATTCACTTCTATAGACTCATTCCTTTGAACAAGCTAGAAATGTATCACCTTTGATCCTCAAAGTATCCTAAAAATTTCAAGCATCCCCATCATATCACCTTTGATCCTCAAAGTGTCCTAAAAATTTCTCTTTTGTGCCTAAGATTAGATCAACCCAAAGAATTAGAGATTCATCTCCCATATTCTTGAAAATTGATCCTTATTTTATGGTTCAAACTAGATCTCAACACAAGAAGAACATGGAAACCTACAAAGAAACACCTGCTTCAAGTGACCTAAGTGAAACAAACTCTGAAATGAATCACATTGAATAAAGCAATCCTTTAACTAACTTTCCCTCATCATCAAAAAATACACAAGAGGAAGGCCAAGTGGAGGATCTTATCAATAATCCCTTTGGGATGTCACATGAGGAAATCACCAAAATGGTTCAAAATCCAGAGAATAATAAGATTATCAACATCATGATGAGACTCAGCCCTTCACTATACATGCTCGAATTAACAAAACAAGGGGCTAAAATCCCTTCTGATTTCGATGTGAGACTATTGTGGAACCATATTTTGGGATCACACCCCCAATCTTATCCACCATCCCCATCTCATCTACACCCCCATCCCAAAGTATCACTCAAAACATCCTGCAAATCACATCATCCATTGCTCCAACTCAACCTAGTGTTAACAAGGGAAGTGCATTTCTCAATGCCCTACAAAAACACCCCCTTTTCAATAATCAAGACTTGGATGCAACCACCATTTTAGGGGAAACTGTATCCAAAAATCCATTACATACATATGTCCCTCTCACTTTCCATGATCCCAATGATCCATCATCATCATCCTTTCTCACAACACCCCGAACCTCGCAAGGAGAGAGTCACATGTTCGGAACAGGGGGAATTTTTGACACTAAACCATTTCCTCAAGAGATCACATCCCTCACGTTTTCACCACTTGCACCATTGTCATCATCATCCACACCACTTCTTAGCTTAGGGCTTCCCCCTTTACCAAATATGAATCAAAATCAAACCAACATCCCGAACATCAATCAAAGCATCACGAGAAACTCTCAAAACTTGTCATCAACATCACAACAACAGATGGAAACTACCCCAATAACACATACCACCACCATCACATCATCAAACACCCCCCTAACATCTCAAAACATGGTCTCTCAAGGACCAACCACATCGATTGCACCAACACGACAATACCTCTCACCACCACAACAAGCACCATTCCAAATCCACCACCACCACCACCAACAAGCTCCAATACATCAAGCCAATACAATATGGAATTGCAAGCCACTCAGCAAGCTGCCTATCAAAACACATTCCTACTAGTACAAAAACAACAAGCCACGTAATTAGCTGCTCAACAATACGCACAACTAGTTGTTCAGCAAGCCGCTCAAGTTGCCCAAGCCACATTACAAGCACAACAGGCTGCTCAATCCCAAATCTTATGCAACAACAACAACAAGTTGCATAAGCACAAGAACAGGAACAAGCACAAGCTCAAGCTCAAGCTCAAGCACACACTCAAGCCCAAGCCCAATATCAAGCACAACAAGCATAAGCACAAGCACAAGCACAATATCTTGCACAACAACAAGCATATCAACAAGCGATACAAAAATACCAAGAGCAGCAAGAAGCAGCCCAATTAGCAGCTGAACAACAAGCGTTGTTGGTGCAACAACAAGCACAACAACAAGCTCAACAACAACAAGACCAACAAAAAAGTGTTTTTTATACATTAGCAAGTGCAAGCATACATGGCTCAACAGAATATGCAGATACCATCAAACAACACACCAAACAACCCACCCATCCAACTGACAAGCGAACCACCTCATAACACTTTCATCCCACCTCCTGATCTGTAAAATGAAATGAAATTACTCTCACAACAAGTGCTCGATCTTCAATTAGGGAAAACCACAAAAAAATCTAGCAACTTGTTTTCTTATCCATTCGACATGAGCCTTGCAATGAAACTATTCCCAATGGGATTTGAGATCCCCAAGTTTGAAAAATACCGTGGGACGAGAAACACTAAAGATCACATTAGAGAATTCCAGGTTAATTGTATGGAAGTTGCGTATGATGATACCTATCTGATGTAGCTATTTCCTAGAATTTTAGCTGGCCACGCCATGGAGTGGTTCTCTCGCCTACCTACAAGCATCAAGACATTCCAAGAAATCATAGATGTATTCATCAAAAACTACTCATGCAATATCGCCATGGATGTCAGTCTAGAGGAACTATCAGCTCTGAAACAAGGTAAGAATGAATCATTTGCTTCATTCCTACAATGATGGTGATCCAAGGCCAAATGGAGCAAATGGGTCATGCTCGAGGAACAACAAGTGTGCACTATCATATCCAATATTGACGGCTTCTTGGCATTCTATCTCAAATTCCAAGGGATCACCACGTACGACCAGTTGATTTCCAAAGCACTTAGCATTGAACGAGCCCTTGTGACACAACTTGGAGGATCAACTTCATATCTTGAACAACAGAACAATCCCAGCCACCAATTACAATGAAAAACTTCGCACATGGGCAAGAAACAAAAATGTTACCAACGATGGTGTCATTGATGCCAAAGTTGTCATCAGCGCCCCTTGTAAAAACATACCCATACCACAAGAACAAATCCAAAACCATCATCAAAACAACCATGCAGTGAACAAAACAACACAACAACCAAACAATCAAGCGATCAGTAACATCAACGATCAAAGGAGACCATCCCAGCAAAACAAGAACTTCACCAAGCAGAAGTACACCGCCCTTGGGGAACCACTTGAAGTCATCATGAAGAAACTGATAAACAAAAACCTAATCAAGGATCCCACCTATGAGAACTACAAAGAACTAGATGTAAAACCTCCTTGGTACAACAAAAATCAGCTCTGCAACTTCCACAAAATCAAAGGTCACAGCACTAACAGTTGCATGAGGTTAAAAAATCTAGTCCAAGACCTCATTGATCAAAGAATCATAAATGTGGAACAACTAACAGGGAATTAGAATCTCAAAATATACACGAATCTGATGCCTAACCATAAAAAATAAAGGGAACGATAACACTAATAAGGGGAAAAATATACTATTGTGCTACCATCACCATTAATGGAGCCCATGCTGATTGTGGAGTCACCACAAGAGGCAGAAAAATTACCATCATAGGATCATCCCAGCCAAACAGAGTACCTGCACCCAAATCTATTCCCCATGGTTACAATGTCCTTGATCAGCTAAAAAGAACCCCAACACAATTCTCCATCATGGAGTTATTAAAAATTTCATCTGCCCACAAGAAAATCCTTGAAGAAGCATTGGCTTCATCCACTGTCCCCACAGATCTTGATGCGGAACAATTCCAAGCTATGGTCGGAAACATCATTACCCCGAATCTCCTTACATTCTCCAACCAAGATTTTCCTACTCAACCATATCATAACCGTGCACTCCATTTAGAGGTTCTAGTGCAAAAAAATAAAATCAAGTGAGTCTTGGTAGATGGAGGTGTAGGCTTGAATATTTTTTCCTTCAAGCTCATTAAGAACCTAAAAATCTCAGAGGATTCCATTGACAAAGGAAAAGGTATTACAATCAGAGCATATGATGATCAGGAAAGAGTGTCCCAAGGCACAATCCAAATCCCTATTCAAGTAAGGCTACCTATCGTGGAAACCACTTGTTAGGTCCTGGACCTCGACTTACCTTATAACATTCTCCTGGGACATCCATGGATCCTTGCAATGCAAGCAGTAGCATAAACCTTTCATTAGTGTGTCAAATTCACATATGAAGGACAAGAGGTCACCATCCATGGAGATCCTGAACCATTCTCCTACTACAAGAACCTTTAGGCAAAATGCTATAAAATACCTCAAGTACCTGAAAATGAAGGCCCATCAACACCATACATTGATCCAGCCACTCTCGCCTCCACTTCTGTGACATATACACCTTCCATTCCCGCCATCCTCACCATCTTTTATATCAAAGTCATCATACAGGACAACGGTTGTGGAAACTATATGATTCCCAAAAATGCCTTTTTGGTAGGAGAGTTACCACAATCTCTTAGATCACAAGGATGTCCACAATCAAATCAAGCCTCTACTTCCCAAAAATCCCCTTAATATCCCAACTTCAGAAGTTGGGGGGGATCTCGACCGAGAATTCATAGAGGAGGACCCATCTCATCTCCTATATCAATATGATAGACTAGCAACTAATCTACCAATGGATGACAAAAGCAAAGGTTTGCAAATGATGCTCGCAATGGGCTATGACAGAAACCAGAGACTTGGGAAAAAAGACAATGGGCTTATAATACCCCTCATTCATGAGATGCGAATGAGAAATATTGGCCTCAGATGTACCCCTTTGAGTATAACCATACATGGACAAGGTCCCCCAGATAAAGCAGTCAAGATTCCCCGTGAACCAACACCAGCTGAACTTTGCTTACTTGTATCCACTGGCCACGTCTTAGATAATTTCACTTTTGACATGACTGATGTCTATAGTAGTAGTAATGATGAGGATCCCATAACCAACATACCCAAGATCTTTGAGGATACCACCCTTCTCATAATTAGCACTCTATCATATGAGTCTGAAAACCAAAACCATGAAATTCATCTAGTCTACCCATAACTCATCGATTATGACCAACGAAGACCACCAATTCTTGACACATTCGAAAATGATGAGGTGCTCTTAGAATTTATGGGACTATGGGATAATATTCCATGTGGGGATCACAAAGTAGGGTTCATCATTGAGCTAGATACATAGGCCTATTATGGGGAAACGATTGAATCCTTTAGTCGCAAAAGTGAGAAATTGAGAATAATCTCTAGGTCCTTGAGTGAAAACCACACTGTGGAACTCTTCGACCCAAAAAAATAAAAAGAAAGGACACATCCAATGGCGAAAACCTCTCTGAGGTGCCTGAGGATGGGGGATTCTATCTTCCTTTTAGAGCTCTTCATTAGGAAAAATCAACTGTCCTAGTATAAAAGTGCAATCCAGTTAATCTAGGAACAGAGGAGACACTGCACATCACATTGTATGTAGAGTCATTACTATCAGAGGAACAAGAGCTCTTAGCAGCCTTCTTGAGAGAAAGACAAGTTAATTTTGCATTGAGCTATGCTGACATGCCAGGGGTCGATCTAAAAATTGTAGTTCATCAGCTAGCCATGTACCCTGAAGCAAAGCATGTCCGACAAAAACTCAAGAAAATGCACCCTCAGATCGCCCTGCTAGTCAAAATGGAACTAAAGAAGCTATTAGATGCATGATTCATTCGACCAATAGGCTATCCAAAATGGGTGTCAAACCTAGTTCCTGTCTCAAATCCCGATGGGGGCATCAAAATCTACACAGATTTTAGGGACTTGAACAAAGCATGTCCAAAAGATGATTTCCCATTGCCCAACATTGACATGATCGTAGACATGATGACAGGACACAAAATTCTTTCCCTGATGGATAGTTTCTCGAGATACAACCAGATAATGATTGCTAAAGAAGACCAACACAAAATGACCTTCACTTGTCCATGGGGGACTTATTGTTGGAATATGATGCCATTCGGCTTGAAGAATGTAGGAGCAACATACCAAAGAGCCATGACGTTAATCTTCCATGACATGATCCATAAAATTGTCAAAGATTATGTCGATGACATACTAGCCAAATCTAGAAAGAGGAAGGATCACACAGCAACCTTAAGTTCCATTTTTGACAGACTGGAGGAATACAAGGTCCGATTAAATCTAAAGAAGTGTGTCTTTGGTGTACAATCAGGAATGTTGCTAGGATACATAGTATCAATGAGGGGTATTGAGGTAGACCCTGCTAAGGTAAAAGCAATTCTTGAGATGGAGGCACCAAAAACATTGAAACAATTGAGAGGTATCGAAGGTAGGCTTCAGTCCATCCGAAGGTTCATAGCACAGCTGGCAGATATACAAAATCCATACTCTCACCTACTTCACAAGTGAGTAGCGTACAAGTGGGATAAAAAGTGTGAAGAATCCTTCAATAAGATCAAATAATATCTACTTACACCACTCGTCCTCATGCCACCGATCCCAAGAAAGCCATTAATTCTCTATGTATCAACAACAACAACAGCCCTTGGAGCTCTTCTAGCTCAACAGGATGAAAATGGGACAAAAAGGGTCATCTATTATATTAGAAGAACAATGGTTGGGCATGAGTTAAACTACTCATTCATTGAAAAAGCATGTCTAGCAGTAGTGTTTGCTTCACAAAAATTTAGACATTACATGCTGGCACACAAAACAAAACTCATCGCCAAGATTGATTCCCTCAAGTACTTATTGTCAAAGGCAATACTCACTGGAAGAATGTCCAAATGGGTTATGATACTATCAGAGTATGACATTGAATATGTGGAGCGAAAAGCAATCAAATGTCAAGTCATAGTATATCAGCTTGTAGAAGCACCAATCTATTTAGAGAATCCACTTATATCAGAGTTTCTAGATGAATCCATCTTCAACCTCAACATAGCTGATCACTGAAAACTTTATTTTGATGGCTCATACACGCAACATGAGTAAGGAGCTGGTGTTTTCTTCATCACCCCATAGGGGGACTACATACCTAGATCATATAAATTGGCATTTCCCTGCACCAACAATATTGTAGAATACGAGGCTTTAACCATAGGCCTCATAATAGCAGTGTAGTGGCACATCATGGCCCTTAGAGTATACAGAGACTCCCAGTTGATAATAAATCAAGTGAGTGGTGAATACCAGACTAAGGATGATAAGCTCACTCTATATAAGAAACTGGTGGAGACTCTCAAAGAATCCTTCATCGAGATCACATTCAAGAAAATTCCTAGAGAAAACAATAGAGCTACAGACTCCATGGCAATAATTGGATCCTTACTGGAAATCCCCCACAACATCCTAAAACATGAATTATTGGTAGAGTAGCTTCTCATACCTGTATTCGAGGTACCAGAGTTAGAATTTGTGTGCTGAATCATTGGTCCTAGAGATCCCTGGTACCATGACATTTATACCTACCTACAAATAGGAGTCTTACCTGCTGACTTACCCTCAAACTTAAAAATAACTTTTATTAAAAAATCCTCTAGGTTTTTCATCCTAGGAAATACCTTATACCATAGAAGCATAGAGGGAACCTTATTACGCTGCCTTAATACTGACAAAGCCTTAATTGCTTTAACTGAGGTGCATAATGGGATTTGTGGTTCACACTTGAGTGGAATGACCATGGCCAAGAAACTACTTAGGACGGGGTATTATTTGACCACAATGGAAAGAGAGGCACACGACTACGTCAGAAGGTGTCTACAATGTCAATAGCATGGGGACCTCATCCATGCTCCAGCTCAAGAGCTCCATCCTATTGTTACACCATGGCCCTTTTCACAGTGGGGGCTCAATCTCATCGAAAAAATCACTCCCACTTCATCTAATGGCCATAAGTTCATCATAACCGCCACTGAGTACTTTACCAAGTGGGTCAAAGCCATACCAATGACCTACATAATAGAGAAGCAAATATCAAAGTTCATCCTGAACTATCACATATGTTGATATGGTGTTCCCCAAGCTATTATCTCAGGTAATGAAACACCATTCAAGAATTAGGATGTTTGTGACCTTTGTGAAAAATTCAAAATGCAACATCGCTTCTCCACCCCATATTATCCCCAAGGCAATGGCCAAGCAGAAGCCACAAATAAAACCATTTTGAAAATCATCAAGAAAAAAGTCAATGACGCAGGTCGTGACTGTCATCTGTAGCTCAATCCCGCCCTTTGGGCCTATTGAACTAGCATTCGCACACCCACTGGTGCCACTCCATTCTCCTTGGTCTACGGATCAGAGGCCATACTCCCCATTGAGATCGAGCTCCCGTCACTAAGAATATCACTGCAAAACCTCATCACAGATGAAGAGTACCGAGTATCAAGACTGAATGAGATGGAGCTACTAGATGAGTGACGTATAGACACTTTAAATCATTTACAAGTCTATCAGAACATACTCAAAAGGAGCTGATGAGCCTAAATTATGCTCATAATTTGATGTTATGATAAACTTTTAAATGACTTCATTTTTTTCTATTTCATGGCTGTTTAAACTTTGTTAAAACCTTTTATGGGGATATCCTATAGCAAGACACTTTTATATTCCTACAACCTATTGTGTTGACTTGATTGCATTTATTGCCCTATTGACTCCCGAAAATGGCTGGTATATCGTATACAGTTTTTGAATGGTGAAGTAGATTTGAAATGTGTGATTAATGAATAGATATCGTGTATGTACCATATGCCTTTTCTTGCGCGTCTGTTACCTTTTGTTTCGAGGTTGTTGAAGAATGATCGAGTCAAGCGCAGCCGATCTCGGCCTTGCAGTAAAGCCCATTTCCTGCACGACTTTGAGGAAGCTCCGCCAAAGACTCTTTGACCGAAACCGATTTGGAAATATTTTTAATGGAAAGTCAATCTGGAGAGAGTGGAGCGCTAGATTCTCTCTGAATCGGGTTGAACACATAAATCCATTTATGAAGTTTGTTCCTTGATTCAGGGATATACTTTACTTCCACGTCTTTCTTTGATGAAGTTAGTTAGTTAGTTGTTCTTTTAATTTAAAAATAAGATACTCCTCCTGCGCGAGGTAGTGGTAGAAGATGAATAGAATGAGTAATAGATGATTTTTTAGGTAAGATAGAAACAGAGTAGCAGAGATCATGTAAGAATCAGTATGATAATGAAAGATAGAATCTGTTTGACCAGAAGCGGAGTTTGTTGTTAGTTTTCACACCAACAAGACAATGTATTTTCGTTTTCATGAATAAAGATCGATGAAGTTCTGAGTTTAGCATCATGTAATCAGTAGATGCTTGCTAAGGGGCCCACTTAGTAAGTATCTGTAGTTAATTAGTTAGATGTTCTTTTTACTGATATCCGCTAGCTTTCATCTTTTGAAGTTTTTACGCAAACTCAGTCTTACCTCCCGGCAGATAGAGAGTCCATCCCGGACTGTTCCTATAGCATAAGGCCGTTCATGGTTTGTGCTTCACAGAAGTGAAGCTAGTTCTATTTTAATCAAGCATAGTTGAGTTAAAGAATTCGCATTACCATTCTGTAGCTTAGATAGAATTTCTTTCCAGTATGTATTTTTGCTAAGATTTGACCAAAACAAATTCCTAGTGCATATATTTTGCAGCCATTTAAAGTCTACGTCCCCTGGTTTGACAAGTAAATGAACGTCCACAGAAAGGTATTAGTCACCTAGAATGTCCAATTCCCAGGAAAGTTTCACTGTGATATTCATATCCTTTTGTGAGTACGAGCCATTTTTGGCGCCGTTCGGGGATGGTGTCTAACTAGGAGTCTGACAAAGTCATTTTCAGCATTAGTTTAGTCTGTTAGTCAAAAATTTTCAAAATCTTTCAAGCCGTTACTCACCATATTGCATGCATAGAAGAAGAAGAGATGCACTAGGAAGGTTCCTCCCTGAAAATCTGTTTATTGAACTACCATTTGAACCAGCTGATAACGAACCTGAGGAAAATCCATTTGCTCTGCTATTCCAGCACCCAAACATGGAAAATAATCCACCTAATAATCCACCTCCTGCATTTGAGTTTCTCATTGTTCCCCAACAACAAGACTGATAATCTTAAAAACATCCCCTCTTCCTTGCTTCCAAAGTTTTATGGCCTGGTCACAGAAGACCCAGAAACCTTTCTGTTTGAATTTGATGTCCTCTGTCACAGTTATGACTACAACACCGACGCTCATAAAATGAAGCTATTTCCTTCCACTTTGAAGGAGGGAGCTCTCAGATGGTTCATGAGTCTGGGAAGAGCCATTGTAAATAGTTGGGCAGACATGAAGATGAAATTCCTTGAAAAATATAAGGAATATTGTAAGAGTGCCAGCAAAGGTGATGACATATTCCGAATTCAGCAGAAGGAGGATGAAAGTCTGGAAGATTATATTTCAAGGTTTTTGTTTTCATTAAAAAGGAACTCAAACCATACTCTTAACGAGGACTCTCAGAAACTACTCTTTCTATGGGGAATCAGTGATGCCTGTATTGACGCCCTGGACCTAATGGGAGGAGGTGATATAACTCAACTGCCTTGGGATGATATACAGAAGATATGCCTTAACTATTTTTGAGCAATAGTTAAGAAAGGTCGAGGTCATCATGCTTCAGTAGGGAAGTCTTCTTCTGGTGGAGTTTCCCGAATGGAGATCACAAATCTGCTATATGATTTCAAGTAGGACATCATTAATAATATGGCTACGCAATTGGACACTATGCAAGCTCGAAAAAAACATGCAGAAGCTGAGGTAGCTTTGGCTGAGTTCTGTCCCTACTGTAGACAAAAGAAGCGTGATTGCAGATGTAAGATGGTGGCTAATCTGGAAGCCAAACAACTGCCTACTGATTTCAAACCAGTGGAAGGTGATGATGATCAAGTGTTCTTTGTTGCACAAAGGAGACCATGGGCCCAAAGGAAAGGTATGCCTCAAGACCCTTTAACTTTTGGTAATCCCTATTCTGGCTATAATAACCAATGGCAACAAGCATATGGACTACCACCACCATGGAATTCGCCTCAACCAAGTTGGTCTAATTATCAAACCCCACAGTGGCAATCTCCTCAAGGAGGTTGGCAGCAACCACAAGGTCAATGGACCCCACCTTCAGGAAATTGGCAACAAAATCCTCAATGGAGAGGTCCTCAACAATGGAAAAACCAGTCTCCTGGCTACCTGCAGTCTCCATAGCCACAACAATAGGCCCTTATGCCGCCTCCTGCAGCAACTACCATAAATCCTGGACCTCCAAAGCAAACGCCTATGCCTGCCCAGCCATTGCCTAATCCCAATAATAAGCAACAGCAACAGCCTCAACAGCCTGTGTATATTTCTGAAGCCAACCAATATCAAGCTTATGCCTTAAATATTAATGACATCCATCTGAGGTCTGGAACTACTTTACTTGCTCCTAAACCACCTCTGATTACAGAAATATCTGATTCGCCCCTTGATGAATCTAATGCACCTACTGTTTCCACTGAGCACATACCTATACCCGATACAGTTTCTATGGAACCTGTTCTACAGAGACAAGATAAACCACCTTTTCCTTAGAGGTTACAAAGTATTGAATCTAAACTCATGGAAGAACCCACTTTTGATATTCTAGATCAGCTCAAAAATGTGCAAATTTAAATCCCTTTGTTTCAGGCTATTAAAGATGTTCCTATTTTTGGAAAAGCTATTAAAGAAGCCTGTTTGAAGAAGCCTAGACGAAAGAAAAAGGATCCCCAAAAAATTCATATCTTATGGAAATTGGCTGATATAATGTTGGAAAATGTAGTCATTCCAAAGTATATTGACCCTGGAAGCCCTGTAGTACAAATACATATAAATGGCCAAGTTATAAAAAATGTTTTGATTGATTTAGGAGCTGCCATTAATGTAATAACAAAGCATACTATGGACTCCTTGAATATTTCAAACATTAGGTCTACACCCACAGTTCTGCAGCTTGCAGATAGCTCCACAGTCAAACCTGATGGGATGATAGAAGATGTAATTGTCACTCTTGAATCTTAGGAGTATCCTACTGATTTTACAATATTATCAATTAAGGCAACTTTAGGAGGGTATCCAATTATCCTTGGTAGGCCATGGTTAGAAACTGCTGATGCTATTATAGGATGCCGTTCTGGAGATATGACCATTTCTGATGGGCAGTCCACAAAGAAATTGGCTTTGTATCTGCCTGCTAAACCTCAACCAGATTTGTCCCAACCTGTTTGGCCAGATGTGGGAGAAGAAACTGAAGAAGCCAATTCTTTGGCTCAATTGATGATGCTTCAAAATGATCCATTCTCTCAACTTCAAAGTGAAGATGCTTTGCTTTTTCAAATTCTGCAATTCAATCTTGATGCAGATAGTTTATCTGATCCAAGTGACAGTCAGCATCAATGTTTCCTGCAGCAGCTAGATTCTGAGAGTTCATTGCCTAAACTTCTGACAATTTTTCATAACTTACTTCCACAAGAGGGAATAGATCCTCGAATCATACTCATAGGATATATATCAAAGAAGATTGTTCACCATTAAACAACCTCAGAGAAGAGTAAATCCAACACTTAGAGAAATAGTGAAAAATAAACTTCAAAAGTTGCTTGATGCTGGTTTTATTTACCCAGTTTCTGACAGCCAATGGGTTTCTCCATTAGTCATTGTCCCCAAGAAAGGAGAAAATAGAGAGTATGTGTAGATTACAAGGAGTTGAACAATGCCACTAAGAAAGATCATTTTCCATTACCTTTTGTAGACCAAGTACTAGATTCACTGTCTGGTAAAAGATATTTTTCCTTCTTAGATGGTTACAGTGGGTATAATCAGATAAAAATTGCCCCGAAGATCAAGACAAGACCACTTTTACATCCATGGGAACATTTGCTTATTCGGTCTTGCCTTTGGCTTATGCAATGCACCAGCAACATTTCAGAGAGCAGTAATTAGTATATTTGCTGATATATCTCATGAATGTATGGAGATTTATATGGATGATTTCACTACATATGGAGTCACATTTGAAGAAGCACTGGTGAATTTAGAAAAAGTATTAAAAAGGTGTAGAGAGCAAAATTTGTCTCTAAACAGTGAAAAGTGCTTTCTAATGATGGAAGAAGGTATTGTTCTAGGTCATCATATTTCAAAGAATGGAATTCAGGTTGACCTGCTAAAATTGAAGTTATTCAGAATTTACAAACTCCTGCAAAACAAAAAGATGTTAGAAGTTTTCTTGGTCATGCAGGGTATTATAGAAGGTTTATAAAAGACTTTAGTAAAATTGCCAGTCCACTTTATGCTTTGTTAACAAAGGATTCCTAATTTGAGTGGACCGAGGCCTGCGAAAAATCTTTCTTGCAGCTAAAGGACTTGCTTACCAAAGCCCCTATTCTTCAAGGTCCAAAATGGAACCTACCTTTTCACATATATGCTGATGCGTCTGATTTTGGTATAGGAGCAGTTTTATGTCAAAAAGAAAATTCAATTGAGCATGGTATCTACTTTATCAGCAAAAACCTTCAAGGTCCTGAGGTCAACTATACTGTTACAGAAAAGGAATTGCTTGCAGTAGTATATGCTTTGAATAAATTCAGCCATTATGTCACAGGTTATCAGATATTTGTCCACACCGACCATGCAGCAATCAAGTACCTGATGAACAAACCTGCCATTTCTGGTAGATTGGCACGATGGCTCCTGTTGTTACAAGAATTTGATATCACAATCATTGACAAACCAGAAAGAGCTAATGTTGTAGCTGACTTTTTATCAAGACTTCAATCAGCTGCATCTGAGGAACAAGAAGTCATTGATGATAGATTTCCAGATGAACACTTGTTTTTCATTGCTACACATACACCCTGGTATGCAGATATTGCTAATTATCTGGCAGCAAATAGAATACCGGCTCATTTTTTCCCAAAAAAAAAGAAGTTGACAGAGAAAAGTTTCAACTTTACCTGGATTGCCAATTGTCTGTTTTATACTGGCCCTGATCAAGTAATGCGAAGATGTGTAAGAGAAGATGAGACTTATGATATATTGCATGCCTGCCATGATGAACCATGTGGAGGGCATTTTGCAGCAAAAAAAATAGCAATAAAAGTCCTTACAACAGGGTATTACTGGCCAACATTACACAAGGATGTTGTGGCCTATACAAGGAAGTGTGACAGATGCCAGCGTATGGGAAAACCAACTAAGTCAGATAAAATGCCACTATATCCGCAGGTAATAGTCACCCCTTTTGATAAATGGGGGATGGATTTTGTGGGGCCAATTGATCCACCATCAAATGGAAAGTCATACATTCTAGTTTGCATGGATTATGTCACAAAATGGGTCGAGGTAAAAGCTATGACTAATGCCCGAGATAACAAAGTTGCTGAATTTTTGTATGAATAAATTTTCACCAGATTTGGAGTCCCCAAAGAGCTGGTAACTGATCAAGGAGCTCAGTTTACGTTAAATATGATCACTACACTTATGAATGACTATAAGATCAAACACAGGAAGTCCAGCCCCTATCATCCTCAAGCCAATGGTCAGGCGGAGGTAACAAACAGAGAAATTGAAGCGATCCTCACAAAGACAATGCAGATTCATAAGAAAGACTGGAGTAATAGACTTCCTGAAGCAGTTTGGGCTGACAGAACTATATGGAAAACAACAACTGAGTTTACACCTTTTGAGTTGCTCTATGGGAAAACAGCTATGTTACCCATTGAATTTGAACATAAAACTTTAAGGACAGCTCTTGAACTGAACATGGACTTATCTGAAGCACAGAAGAACCGTATCCTGCAGCTAAATGCTTTGGATGAAATGAGAAAAGCCGCCATGCAGCATACAAAAGTAATCCAACAGCAGAGAAAGAGATGGCATGATCAACACATCAAAACCAAAAAAATTTCTGCTCGAGATTGGGCTTTGTTATATGATTTCAGGTACCAAGAAAACCAGGGTAAACTCACAACACGCTGGCTTGGGCCCTATGAGGTTGAAAATGTGTTTGACAACGGAGCTGTGCAGCTGGTCACAATTGATCCAGTCCATTTCAAATTGCTCGTCAATGGCCACCGACTCCGACTGTACCATAAGCCAGTTTCCAAGGAAGACTTCATGAAGCAGTTCATTCAGGTTCCTCCCGCTACTCTTCCTGCAGCCGAAGGCTCTAGCCTCTCTCCTGCAGCGTTCCCTTAATTTTCAAAAAGTATGCCCATAATAAATGTTTTCTTTTTAAGAAAATCCTTTTCTCCATTTTCATTTATTGCCCCCACCTCACTTCTTTATCTTCCATCCATCCATCCCATCCATCCATTTCATTCGTACATTTCATCTGCCCACGTCACCCATCCACTTCAACCGTCTGCATCAACCTTAATTAAGATATCTTTCCAACTTGTCAATTCACGCAGCGTTGTCATCTTTCTTCACACGTACGTGCAATTACTAAAGGTATGCCATATCTTTTCTTATTGCATATTTGATTTATTTCATTCTATTCAATTACTGCTATGCATGTACCGGTCATTATCACCCGAATCTTTACCTATTTTTTAGTACATGTGAGGACACATGTCATCTTTTAAGTAGGGGGCGGGGTAATCCATCGTTTGAGGCCTGTCTTTCCGCCACTGCCATAACTACAAAATAATATTTCTTTAATATATTTCTGGTACTTTCCAAACGTGATTGCATGACCTTATTTAATGCATCTTTTTCTTGCAAACTACGATTAAGACTGATTGTTTAAAAAAGTTCATTTTTGAAAAAAAGAAAGAAATGTGGCGGCCTGACAGAGAAAAACCAGAGCAGAAAAGGAAATAAAGAATTTGAATGTTCAGCAAGAAATTGAGTTCAGCTAGAAAAACTGCAATATGGGTGGTCAGTTGGTATGACATGAGCCTGTAGCTCATGAATTGTTGTTGCAAAACCCACAGACAGTTCAAGCATTTAGCCTCTATGGATGGTTAAATTATTTTCTGAGTTTAAATGATTTTGATGAGGAGGCTGCGACAGAATTTTTGAGAACACTTTCTAAAGGGGAAGCCACCGTATGGGGTCTAACAGTTGTTGCAACTGAAGAAAGAATTGTTGAGGTAACCGGACTCCCAACTGTTGGAGAAAATTTTTCTTCAGATGCTGCAGCTACAAGGGCTGAATTTTCGATGCCTGCTGATGGACCTCTAGACATCTCCAAGCAAGGATGCAAGCGGGTGTCACTGCCTCTTCCATATTCAGAGTATGCCACTTATATAATGAGGTATTTAACCTGTGAAGGCCATTTTTCCTATCTGCATTCGCATCATTTTAAATTATTCAGCCATATAAGGCATGGGTTGGCTGTGAATGTTCCGAATTTCTTGTTAAAATTTTTAGAGCAAAGTGCCCATGGAACTCAACAAGGGAAAGATAACTCTGTCACTCATCATGGCCTTATTAAATTGCTTATTGAGCACTCTTTGAGAGATGTTTCACCTCTCTCCTGGCAACAATTTGTTGACCAAAAGAGTTTACAACCTCCACAACCCCCTAGGGTAATTACCCCACGGCCTCAAAGAAAGAAAAAAAAATTGCATCTACTAGTGGAACAGGGCAAGGGTCATCTACTCCTGTAGCACCCGATCCTGTAGCTGTCACAGCTGAATCCTCTGCTAGGGTACAAACTAGGTCTGCCGCTAAGAGGGAGAAAGGAAAATCAAAGGCAGAAGGGTCCCTAGAATCTGACCCTCGTTCTCAGAAAAGGCAATGCTCCTCTCCTGTAGCACCTTCCCCTGCAGCAGTTTCTCCTACAGCAACAGCTGTTGATATTTCCAGCTCACCATCATCCTTTGGTAGGGCAGAGCCCCTTGAACAAACAAGAAAAAGAAAACCTACTGGAACACCTCCTGCAGCCACATCAATACCAAGAAGGGTTTCCACAAGGAAACAATTTAGGACCTCCCCTGTTTCACCGAAACCTGAGGTAATTGTAATTTCAGAAGGGTCTGTTGAATCTGAATTTAATGTTTCTCAGAATGAATCTGAGAATGCTGCTCATAGTTCGGTCGTTCCTGAAGAGGAACAAGTAGAGACAAAAGAAGCAGGGCATAATGGGCACGAGTTGCCAAGTCTTGATGATCTGGTTAATGCTGCTATGCAATTCTCGGAGGAAGCACAAACTTCTTCACCGCAGCAACAAGAAGAATTTATCCTGCAGCAAGAACAAGAACAGGCTGAACAAATAAATGTGCCTAATGAAGTTGTATTTCATCCTGCAATGTGTAAAGCCATTGTTGTGTATAGGAGGACCTTTTTAATTGAATTTCTGGAATTTGTTAAAAATAATTGGGAAACAGTTACACTGCAAACTATGACTTTTCGACACATTGCCCAGACTGATATGCAACAAAGTTTGTGGTAAATAGAAAAGAAGAAATTGAAAAAGAAAATTGAAAATCAGAAACAGGAAATTGCTGAATTGAAAGCAAAAATGGACGAAATGCTAAAGGTAACTGGTCAAATTATGGAATGCAGACCGCCACCCAGATTTTATGCTCTGTGCCTCAAAGAACATTTTTTATGGTTTCAATTGATGAGAATTTCTAGAAACCAAGACCCTATAATTCATTCTGCCAAAGAGTTTTATGAAGCATATCAAACAGCCCCTAACTGGTTAAGGAATTCTCTGTGTGAATTCTATTTGCATGGATTTTTAATACCACTTGAAACAGAATGGAATCCTCTTCCATACATTGGTGATATTCATTTGAGAGCATTCATGTTGTGGGCAGCAAATGAGGTGAATTATGGCAGACAGTGGGAAACGTATGAAGAAATTGAGAAAATAGAGCCTATCCCATTACGCTCTCAAAGTTCAAACCCACATGCAATGCTGAAATATTGGTTTGCATTGACATATGGTATTAATAATGTTTCAGCCAGAGCAAAAATATTTGACATCAGAAAGCAAGTATATGATGAATTCCAGGCACAACAATATTCATTTTGGAGATTAGCATATACCAAAACTGAGAAAAGATGGGAAAAGTTGACTATTGGGTTAAGAAAGTCAGAACCACATGGTCCCTTAAACTTTACAGCTGCACTCAAATGAACTAGCAGATATATTCAATTGGGACTTCAAACAAGATTTGAATTGTGGCTGCCACTGACATTCAGACCCCCTGTGCTAATGTGGCCCCTGTATCCTCATCAGGCTACAAATCTTAACAGTGAATTAGAAGAGCGCAGATATGAAAGATGATGGGATTTCAGAGGATTCTATTACAGGTTTGGACATCCATTCCAGAGTCATGCAGCCACTACTGACTTTAGAGAAACCACTAGGAAAGTTAATGCTGGAGGACCACCATTGGGCTAAGTAGGGGGCAGTGATGAGCCTAAAATATGCTCATAATTTGATGTTATGATAAACTTTTAAATGACTTCATTTTTTGCTATTTCATGGCTGTTTAAACTTTGTTGAAACCTTTTATGGGGATATCCTGTAGCAAGACACTTTTATATTCCTACAGCCTATTGTGTTGACTTGATTGCATTTATTGCCCTATTGACTCCTGAAAATGGCTGGTATATTGTATACAGTTTTTGAATGGTGAAGTAGATTTGAAATGTGTGATTAATGAATAGATATCGTGTATGTACCATATGCCTTTTCTTGCGCGTCTGTTACCTTTTGTTTCACAAGTTTTTGAAGAATGATCGAGTCAAGCGCAGCCGATCTCGGCCTTGCAGTAAAGCCCATTTCCTGCACAATTTTGAGGAAGCTCCGCCAAAGACTCTTTGACCGAAACTGATTTGGAAATATTTTTTAATGGAAAGTCAATCTGGAGAGAGTGGAGCGCTAGATTCTCTCTGAATCGGGTTGAATACATAAATCCATTTATGAAGTTTGTTCCTTGATTCAGGGATATACTTTACTTCCACGTCTTTCTTTGATGAAGTTAGTTAGTTAGTTGTTCTTTTAATTTAAAAATAAGATACTCCTCCTGCGCGAGGTAGTGGTAGAAGATGAATAGAATGAGTAATAGATGATTTTTTAGGTAAGATAGAAATAGAGTAGCAGAGATCATGTAAGAATCAGTATGATAATGAAAGACAGAATCTGTTTGACTAAAGCGAGTTTGTTGTTAGTTTTCACACCAACAAGACAATGTATTTTTTGTTTTCATGAATAATCGATGAGTTAAGGTTCAGCATTTGTGTAATCGGTAGATGTGCCAAGGGGCCACTTAGTAAGTATCTATAATTAGTGGATGTTCTTTTAGCGATATCCGATTGCTTCATCTTTTGAAGTTTTATACAAACTCGGTCTTACCTGCTGCCCGGCATAGAGATTCCATCCACAGTAATTTGTTTACTACATAAGGCAGTTCATGGTTTGTGCTTGATCGTAGCTAATAGGTTTACGTTTTAATAAGCATAGTTGAGTTAAAGAATTCTGCATTACCATTCTGGCTTAGATAGAATTTCTTTCCAGTATGTATTTTGCTAAGATTTGACCAAAACAAATTCCTAGTGCATATATTTTGCTGCACCATTTAAAGTCTACATCCCCTGGTTTGACAAGTAAATGAACGTCCACAGAAAGATATTAGTCACCTGTCAGAATGTCCAATTCCCAGGAAAGTTTCCTGTGATATTCATATCCTTTTTGTGAGTCGAGCAGGAGCTATAACAAGAAACCAAGTAGGACTTTGGTTGGGTGGTGCTAAAGGAGAATCAGAAGAACATCCTAAATCCAAACAACAAAGGAAAATTTGAGCCTAATTGGTTAGGCCCATTTGTGATCACAACGAGCTACAAGTCAGGGGCATATCAGCTATCAACACCTGAAGGGGAACCTTTGCAGGAGCCCATGAACAACTCCCATCTCAAAAATTTTTTGCCTAATCTTGCAAGGCATAGAACCAAAAAAAAATAAAAAATACGAAAATGTATTGAAAAAATGGTTACCTTGGTGAAAACCTAGACAACAGGCATCTTGGTGACAACAAAAAAATTAAAAAGAAAAAAATTAGAAAAAATTAGAAAAAAGGATCAAAAATAGTAAAGAGAAAAATCATCCTCTAGTGAAAACCACTTCGGTGGCACTTTGGGCAAGTACCTTGGTGAAAACTTGGCAAACAGGAACCTTGTGTAAATAAGCACTTTCCATCCACCAGGATCTTTACGGCTTGTTTTGCATCATCCATCCATTACGTTTCCATCTTCCATCGCATTCCATATCTCCATCCATCATCCACCTGCATCTGCATCATAGCTTTGTCCTGTGTTTGTATCATGATCCCTCCTAGTACTACTTGGCCGATTCTCAAGGTCAGTTTGTCTTGCCTTTATCGGAGTAGTCCATTGCATCAAACTAGGGGCATGTTCCCCTCGGATCAGATTCGTGTATATTCTTGAAGTCCTAAAAAATCCAAAAACATCAGAAAACCAAAAATCCCAAAACATTCAAAATATGTCAAAATCCAAAAACAGGTCAAAAAGTTAGTGAAAAAGTCAAAAATAGAGTCATCTTGTCAAACTACGGGTCTTTGAGCCTTGAAGATAGGCAAGGTTGATCCTTTATCATCCCCTGAGACACTTAGGTCAGTCCTTTAGGAGTCCGTCATAATAAACTAACATTTCATCATGTATATCTTCATTTGTAAATAGGTCAAGTCATCATTCAAACTACATGGTCTCTGTGTGTATAACATAGGCAAGGCTAATCTGTTGATCAACCCACAAGGCCCCTAGGATAGGTCTTTAGGTTAGTCTCTTGGTCAAAATCTTAGAAAACCCCAAAACATTGGAAAATTCAAAAAATCAAAACATTTAAAAAATCCTGAAAATACCAAAAACAGCCTCAAAATATTTCAAAACATCAAAAACATCCAAATATTTGAAAAAAATCCATCTGTCTCATGTCTCTTTCACTCAAAATAAACATCACTCACAATAAACGATCATCATCCCCAACCTTTGGTGAAACAATTAGAAACAAGTCTAGCAGGTTAAAAAGTGAAAACTCAAAATGTCAAAATCTCAAAATCTAGGTTAGTACATAAGCAACTTGGTCAACTCTTTGTGTCAATAGCCTATCATCCAATCAGTCCCATATCAAGTCATCTGATATCATCATGTCCTAGGATGCATCTTTCCTACAATGGACATCAACATCAGACATCACCATAGTTTAGTCTTGGCTAGTGGTATTGAAGAACATCAACTTGTTTGTTTATTGTATCTTTGTCTTTTGATTTATCTTATTATGTTGATTCCAAGGACCTCTCAATGATGTCCCCAATGAAGGGATTTAGAGAGATAGGAATGGGGCAATGATCATGATCTTTTTATCTGTTACGCTTGTTGGACATTCTTGTAAAATAAATTGGCGCATACTTGCTTTATTTAGGTATGTACGAAGGGTGTTTTAGATATCTTGTTGACCACATAGGAAGGCTTTCCTTCCTATGTTTTGGTCCAAGATGTCTGAAATACCTAAGGTGCATCCTAGTAAGGTTTCCATATGTCAGGTGTGAACAAGGATACTCCTATCTGATTGTCGATTCAAAGTCCATCACACTAGATACAACGTCATCTTGGTTCTTAATACCTTGATGCATCGTATTTATGTGTGTTATCAATCATAAGATAATTGGACCTTTGAAAATCCCAACTCCATGGAAGATATTGATCATCATCATCATCTTTTGTCTTGTTGAAATCTCTTATTTGTTTCATTCCTTCTCGATTTTCACACTAATAGGGTACTATGACTGCTAATCACCACTATCATTAATCCTACATCCACAAATCGTTAGCACAATGCATATCATATAGAAAAATTGATCATCTCATATGCATATAATATAGATTTGTTATTCTAAGCATCTCATAATGAAAATATCACATACACATTTGTATATAACCATCTCTTACATAATCACAGAAAACATAAATAATCCATCACATCATCCATGGCATAATCATATAACCACCATTGCATCACATAAATAGATTAGGCATTTGCATCAATTTGCATAAAGCATACATCATCATAAACATGCATATCATCCATCATCCATCCATATCATAATAGAACATCTCATAAATCACCACATTGCAATCATTTTGCATAAACATTTCATAAATCATCCCATATCAGTGCATAATTAAATGAAGCATAACAGGTACATAAGCAACATAAGCAATCCATTGCATTAAGTGCATACATCCATCCATAATCATATAAAACATCTAATAAAAGCATTCATTATGCCATCACATATACATCATAAGGTCATTACTCACATATCATTTTGCATATACACCATAAATCATCATCTCCATACCATTTGGCATAACATATCATTTCATGTATAACATCGCATCACATGATTATATAACATCGTCATAAGTACATATCATACATGGAAAATCACATACAATCATGATTGCATAGCCGCATATCATGATCACTGCATTCGTATCATCATCACCGTCATAACAGAAAAAGATATTGAAAAAGAAATCATTTCATAAATCAACACATTTGCATCAACATACATAAAATCATCATATAGATGGCAACAACATAAAAGCATACATAAAAAGGTACTACAAGAGAAATGTACCATCATAAAATCTACCCATATCACATATCATATAGATCCATTATATCCATAATCATCACAAATACATATCACATGAGGCATAATATAGATCCGTTAGTCACATAACCATCACATAACACATACACCATCAAAGAGAAATGCATACATATATATATCCATCTCATAACACCATAACATTATTGCATCGCATATAGAAATAGAACCATCCATAAAAGCATAATAAATAAATGATACATGACACATCACATCAACATCATCATCTCATATATCATCAAGTAACTGCCATAGTACAAAATAATAATTGGATCACTATACATGTGTGTATGTCAATGAGTACAAAAATGCCCAGCGAGCTATAAAAAATGAGCCCATATGGCATGAAAGAATAATATCTCGATAAAAAATGAGGTCTAACCCTCTTGTCTGTTGCCCTCGCCTCTGTCCCCATGACCCTCTGTCGGTCTGTGGCTTGTCCGCTGTGAGTAATCTGGGGCTCGGGCTAGTTTAGGTACAACCTAATGGTAAAGCAACTGATAGTAATCCGCCTCCTGTATGGCCTCCTTGTATGAGCAAAGAGGCACTGTGCTATGAGAGGAAGAAGCCACCATACTCTCTAGCTGATGTCTGCGACCCATCTTTGCACCCGCCTATAACTCTATGGCCCACCTCTATAAAATCTCTTGATCTCTCTCTGCACGGGCTTGGTCCCTCTCCATTGTTAAGGTGTGGAATTGGGCTTGCAACTGTAATATCAACCCGTCCCTCAGATCTGGCTAACCCACTAGTTGTACTAGTGGAGGCTGCACGTGAGGATGGTCCTCACCCCTGGCTTGTGGTGGTGTGGTAACCCGATCCTGGTTCCCATCATGTCCTCCCTCCAGCCCCTGATCTCGGTCCTACATGTGTACATCAACATGAGGATGATCCATCTGAACCTGTGTTGGATGCACCTACATTGGCTAGTCCTGTGCTGGTTGTCCTACTAGAGGACCACAACCTCCTCGTCCTTGACCTACCCCTCTCCCCCTAGCTCTCCGTTGAATGGAGGGTGCACCTAGAACTGTCAAATATAGAGGCAGTCAGAACCAATCTTTGTACAACTGAGTCACTCCTAGATCTGTGACCCCTTGATCACATGCCCATGGTCGGGCCACCAACTTCCTAAAACTGTCCACTGTCTTAGGGGCAGGAATGTATCGCTCCCAAGCACCCTATGATACTGTGCGAGAAAAAATGGCTACGTAGTCATCGTCTGGCCTATCTTGTACCTCCCCGAACTGACGCTGAACTCGTCTTGATAGATACCTTTCGATCATACTGTGCTCCCGCCCCTACATGAGCCAGTCCTGGCAGGCAAAGAACAACTATTGTACATCATCGGCCCATTCAGGCTGAGCAAGGTATGCGCACCATGTGAACACTGTCATCTCAGCAATGACCCTCCTCCAGTGAGGGATATTGTGCTCACCTATGTGTGTGAAGGGAACACTACCCCTGTAATACCAAACTACTGGATCATCAGGCCCGATTGACACTGGAACAACCCACGGCCAAAGAACGAAGATATGCTCCCACGATCACACATGAAGGAGTGTGACACCTACACCAAGTGCCCTGTCGTCCAAATATGCATACTCATGTAAATCCCTTTAAAGGGAGGCAAGAAGAATAGGACCCCATGCAAAATGAAATGGCCTGTCACAAACCATCCACTCCCAGTAAAGCCCCTAGCCAGGACTGAAGTACCGGCCTCGTCGATCTAGAGCGACAAGACTTGAAATGATGGAAACAATCACTAGACAGAATGGTGACGTGAGAATCCTGTGGCACTCCAACTCTATCTGGGCCTTGAAAAACATGATCTCATCTGTGGCCATAATGGCATGGCATGCATCCCGTCTGACATCCATATCATAAATGACTCACAAACCATGTATCGACAATCTAAGGATGTGCCACATGTCCTCCAAGGTGAAGGTGGCCTCACTAGTGGGAAGATGAAAGGACGATGTTTCACTGTGCCATCTCTTGGCAAGCACATACATCATGCCAAGATGGGTCCGCACAGGTGTTGTGTAGGCAATGTACCATAGCCCCATCTCTTGAAGTCGGTCTTGCTCCCTGTCAGTCAGATCTCGCAAGTAGCCGAATATCTCCCGCGATCTGTGCTCACGAGAATAGAGCTCCATCACCACCTCCTACATAAGGAAAGGTCACTGTGTTAAAATCGTCAAGAAAATTTATCTCGAGCGTTCAAGAAACTAGCTCAACGTTGCAAACTGTGAAGGCGTCGTAGTTTGAAATTTGCAAACAGCGACGCTGGCATCTTCAAATCCCAAACTGCATCATGGCGGTGCACTTTGCTTAAAGTGTTCCAAACGCTAATTCTAATGTTCACCGTAGTGCCAGAGTTTTAAACCGAGCGCTCTATCTCACAAATCTGTCAAAGTTTGAAGTCTATTCCCAAACTCTAAACTCCACCGCAGCAGTCCATCTTGTGATGGTGGTCCAATTTAAAAGACCGAGAGATCCAGTTTGAAATTTGAGCGGTGCTATATAGCACCACTGCGAGAGACCTAGTTCTAGATGCAATAAATGAACGCATTAAATTAAAAATGAAGCTCAAGTAAGGATCACATACCGGTGCCCCAATGCTGGGAGGTCGCTGGTACGTCTGTACTCGGTCAGAGATATGCAACGAGAGCTATCATTGTGCCATCTCGTCTGGGTATCAAAGCTCAAATCATGAAATCTCTAAAGGCTATGTGTCCAAATGAATTGGAAGTGGTCTCCTAAGGCCTATTTGAGCCTGTTTTTGACCCTGTTTAGCCATCCAGAAGAGGTCTAGGTCCCCCGAACCCATTTTCATCCATTTGAAGGTCATTTCACACCATTTTTTGGCGTTTTACCTCATTTTTTTAAGCTCCTGGATCCTTTTTGGACTTGTCGGCCACCTTGTCCTTTTTTTTTTGTGAGATCACCCAAAAAATTAGAATTTTCATTTGATCTCTCGAGGGGGTAGTATATTACCATAATTTCATTCACCGAGGCAGCAGTGAGGCAATTTTTTAAAATCAGAATTTTTTTGGCTTTTGATTGAGATCGTTTATTCTTTGAACCAATGCAACGAGTGCACTGCTTCAAAGAGGGGAAAAATGTAGACATAGAAAATGTACTAATCAACATTACACATTTGATCCTGACCACTAACACTGTTTCATCCTAAATCATCCGTCGGCCTAACCATTAATCGAATACCTTTATTTGATTAAATTTGTCAATGTTCCTCTCTTAATTAAATAAATCATTTATGTAATTAAGTCATCCTTTCTTGTTAATTAAATCATCTAATTATACCTATTTAATTAAATAATTAATTTTATTTGATCAAATATGTAAAGTCCATCCATTAAATTAAATAAATTAAAACCTTAGTTAGTTTAAATATAACTTCATCTCCTTGGTTAAATAAAACAAAAATCTTTATTTAATTAATCTCTAAATCATATTCTTCTCATATTTGATTTAAATCAATCCATAAATCTAAATCAATATGTCACATCATTTTGATCTCTCATTAAATTAATTAACCTTGATTAATTTAATCTCTTCTCATGTCCCATCCTCTAGCTTTTGCAACTTGCACAAGAAAATAGATTTAATTCATTTATTAAATCTCCATTTTCTCTCAAAAGGCATAATAAAGGAATATTCCTCAAATTTGAATTCAAAATCTAAGTGGACTTTGTCCTTCCAACAAGGCATTTACTCCACCTAAAAGGTCATTTTTCCTTGAGCCAAGTGGCATTCAATGCACCTTATTTCCCTCTTACATGTCATTTCAATAATTTCAAATTTCAAATATATGCATTTATTGACACATTCTTCAAAACTTGTACATCCTTCATCCATTCACATGTTGACAAGTGTCACCTTGTCATTGGTGAATCTTTAGTCCCACATTGCTCCATTTTGGACACCTCTTCAACTTGACATTCTATAAATAATAGGCTAATCTCCTCATTTGATCATCCACAATTTGAGCAAAGTTATTATACTTCAATTTCATCTTAGAGCTTAAGCATTTGCATCAAATCCATCAATTGTAGCTAGGTTATTGCAGGTTTTCTCCATGGAAGGCATTTGAAGCAATCACCAAGTGGATCACAATCATCAAATCTTCATCGAGCTTGCTTAGGAGTTGGGAAAGGGGCAATTTCCACATCAAATTGGCACCAACTGCCCCATAGGATCAAGAGTTTGGATTAATTTAATAGGATTAATCTCTTTTATTTCTTTTCATTACATTTCTTGCTTTCATTTCCTATTTTGAATGATGTTAATGGATTTTATGGGGAATCTCTATTCTAACATGCATTTGATCTTATTAATGTGTTCATTTGTTGTGTTCTTATAGGAATAGGATATTGGTTCATAGATGGACACCCATTCATGCTTCCCAGGTATCCTACAGATAAAATTGTTTTATTGGAATTAGTGAGATAGTTAAAACCATCTTAGGCTCTTTATAGCCATGCTCGTAAAAAGGCCTCTTTCAAATTTCCCATTATAATAGGAAATTATAAGTGCAATGCAATTAGAGTGACTGATTTGTGTGAAGAAGAACTGAGGACCTACTATTTTGAAGGGTTCCCACTGCAGAGAGTGTATTATGATATTGAAGGAAATATTGCTAAAAATATAGTTGGTTTTCATGCTCATGTGCCTCATTTAGAAGATTATTGGCTTAACTGTGAAGATGAGCATGTGGTAAGAAGAAGAAAATATGAAAGAATGACTTTAATATTTGATCGGATGCTCAAGCTTTATGACATCCTAGACCAAATGGAAGAAGATGATGGTCAGGTGCTAAATCAATTTTACAATGATGATAGGGTATATGATGATCCCATTCCAGATCTAGGTGTTGATGATGAAGATATGACATCAATTGATGAATTTACTAGACCAGTCTTAAGGTATACTCAACACTGGATTGATGATTTTTGCAAAGGACTAAGAGAAAGAGGAATTGAACCCATCTTCTTAGAAGATAAAAGAAGGAAACAAAGAGATGAAACTGCTTTTTAAAGTGGAAAGCCTACCAAGAAGAAAAGAAAGACTAGTAAGGCGACTCTAGGTAGTAGAATTTAAGAAAGAACCCCTGAAACTACAAGACAAGAAGTTCCCATAAAATCATCTGATAAAAAAAAAGATGCAACACAGGTAAAGATAAATCAAAAGTGAGAACTAAAGGTGCATCTTCCTCTACAACTAAACCAAGAACAAGAGTAATTATTGATGAAGGAATAGGAGCAACAGATAATGTTGGTGCACAAACCAAGTCTACATCTCAAAGGGCTGCAACATTATTTACCTCTCTCCCTTTTGTTAATATGGCTAGTATGAAACAAGCAATGGGAGGGACTCCTATAGCTCTAGAGGAAATTCCTGAAGAAGATGAAGCTAGAATTAAAGAACATATGGAAAAATGGGGTGCTATGTGGGAGAAAGTGAAAGAAAAGAAGTCTAAAGACAAACCCATGGTACACTCGGTGATAGAAGAAATTTAGGATGCAAGCTCTAACCCCATAAATGTTGAAGAAGAAGAGTTTATTCAAGGAACACTTTAATTAGAGGTAGGAAACCCTAACGAACTTGAAATGGAAATAGGGGATATTGCAGAGCAACATCCTATTGATGAAAGATTTGTTGAAGATACTCTTGATTCCCAGCCTTCGCTTGGGAATGCACAAAATGTTAATGAACACTTGCAGGTCTTTGAAGAATCAGAGAAAGGCCATGTTGAAACTAAAATTCCAGAATAAGAAGCTACATAGTTTGTAGGATATGGAATGTAAAATGAAGAGAATCCTAGTTTAGTAGTAAATGAAGAAGATAATGTTCAAAGAGATGAAATAGAAAATTTGGATAGACAGGAAAATAGAAGTCTCCAAACAGAGGAGGTAGTGTCAAACCCTACTAATCCTAAATCTATGCCAAATATCACTAAAGAGATCCCCATTTCAGAAAATGTGGCAAGTCAAAGAGAAGAAGTTCCTGAAACAAGTGGTAAACAAGGAGAAGGAAATGTTATAGAGGTACAACAAGATGATGATATGCCTGATTGGTTAATCAGGGAATTAGCTTCTCCAATGGAAATGGAATTATTACCTCTGAATCTTAATAATTTTACACAAGAAGTAGGTACTCCTAAACCTAGGTGAAAAGAAAAGACAAAGCATGTCATATAAAGGAATGAAGATGGCAATATAACTATTCAGATAGCCACTCCAACAGCTGATAAGGATAGACATGAGATAATGCCTAAGGAGTATAATATCACAAGTATTAATCTTGGACACTCATCTTGGCAGCAAGAATTAGAGGAAATAAAAGTAAATTTAAATGCTACTGTTGCCAGAGTACAAAAGTATAAACAAAAGAAAAGAGAATTGAAAGAACAGGTTGCTACCTTGGAACACTTTACTAAGTCATTGACTTTATTTGGTCGAGAACAAGCTAAATTTCCGCAACATCCAATGTTGATGTAACAAGAGCAAGTAGATGCAATTGTTGCAGTTCGTGATAAAATGAACATGTTTGAAGAATGGATTGAATACTAGGTAAAGCAGGGATAAGAATTTATTGTAGATGCAATAAGAAAGTACAAGGATGTATACCATCATTCAGAGAAATTGAAAAGATTTGAAGATGAATGTAGATTTTTCTAGGAGCAGGTCATTGATGAAAGGCGAAACATTGAAATTATCATGTAGTAAAACATCCAAGAATTAATACATAGTAATGTAATGTCAAGACATGAAATTTCATTGCCAGGGAAATGGAAGAAACAACTAAAATGGGAAGGTGACATGTTAATAAAATGTATTGAAGGATTTGAAAGAGTCACCGTCAAGTGTAGAAGATTGATTAGTGAAAATCAAGAATTTATTCAAATATTGACATGTCAAGGTTTTGATCCCCAAACATTAGGACAAGAGGAAAAGGAAGCTAAAGCTTTCATGGAATGGATAGAAAGGATAAATAAAGATCATGTTCAATGGCTGACATGGGAGGTCATTGACGAAATAATATAGTGCATAAATATTATAGCCAAGTATGAAGTAGACAAAACATACAAAAATTATAGCATACTTCGAGTAATTGAGGAATATGTTAGGATCAAGGTCACTTGGAGAGCAATATGAAGAATTTCCAAAGAGTGCATGCATCAAATATTAAGAGCTTTATGAGAATATCAGCTAAAGAAAGAAGGAAGAATCTTGAAGCCTGAATCATAAGTGAAAAGAGAAAGAATTGGATACCGGATACTAGAAGTATGATGAAATTTTATTTTGGGCTTAATTTTAAATTTGCAGGTCGATCCCAGTCCAGGTAGATGTTCCGCATTTCGGTGTCTTGGAAGGAAGCTGGTAGCCTTGATGTATACAAAGTGTTCGTGTTGAAGTATGAAGAGAAGTGTTGTTGCGGATGAAGTCAAAGCCTTGACTATTCTAGAATGTTCTTGATGATAGTTGGCAGATGCCATGTGCCACATTTTAATTTGTTGTTTCTGATTCTCTGGAAAAAAATTTAAGTTGAACTTCTGGGGCCTTGTTTCTATAAAAGGCCATCACCTCTCACATTTTATTTTAAGTTTGAAATTTGTGGATGTCGGAGGAGCATAATTTTTTTTTAAGTTTTGTTCTTTTTTCTTATTTTTTGAACCATTCTGACGTAAAACTTTGTATGCATGTAGACATTAATTGATATCAGAGCTTTGTGGATAGCTACCTATCTCAGTATCTTTTGTAGTTGGTTTTGTAAGTTCGGCCAAACAAGATTGTATGCTGCGTTGTTTAAGGGTGCATACAAAACCTACTCGGTGTCCATAAATGAAACCCTCTCTTTAAAAGGTTGCACCATTTTACATGTAGCTATGAAGAAATTTGGTGAAATATAAAGTGGTTTGCTCTATTTTGATTAATTCTTTGGGGAATCCATGGAGAATAATCAGGACAAACTTTTATTTTTCAGTATTTTTTATACTTTGTTTTAGAATAGATGTTTAATATTTGAAAATGTTCCAAAAAATATAAATGAATGGAAATAATTTTGTTGAAAATATTTTATTTTCCATGAAGATGTTGAATGCTTAATGCTAAATCTACTTAAGTGATAGCAAATAATTTGTGATGTTCATAAAATATTATGTTGAATCTTTTGGTTTCATGATGTTATTCGATGAATGAAGTGAAATTTTATGTGAAATGTTCACAATTCTTAGCAAAGCTAGAAATAACCGTAGTCCCTTTGAGATTAATAAAAAATATCACATCGTTACCTAAGAGCGACCCTAGTACAACCATGACTTGGTTATCAGAGACTTGAGATTGAACTAAGGCCAATCTTTGTCCTGTGAATGTAGAATTTCCCTTTAGGTTGTCTTTGTTCCATATCTTTCAAGAAGGATAGGCTCTTCACGGTCTTGTTTGTGGAGATTTTA
This sequence comes from Sequoia sempervirens, assembly GCA_007258455.2. Lineage (NCBI taxonomy): Eukaryota > Viridiplantae > Streptophyta > Pinopsida > Cupressales > Cupressaceae > Sequoia > Sequoia sempervirens. Next base: position 16,814,157 of record VDFB02105785.1, read on the forward strand.
TTTGTTCTATTTACTGTGAATAAAACCATTGTCAACAATGTGGAAAACCTAATGAGAGAAAAACCACAGTGAAAGTTAACTCACAATATATGAAGATCACTACTTACAAAATTTACAATAAGGCTCACTGCCAAAAGACTTGCAAACTAAGGTGGACAACCTTAGAGAAAGATATAAAGGACTTGCAGACTAAAGTGCATAACTCTAGGGAAAGATACAAAGGACTTAATGAGATTCACTATCTCAAAGTATGATACAGGAAGATTTAGGATTTACAACAAATTCCAACAATACACTCTACTAACTGAGGCATTAAAGAACATTTGATCTATCTTCCACGCACACTTTCACACTTCTTCTATGTTATTTTTAATAAATTCCACACACCATCCTTTGCAACTAATTTGATCTTACATTTATATCCTCCACAAATTCACACAACATTAGTTAGGCCAGCCAAAAGAAAGATAAATAATAATCTCAATAAGTTGGTCACAAAAACATAGTGTAGTCCTATTCGAAAGATAGCAAGGACAAAAAAAAAACCTTATTACATCTTCCAATGTGATCCCAAATATCACACACGCTGGCACACATCAACTCAAGTCGATAATAATGAAACTTATAGATAAAACATGTAACATAATACGAGTCATCGCAAAAACATAACTTCAACTGAATTCACTCAATGCGGTTCTAACTAAGATAGGTCAAGACCCAAATACACCTTATCATAACTTCATATGCTAGCACAAACCCTCAAGCACAAGCAAAATGATAAACCCTATTGGCTAGATATCCACAAAATACCGAGAAGACTAACTCAAACATAATGAAACACCAAAAGAAATCAACTACTAATATATATATCACAAAGAGATATTCTTCGAACATCCAACAACACTTCTAGATACTCATTTTACATTGTCATTCCACCAATAGTTACCAAAAACCAAACAAGAGTATAAAAATTCATCTCAAAAGCACAAAATACACAACCATGAGATGGAACTTTAACAAATCAACTTACAAATCACTTCAACATATGAAATTTGAATTGAGACACTACATAGAAACTGATAGCACATTCATGAAGCCACAAGATCAAAGACATCAATACAGAGCATTTTATGGACCAATCCAGACAACAAACAATACTACCAACCTTCTACAATTAACAAAAACCTGCTCGATAACACATGTGAGCTAAAAATCTAGGAGTACAACATCCATAGAGCATAAACATTGAATTTGAAACCACGAGACCACATATTCAACAATGGAGGAATGTCGATTGTTCTCCCAAATAGTCTTCACAACCACTTTCTGAATCACACTTTCTACCAACTTGCGGAGGCCAAAACCAACTTACAACAACACATTCTTCTTCAGGAACAACATGGGAGATCATACATTATACTATAAACTGTTAGCAACATCTTTCCACCAACAACATTCCTTCTAATCCTCATCTAAATATATCATCATAAAATCAACTTTGCTGACAACAACCATACTCAATACTTCTTTCATTATCATCAGAGAAGGCATGACATTCAACCATGAAATTTAGCAACATAGAGTATCAATAAGATACAACTAAAGACACCAATGATAGCAGCAACAATGGCAATCAATTTCAAACAACAATGTGCAACAATATCCCAAGTGTTGACAACCAATTCCAATAGACTCACCAAATGTTGACATCAAAGAAAACCAATGCCAACAATACAACCAATGCAACAATATCACCAAGTGTTGACATCAATGACAACCAATACAAACAGTCTCCCCCTTTGGCATTGGTGGCAACACACACCTGCTCAATCTCCCCCTTTGACGTCAAGGACAAAGGGACAAAGGTCTTCAATTAAAGCAGTGGAACATTCTTCCCCTTTGACCAAAAACTACACATCTTCTTCAAGAAGACATACTAGCTCCCCCTATCAACAACAACCAACCACCTACCTGCTCCCCCTAAGAGGTAGCACACATCGATCCAAGAGAAAAGGATATGACATGAATTTATCCCCATGGATAAATGCACCATCTATGCATCTAGTTGGAACAAGGAGGGGAAATGACCCCTAACTTTTTCCAGAGATACTCAAAAGTATCCTTTGAAAGCACTTTAGTGAAGATATCTACAATCTAATCCTTGGTAGGCACATAAATCAATCTGACTTCATGCTCTACAACCTTCTCTCTTAGAAAGTGATACCAGATAGAAATATGTTTGGTTCTCAAATGCATTATTGAATTCTTGGAAATATTAATTAAACTGATATTTTCACATAATATAGGAATAGGCTCATCATAAAATACATTTATATCCTTCAAATTATTCTTCATCAAAAGCACATGAGTGCAACAAGGTGTTGCAACAATGTATTCAACTTCTATTGTGGATAAGGACATTAAGTCCTGCTTCTTACTAAACTAGGAGACCAATCTATCTCCCAAGTAAAATACACTACCACTAGTACTTCTCTGGTCATCTACACATCCTACCCAATGAACATTAGTATAAGCACTCAAGGAAAAATTATCATCATTTTTATACCACAAACCTAATCCAAAGTTCCCTTCAAGTATTTAAAAAATTCTTTTCACTACCTTCTCATGAGATTGCTTAGGATTAGAATGAAATATGGAAACCAAGCATACCTCATGCATAATATTAGGTCTAGAAGAAGTCAAGTACAAAAAACCTCTAATCATGGACCTATAAAGAGTCTGTTTTGACCTCTAGAGACTCATCGATTTTTCTCAAGTGACAACCAATCACCATAGGAGTACCTATAGGTTTGGAATCTTCTATGCCAAACTTCTTCAACATCTCTTTAACATACTTAGCTTGAGAAATAAAGATACCACCACCTTGGTGAATAATTTAAAGCCCAAGGAAGAAAGATAACTCACCAAACAAAGACATCACAAAATCTTTATCCATCTCTTTTACAAGATCTCTTACACATATAATCATCTCTACCAAAGATGATATCATCAACATATACAACCACAATCAACAACTTCTCTTCATGAACCTTAATATAAAGATTTCTATCTTCAATGCCTTTCTTGAATCCTTGTTGAAGTAAGTAATTATCTAGCTGAGCATACTAAGATCTAGGAGATTGCTTGAGTCCATACAAAGCTTTCTTGAGTCTACACACTATATCTGATTCTTCTGATAATTGGAAACCATCTGGTTGCTCAATATATACTTCTTCCTCTAGATCACCATTCAAGAATGCTAACTTAACATCCATCTGATATACTTTGAATTTCTTATGAGCTACAAAAGCAACAAAAAATATCCTTATTGCCTCCATTTGACTACCAGATCAAAAGTCTCCTCAAAATCAATACCCTCAACTTGAGAATATCGCTTACATACCAATCTAGCTTTAATTCTAACCACTTCTCCATATTCATTCAACTTGTTCTAGAACACCCACTTAGTTCCAATCATATTCTTATCAATAGGTTTGGGAACCAATTCCCAAGTTTGGTTCTTTTCTATCTGATCTAGTTCTTCTTTCATTTCTTTTATCCAACCATCATCTTTGCTAGCATCAAAAAATTTCTTGGGCTCTACTTTTGACAATAAATAGAAGTTCACTTGCTCACTTTATCTTGCAAGCCTTCTCTTGGTCAACACACCTTCATTCTTGTCTCCAATAATATAATTTACAGAGTGGTTCTTTTGTACATATTTTGCTAGAATTTTGAGAGTCTTCACTAGTTCTAGTTCATTCTCTTTTTCCTCTTCTTATTCTCCTTCAATCCAGGGAGGTAATTAAGATCCACAAACCTCTTGTTCTTGTGAGATCCGATACAAGTCTTCATCTACCTTAACATTTGTACTTTCAATAATTTTTCCCAATCTCTAGGCCTTTCTCCTAGTTGAGTAACCAAGAAAGATCCCTTCATCACACCTTGAATCAAAATTTCCAAGGTCTCCTTTATCTGTCCTGATATAGAATTTGCTGCCAAATTTTTTGAAGTATCTGATAGTGGGAAGTATTCCATACCACAACTCATAAAGGGTCTTAGTGCTATTGACCCTCAACTGCACTCTTTCAAGGAAATATATAGTAGTATGAACTGCTTCCTTCCAATACAAATCAGATAATCAACATCTTTCATTAATAGCCCTAGCCATCTCTTACACAGTCCTATTCTTCATCTCCACTACCCCATTCTGTTGAGGGGTTCAAGGAGTACACAAATGTATCCTAATACCATGATCTTCACAAAATTTTACAAATTCATTTGAAGTAAATTCACCTCCTCTATCTAATCTTAAGAATTTTACCTTAACATCCATCTCATTGTAGTGTAATCATCAATAACCAACATGAAATACATTTCACCTTGATGACTCCTTGTTCTTGTAGGTCCACATAAATCAGTATGAATTAGGTCCATTAGCATTGTAGCAAAGCATTTCTTGCTCTTGAAACTTATCCTTGTTTTCTTTCCCATTTGAAACTCCTTGCCTAAAGTGTTTGTAGGCTTGGTTATCTTAGCCACATCTCTCATAGCATGAGATGAAACTATCTTTACAATATTGTCAAAATTGATGTATCCCATCATTTTGTGCCACAACCAACATTCTCTAGACTTAGCCAATAAGAAGATTATTCCATTAGCCTCCTTTAGATGATAGACATTTCCATTTTTCCTAGTTTCTTTTGCAACTAATCTTTCGGACCCTGCCTTTCTAATCTCACAACCATTGGCATGAAATGTGACACTATATCCCTTGCTGCACATCTGACTGATACTGAGAATATTCTACTTTAGACCTTTGATATAGAGGACATCCTCAGTCAAGTTCTTTCCATCAATTGTTATAACACCCTTTCCAAAAATTTATGTCGACTCATCACCACCAAACTTAACAACTCCACCATTAACCTTCTTAAGATTGATAAACCTTCTCTTATCACCAGTCATGTGGTTAGATTAATCATTTTCAATCACCCAAGAATTTTCATCTTCATTTGCATGAAAGGTAGTCCATATTACCATTAATATTTCATTAACCCTGTTAGCCTACAAGGTACTAGACCTTTTACTTTCTCCAATATTGCACTTTTTTTCTTTCAAATCCATGAATAGGATTTCATCATTTGAATCATTATCCTCATATTTTGAGGAATAAATACTTTCCTTGGAATAGAGACCTCTTTTAACCTTACCTCTTTTATTACCATCTTCAGATTCTTTATAGGGACATTTAGATGCAAAATGACCAATCCTTCCACAATTGAAACACTTGAAAGGTAACTTAACTTTGTATTTTCTGATGCCTTTCTTCAATCTTCTTACAAAGTTTGCTTCAACCTCATCAAAGTCATTATTCTGATTAGCTGCTTCATCTTCTATTTTTTATTGGATTTGAATATTGCTTCCTTCATTGGAATATCTTTGTAAAACTCTCTCATTTCAAAGGTTGTGAGAGCACCAAATATTTCATCTACTGAATACTTATCCAAGTCCTTAGATTCTTCAATATCAGATACCTTATAACTATAAGATTTAGGGAGATATCTTAGAAGATTCTTCAAAATCTCATCTTCTTTTACTTCTCCATCAAGGCCTGTAATTCCAATAGCTACTTCACGCACTTGAAGCATATATCTTGTAATATATTCCTCCTTTGTCATCCTTAGGGTCTCAAATATGCTCTTGAAGATCTGCATCTTGGATTGCTTTACTTTGGTATCTCCTTCATAGATGTTGCTAAGTTTTCCCTAGACATCCTTAGTAGAATTGTAATTCATCACCTTCAAAATTTCTAAATCAACCAATCCACACAAGATATCATTCTTAGCCTTGGAATTATTCTCATACAACCTAATTTCAACATGATCTGTTGGAGGAGTAGCATGAACGATATATCCATCCTTGAATAATTATAAAACACCAAACCTAAGAGAATTTAGATGGTCTTCCATCCTCAATTTTAAAAAAGTGTAATTTGTCTCATCAAACCTAGGACCTTTGTAATCTCGATCATGTGCCATACCATATCTTTACCTCAAGTAGTTAAGCTTCTTTAGAGGAACTTGGCTCTTATACCAATTTTTGAACACACCCAAAGATCGAGAGGGGGTGAATCAATATTTTTAAAATATAAACCCTTCAACAAACTCAAACTTCTTTACCAGATCAAAAATCCTCAAATAGATCAGCAACAAAGAAAGATATAGCAATTTAGTTTCTTAACAAGGTCAACAACCCTGTGCAATGAAAGATATAACAATTTAACCCCTAACTAGATCAACAACAATGAAGGATGAAACAAAGAAAACACATGCATAAGATAAAACTAGATTTATGTGGAAAACCCAATGAGGGAAAAACCATGGTGAGAGTTAACTCACAATTAATGAAGCTCACTACCAAAAGACTTGCAAACTAAGGCACACAACCTTAGAGCAAGATACAAAGGACTTGTAGATTAAAGTGCACAACTCAAGGGAAAGATACAAAGGACCTAATGAGATTCACTATCTTAGAGTAGGATACATGAATATTTAGGATTTACAACAAATGTAAACAATACACTCTGTTGATTGAGGTGTTAAAGAGCATTTGATCTATCTTCCACACACACTTTTGCACTTTTTCTACATGATCTTCAATACATTCAACACACCATCCTTTGCAACTGATTTGATCTTACGTTTATATCCTCCACAACTTCACACAACATCAATTAGGTTTTCCAAAAGAAAGATAAATAAGAATCTTAACAAGTCAGCCACAAAACATAGTGTGGTCCTATCCAAGAGATATAAAGGACCAAAAAACAATTTTATTACATCTTCTAATGTGATCCCAAACAACTCACATGCTGGCGCACATCAACTCATGTTGACAATAATGAAACTTGTAGATAAAATGTGTAACACAATACCAGATGGCCCAAAAACATAACGTCAACTAAATTCACTCAATGTGGTTTTAACCAAGATAGGGAAATACCAAAATACACCTTATCACAACTTTATATTCTAGCACAAACCCTGTCGGCTAAATATCAAAAAATTACCTAGAAGACCAACTTGAACACAATGCAATACCAAAAGAAATTAACTACTAATGTGTGGACCATATAGATAATCTCTTTGAACATCTAGTAACACTTCTAGATACTCCTTTTACACTACCATGCCACCAAAAACTACCACAATGCAAACATGAGAAAAACACTTCATCTTAGAAGCATACAATACACAACCATGAGGTAAAACATTAACAGATCAACTTGCGGACCACTTCAACATATGAAATTTTAATTGAGACACTACATAGACAGTGATAGGACATTCATCAAGATATAGGAGTAGAGACATCAATGCAGATAAATGCAGATCATTTTCCAGACCAATCTAGACAACCAACAACATTGCCAACCTTTTGCAATTAACATAAACATCCTTGACAACACATGTGACCTAGAAAGATAAGAGTGCAACATACACAAAGCACAAACATTGAATTTCAAAATTCAATAACATATATTCAAAAATGGAGGAATGCAGAGTATTCTCCCAAATAGTCTACACAACCACTTTTTGAATCAAAAACTTTCTACCAACTTGTGGAGGCTAGAACTAACTTGCAACAACACATACTTCTTTAGGAATAATAGGAGAGATTATACAACATACAATAGACCATCAACATCATATTTCCACCAAAATAATTACCTCTAATCCTCATCTTAATATATCATCATGAAATAAACTCCGTTGACAACAACCATACTCAATACTTCTTTCATTATCATCAGACAGGGCATGCGATCCAACCATAAACTTCAACAACATAGAGTATAAAAAAAAAATTGAAGACACCAATGATAGAAACAACAATGGAAATTAATGTCAAACAATAATGTGCAACAATCTCCCAAGTATTTACAACCAACACCAATAGACTCACCAAATGTAGACATCAAATACAACCAATGCCAACAATACAACCAATGCAACAATATCACTAAGTGTTGACATCAATAACAACCAATGCCAACAATTGGATATCCATACATGAATTGTGTAAATAGCTACAAGTATTGTGGAGTCATGATTTTGTGATTGCTTGCTTGTATGCCCTATTTAGAGCCAACCATAGGGTTGATGACCTCAACATGTGTGGATTTAAGTAGTGGAGAGAAAAAATAGAAATCTATGGTAACACAATGTAGAATTATTAGGGGAGCCTATTGAAGATCAATTCTATTGATGATCTGCAAAGAATTGCAAATCCTATCAATGGAATTTATAAAGAGTTTCAGTTTGTATAGTAAACAAAAAGAGGTTTAAAACTAAGGAATATTCTACTGCAGGTCCTCTGGAGTTGGTGGATATAGACCTATGTGGACCTACCAGAACAAGAAGCTCTCGTGGTGATAGGTATTTTATGTTACTAATAAATGACTACTCTAGGATGACTTGGGTAACCTTTCTCAAAGAAAAATTAGAAGCTCTATATAGGTTTAAATCATTTAAATATATGGTTGAGAATGAGATGAATTTGAAAATCAAGTGTTTAGGGTCTGACAAAGGTGGTGAATTCACCTCCAATGAGTTTAACAATTTTTGTGAAGATAATGAGATAAAGAGACATTTATCAACTCGTAGGACTCCATATTAGAATGGAGTTGTGGAAAGAAAGAATAGGATAGTTCAAGAAGCAGCAAGAACCATGATGAAGGAAGAAAATCTACTAGATGTCTATTAGAGAGAATTTATTCATACCACACTTTACAAGAGTGAATAGTTCAAAGACCCCCTATGAGCTATGGTATGGAAGACCTCCTACTATGAAATACTTTAGAGTGTTTGGAAGTAAATGTTATCCATACCTTTCTATGCGAGAGTATCTCTCACTTCTCCTTATAAATGGATCCTTGAATGTTCCATAGTTCTTGTCTATTATGCATTATTTTCTTGATAGTATTATCAATATTTGACATGTGATCTTGGATATAGTCTAGTAGGTATGTGTTTCACTTGAGGCTATGATTCTTGGTATATCATAAATTCTAATATTGGATGTGTTGTATTTTGGAAACATTGGCATTATGATAGAGTTAACAATTTTTAAAATTGTATTTTTTCTTGCATGTTAGAATATTAATTGTATGATAATTGACTTATACTACATTATGGTAATTATCATATCTCCACATGTTCCAATATGATATGGGTAGATATGATACCACACCTCACTAATGTTCCAACATAGTGTAGGTGGGGATGCATTATGGGTAGATATTCTATCAAAACCTACCATAATTGATAGCATATGAGAGTGTTGAGCAATGTTGGCTTATGGCTAGTGGCATGTGGCCTTTGTATTCCTTGTTTTCAAAGCACATTATAATGATATATTTGAATTTTTATACATATTTCTAAAAAGACCACATAAAGGACTATGTACTAGTAATGAGCATCAATTCCCTTCTTCCTTATTGGTGACTTGATGTTAGTCACATAGTGTTGTAATGTGTAATTTTGTCAATTATGAATTTTTATTTCAACTATTGGTGATCTTTTTATCTTTCTTATGTGGGATAGTATTTTTTTTATTTTTATTTTAACTAAAATTAGATTAGCTACAAACATTTTAATTTTCCATTTCCATTAACTCTTATGGTTACATTTTATTTACTATGGAAATTTTATGCATTTATTTATTTACCTTATTGTTGGAATTGAAAATTTCATTTATTGGTATTTTTGAATTTGTGGTGGCTAAGCTAGATCATTTCTATTTACAATTATTGGTCTTGTAATTTTCTTCTCTCCATGTCAATGAAAAGTGACCTTTGGTTGAGTGTATATAAGGAAGTAGATGTAGAAAAAATTTGAGGATAGAGGTAAGTGTGGGTTTTATGGGGAAATTAAAATCCATTTATGTTCCTAGTGACGATTATTCCTTTGTTAACTATCTCTTGGAGGTTAAAGCCCTAATATAAACAAGAGTTAGGTCAATTATGGAAATGTATGGAGGGTCCATAAGGTGCATGGACTCAAGACCATCATTTCACTTTTTTCATGGATATTTGGTTACTTGGAACTATTTTTTGGTTACTTGGTACTACAATTCAACTATGGCATCCCTATGGACCTATCTATAAACCTTGTGTTGTTATCTATATGATATGGATGAATGAAAGTATGTGTTATAATGAAAAATTTCATTGAGTGTATATGTGAATGAGACATTGGTATATTATAAAAATGAATTAGAAGGTGTGAATTATCTAAACATGTGGAAATGACTAATAATCATGCAATTTTATTATGTGTTTAAGTTCAATCAATAGAATTTTCTTTTGTGAAAATAGTTATTCTTTTATTGCATTCAGTTTACCATGCTTTATATTATATAGAGTGGCTCCCTATTGTTTGTGTTATTGTCGATATTGTATATGTTTGTTATGTTGATTATCTTATTTGGTGTGAATTAGTTTCATTGTGGGTATTTTATCTTGATCTTGGTTGCTTCCAAGAGATAGTCAATTCCTAGAGGGGAGGATGTAATACCCACACTCATTGTATGCCTTGAGATGTCTATTATCATAATTTTAGTTTTTATTATGTATTATGGGTTACATAGGTCATACTTGTGTATGTTGCACTAAGTAATTATTATTGTTTTAGATTCACCATTTTTAATAATATATATTGTTGTGATTGTTGTTTATGCATTGATTGACATACTTTCCAAATGAAAAATTGTATGCATTTTATTACTTGTGTTTAAACTAATTGAATGTTTAGAGATGGTGTTCATTTTATTTTATTTTTGTTGGTATTTTTCTACACTAAGTTGCATATATGGTATTGTGACAAGATCCTTGTGAGGAATCAAGTATCTTCTTATATATGGTTTGTATGCATTGAAGCTGTGAGTTCCTTATGCACAATTTTTTTGAATGGTGTTTTAATTTTGTAATTTATTTTGAGATGCATATTTTATGCTTTATATGACTAGATTAGCATAATGTTCTATTCTATTTGCATATTTTTATATAGTTAGATTATACATGTGATAATTATAATGATCCTGCCATCCTATATTTTATTTGATTATCACATCTCTATGGTTGATTCATGTTAATATTAATGATCTATATGGTTGTAATGAATTTGGCATGCATGTGGTTACCTTTGTGATTATGGATTTATCCCTACTACTTGTTGGAAACATGAGCATGATGATGTTTGGATGTGTATAGTGTTGTCATTGATATCAATCCATTGTAGAAATGCAAAAGTGTTGGTCCAAAGAAGACCAAATGGTGTGGATAATTGGCCAAGTCTTAGAGTCCAATTTCAATGTTATAGTGAACTAGTTTTGTTGTCTGCATTGCTCCGCTATGCAATATCTTATCATACGGTTTTGAGGTGTTGATGATATGTATTGAAGGTATTCAAATCCAAAGTTTCAAGGTTGTATTTCTTCCATAGTTGAAGATAATGTTGGCAGAGTGTCAGCTTTGTAGTGTTACTAGTAATAGAGTGCATATTAGAATGCTTCACATTCCACCGTAGATGAATACTATGCTATGCGATTTTGAGGAAGTGTTTACAGATGTAAAAAGTATATGTGTTCCAAGTGGCAAGTGTTTTGGTGGTTTGCGTGTCAAGTTATGAATGAACAATTGGTTCATTCAATTATTGCTTCACCATTTTTGCTATGTGGTGCTGACTTAAGGCTTTTGGGGTCGTATGGAGTTGAAGTATGTAAGGGAAGATTTATGGGAGTGATTATAGGTCATGCTGACCTATTTTAGATGTGTACACATTTTGGTTTATTCTGTAAGGCTTGTGTGTTAGATTTTGAGCCAATTGGTTATGTGGTACATGATTCATGCAATTAGTTCAACCTAATTGATGTTTTGGTTGGTTGTGGTATATATGCAAGGTTGATTCACTGTGTGAAGTATGAGAGATGCATGTGTGTTTGTAGAGTGTGTATGTGAAATCTAATGTAGTGTGAAGTGAGAAAGGTGTAGTGGTGAAGTATGAAGTGTATTAAGTCAATTTTTAGAGCTTAATTGGAACTACATTTTTGGCATGTTGTAGATGCATTATTAGCAATTCATTTTTGGTAGTGAGCCACCCTTTCCTCTATCTTTTCTATTCTGGGCAGTGAGCCCTTGGTAGTGAGCCACCAACAATGAGACATTCCTTCTTTCTGGATAGTGAGTCCTTGGATAGTGAGTCCACCATTTTGTAATCTCTATTGTATCTAGTTATAATATATTGTGAGCTAATCCTCATTGTAGTTTTCCCTTTAAAGGGTTTTCCACGTAAATCTGGTGTTCTTATGTTCCTTGATGTGATGCATTCTTTATATGTTCCTTTCCATTACTACAAGTTTAATGTGATGCTTTGAATGGATGTTTAAATTGATGAAGTTAATGAATTTTAGTGAATATTGATTCACCCCCCTCTTAGGATTCTAGTTGTTCATCACTAGTAGTTATCATTTATACTTTATTCTCTTACCTTGAGGTATTCTCAATATGATTTTGTATTGGGATTTAGTTTTTGATTATTTATTGCTTGATTCATGTGTTATTCTTATGTCAGATTTGACTATGCTTATATGTTATTTTACCTTTGTTGATATGTATAAGTTTACATAGATGGATGTTATTATTATTGTGTATTTTAGATTATTTTTTATTATCACATTTTTGTGTTTGGATGATTCACATTGATATTGAATTATTCTAGAGGTGATGATTAAATATGATGTATGTGACATTGTACCCATTAGATCATTGTCCATTGCTTTAGTTATTATGTATTATGTAAATAGTTGGATATGTGACCTAAATGTGCAAGTATAGGATCATTTCCCCACCTAAGTATTGGATATGTCACATTGAGAATTATTTGGTTGTAAACCCCTGTCATACTTGAATTGAGTGAAAAATGTGTCATAAGAACTAATGTGAATCTAGATATGAATTTAGTGATGGTTTTTTATATTCTTATTGATATTTTGATTATATTTGAAGGTTAAACCATAATATTTTAATGATATTTAATGTATTTAGGAAATTAAGAAATTAGGAAAAGGAAAGAGTGCTAGTTAAATGTATTGTAAATTATATTTAATTTATTAAAATTATTTTATTCTATATAGTAAAAAATTATTTCATTGGCTGGGGGGAATTGAGTTAGAATTACTTTATTATTTATTAAATTGGTCAAGAAAAGAAATAATTCATTGTGACAATTATGAAGTCACAAAAATGATAGGGAAAACAAAAGAAAGAATAGCAGAGCGAAAATGGCCGCTTGTACACTCCAACGAATATTTTTCTAAAAGAGACAGGTAGATTCATCATGGCCCCCAAGGCTATGGAAGACAACTATACCACCACTGTGGCCCTAAAGGTCATCCTTCTTGGAAGCATGCAGGACATGGGTCATTCTTTGTCAAAAATAATTTTTCAAATCAAAATTCGGCCCCTTATCGCTCTCATAAACACTTGGTTCATGACAAACATGAGGTTTTTGACATCTGTACAAATGATAGAGAAACACACTCACATGAGGTTGATCAGTTAAAAGTAGATAAAATTTTGTATGATGGTTTCCCCAAACAAAATAGTAAAGAAACATTTCTAAAATCACTTTTCAAGGATTGTGAAACTATTTTTAGGTCAAATAAGCTTAACAACTCACATTTGTTTAGGGATCGTACACAATTTGTAAATCCTTTTCATTCAAGGGATCCCTCAGAGAGCTTTCATTACTCAAATCAGAATGTCTGGAAAAAAGATGCAAAGGAAAGGCATTTTCAAACCAATGATCCTACTCAAAGAGGTGTTCCCTTCAATCCAAAGGTGCAACGGGAAAATAACCAACATTTAGGGGTTTCATAAAAGGATCAAAAGCAATAAGGATATGAAGGTTGCATTGTATCTAAGAATACCTTTGAGAAAGATCAACCTAATCAAAAGAGAGGTGTTTCTTTACAAGATCACAAGAAATAACAACATGCACATGCACATAATAATCACAAGGAAGATGATCTCTCAAGAGAGAAGAAGCAAGATCATCATGCAGGAAGGGAAATGAATTCACAAGAATGGAGAAATAAAATGAAGGGTTCCAAGAAGAAAAGAAATAAAAAGGAAAAAAAATGCAAGGAAGGAAGGTCTCTACAATGGATGCATAAGGAGTCTTGGCAAGGGTGTACTACAAAGAAGGAGCAAAAAATTATTGCATGCAAGCAACAGTAAGGAGCTTGTAAGGCTCGGTGTACAAAAAAAAAGTGTATTGTTAAGATTACCCTATTTGAAGATCTTTTAGATCCACAAATCCAAGATGTCCGTGGGAAAGCTTTAATCTATAAGTTTTGGAAACTTACATCTAATAAGGAGATTTGAAGATATTTTTTATTTGAAGAATGGGAAGGGGCTAGGGAAGTTTTTTATTTAGACCAAAAAAGGGTATTTTTGTTGTGCTTTTTGATGCAAAATCTTAAAGAGATGCTATATAGAAAGTGAAATCTTGGGTTTTTGAAGGATCTAGCTTATTTATGCAACCGTATTCCCCAAAATTTAAACCAAATTATTTTTTCATTAGGTTTATTCCCTTTTGGATCCAATTGCATTCTCTTACTCTTGAATATAGGGAGTTGCACTTAGTAGAAATATTGGCTAATCATATAGGGATTTTCATTAAGCATGATTCTACTTTTTTTAGAAACCCAACAAAACTAGTTAGAGTTTGTGTTTTGTTAGATGCTACAAAGGATTTCCCAACTCAAATTCATATAACTTCAAAATATGGAAAATGGATTTAGAATGTCACAGTGGAAACCCTAGAGAATGTATGTTCTAAATGTCATATTGGGAATTTTAGAAGTGCTTGTTATGAAATGGAAAAAAATAGCACTCAAGAAACACATGATTGGTTGCATCAAGTTATCCATAAGGAGAAGGAGAAGAATACCTTGGTTTATGGGAATGATTCTCTAAATCTATCTTCTATCAAATATGATGGACAATCCATATTAAGTGATGGGAAAAAAATCATCTAAGGCATTGGCTTTGATAGTCAATGGAATACCTAAATAATCTTCCCACTTGTTTCTTTCTCTAGGAACAAAAGATCAATTTTTCCTACAGAAGAGCATGGGGTATTTTATAAATCTGTATACCCCATCTCTACCACAAATTTCAGTGCAACAGTTGGGAGATATTGCTAAAAAATTGATGTTTAATGGAGGATCCATTTAGATCTCTCATATTCTTTCAACTAATGATTTAAACTGTTGTGGGGAAAATCAGAATGGTAGCTTGTTTCAACAAAATGTAGTATTAGCCAATATGTTACCTCTAGGTAGTGAGAATTTAGAGTTCATGGTTTTTGCAAGACCTAAAAACTTGGGAGATGTGGATGAGTTGGAAGTGTTAGCTGAGAAGATTCTTATTTTAGTAGAATCTAAATTATTTGATGAAATAGTAGAGGAAATAGAAAATGAGGTTGAAAAGAAGTGTCACCATTCAATCCTTCTATTGGTCATGAAATGAAAAAAGTGGATAAAGTAGAGGATGTTGTAGAAGAGTTAGATTACATGGTTGATGAGTTTGATTATTCTCAAACCCTGTCGCTCTCACAAATTCTGTGTTCTCAACTTATAGTAAAGAAATATCTTAGGAAAAGGGGAAGAAAACCTAAGATGACTAAGTTGAAGGGGGAGAGAGTAGATACACTTGAGTATTCTAAGGATCTTCTAGTTGTGTAGTCTCCCACTAATCCAACAATGCAAAACTTTGACAAGATGGAGGAAAATTCATAGGACTTTGGTCACATGATGGAGGAGTTTGATTACTCTACAACTCTTTCCTTATCACAAACTCCATCTAGTCAACCAATAGCAAAGAAGTCTCCTAGGAAAAGAGGCAGAAAATCTAATATAACTAAGTTGAAGGAGGAGATAGCAGGAGTACAAACAACTCTAGATTGTAGCATTAAAATTACTGTAAGTAAGCGTCTAAGGAGAGCATGTTTATCTCCTTACATAAAATGAAGGTGATTTCCTAGAATGTCAAGGGCATTAATACCTCTGACAAAAATGCTCAAATCAAGAATTAGCTAGATGTTTGTGGAGTTGATATAGTTTTGTTGCAGGAAATAAAGACTTCAGAGGCTACATATGAAGCATCAATTTAGAAATGGGAAAAGTAAAAAAAAACCCATTCCCATACACAAGAGGCTTCTAGGGGATTGGTAGCATTATGGAATCTTAAGACTGCCAATGTAGTTTCAATCAGAAATGAGAATAATTAGCAACTATTGGAGGTGACAAATTTTGATTTGAAATTCTAGTTGTTAAATATTTATGGCCCGACTTCTACTATTGACAAGAAAATACTATGGGATGTTCTCACACAAGTCTTGAATGGCCTAGGTGAAGAAAGAGTTATGTTAGTAGGTGATTTCAATGCAATAGTTTCATTGCAAGAAAAGAAAGGAGGGATTTGTCCCACCTTGAAGGTAATGGAAGACTTCAATTCTTTCATTTTGACCAATGTTTTAAAATATATTCTCCTTGCAAAAGGAAAGTATACTTGGAAAAATTGAAGGTAGGATTTTTTGTGGAAATGGATGCTAGATTCGAGGAGAGGTTCATTGCTATCAAAATTTTGCTTACTCATGCAAGCCACCCAAATGCAAGTGCAGGAGCACTAGTCCCATATTTTGTCCCACCTCTAGTTAATGTTGAAGACTCCTCTAAGCAGATGGGAGAAAAATCAGTGGCATTCTCGCGCATGGAGGAGTAACAGTGCAACTGTTAGTCAAATTGTGGTTAAGAAAAATATGTTTTGAACTCTGTTAGTAAGCCTAAATTGTATGTACAAGGCATAAATCATGTTTTGAAAGTTCTATGTCTTCATGTAAATCATGTTTGTAACTTGTGTAATCCATTATGTGCAGTCCAGGATTAGATATCTACAAGATGCTCTAGATACTCTGATACTTCATCTGGTGTCTCATAACTAGAAAAGGATTAAAAAAAGAAGAAATAATTCATTGCTTGGAAAACTAATTTTATTTTATTGCACTTGAAAATGAGAAAAGGATTTATGCATTTTAATTTCATTGCCAAAATGTTATTTTGTGAAGAGAAAATAGAAAAATAAAAATGAAAAATAAATAGAAATTAGAAAGGGTTAAAAAAACATGCATTTTTCCATTCATTCCTAGAGTTTGGAAAAATAAAAATGTTCTCTCTCAAAAAACCTCTCTTGGAAGTGGAAAAAGATGAAAGGAGAAGGATTGGAAATTGCAATTTTTGGTTTGTGGGTGAGGATTGGGAAGAACTCTTTTCGTCTTTTGAAAAATGTTCAAATTTATTTTCCCTCCATTAATACATTTAAAACTCTTGTTTCTTTTCTTCTTTGTCAAGCCACATTAGGTGGTAGTATATGGCTCCATTATAGGAATCCATTATGCATCCAACTTCATAGAAAGTTATAGATTTAAATTTAATTTCAAATTTCCAAAATTGATCTTGATTATGGAAAAAAATTATGAAAACATATGTTTACAATTTTATTGGTTTACGATGGTGTTGTACATGTGGGGATCAAAACAATATTCTTCGATTTTGTTAATTTTTCTTCATTCAAAAGTTAGAAAAATTAAAGGTTCACCAATGGTGGGATTAGGAATTTCTATGATTTTTGTATTGAATTTTTTTAGAGAAATTCAAATTGTGAATGCATATATGAATGAATTAGAATGGGAGGTAACATGACTCAATATAAATTCCATTTATAATATTTTGAGACTATGTCCAAAAAATATTATATTTTTCTACATTAATTTTTTTCCATTCCCAAATATTGATTTGGTGTGATGAACCTATGATGTGAGGTATATGAAGTAGGAAGAGACATGCTTCTCTCTAGAAAAATTCGATGTCATTGGGTACCCAACTTTTCAATTAAGGTTCATACTCAATCTGTATACCCATGACTTCAAGCTATTGTGATGAAACTCCTTATCTTCCTTTCCCTTCTTACTATTGGATTTTATATTTGATGTGAGACTTGACTCTTGTCATGTATGTGTGCGATTTCTTGACATTCTTAGATGTATTTGTTCTTACTTATGGTGTATTATGTGTTTGAAATGTGTACAATCCATACTCCCCTTGTTTTGTATGAGTGTTTTTGTTTTCCCCATTCAACTATATTCAAGCATAGTGGGGTGGACCTATAGGCACCACATGGTTGGTTTTTATTAAACTACCATCAAGACTAGAAAATATGTTGGAAGGCTCAATATTTCTTGCAAAATGGAAAAAAAATTATTTCCTTATTGTTATTTCATTTACAACAATTTTGTAAGATGTATAATATATGATATTAGCATCCTCATATATAATTATATTATTTATATTGGAACTTCCTATTGGATGGATTGTAATCCACCCACATAAGTGTTGATAGAGCTATCAATTCTTTTATCAAATCTTGATATTGTTGTGAATGTGCATGTCAATTATCATGACTTTTATCATTCATGTTGTGTTGGTAAATGGAATTTACTCCATCTTCAATTTGAGGATAAAATAAACATATTGTCTTAGCTAATGTTTAATGTTTTTTATTAGATTAGTAGGGAAAGAGACATGATCCGATAAGTTTAGAACAAAAATAGCTTAAAATAACCTTCAAAAAGATAAAAAGTAGGCACATAGTCCTACATAAGAACCCAACAAAACAACAACACCACTAAACCAAAAAAAATATAACCTAATAGAAGATAGCTCCAAAGAGCTAGAAATAGAATTAACATATAAGGTTCCAATCTTCTAGTAAGGAGTCAAGATACTCCTAGTAATTTTTTTCTTGATTTTGCATCACTTGTTTTCAATTGCCCCTTGATTGTATTTGTATTTATCCTAATTCTTCTATTTTTTAATTTTTGAGTTCCCAAAAACAATTCCCATTATATCCTTCTTCATTATTCCTTTAGTAATAGAAATATGTTTTCCTAGCAGTTTCCATCCTCATAACTTTTTTTTGGTAGTTTTTTCCTTCCATCTTTTTCTCCAACTCACCCATACTTTTTTAAAGATCAGTTAACTCTAGTTTGATAGTGCCCAAAGTATTCAAGTTATTATCATAACCATCTTTCCTATCATCTATAATTTCCTCACCCCCTCTCTACCCAAAGAAATCCTTCAACAATTATTTCTTGACCCCCCACATTACCTAGAGAAGAAGTCACAAAAATATCCTCCTCATCATGCATGTATTTCTCCTCTTTGATTTCCGCACTTTCTTTAGCATTATCTTCTTTTTCATTTCTCTTATCTTCCTCATCATTCCCTTCCTCCTCCTAAGATTCATATCCATCTTTCCCTTGATCATCCTTACATTCATCTAGCTCATTATCCTCTAAATCCTCATGTGAGAAGTCCTCCCTCGAACGTTCATCTTCTTATTGAGGGAGAAACTCCTCATCCTCAGATTTATCTTTCTCATTACCAAACACAATCTTCTTACCTTTAAAATCTTTCAAATTAATAATATTAGAGGATTTCATAGTCCTTTTTTATCTTCTCCCCCCCCCAAAGACTTCATACTACATTTCTCAATCCCATCATTACGTACCTCCCCTTCAACATATGAAATACCAATACTCCCCTATCCCGTTAATTTTTTAGGGTTTTTTGAGATTTTTTTTCTCTTTCTCTAATTCTTGGTTTTGGTTTCATCTTGGAAAATATTAGAGGCTTTCCTCCTTTTAAGAGGGGTAATGAGAAATAAATCCTGAGAGGGAGAAGGGTTTTCTCAACAGAATAATGCATATTCATAAAGAAATTACCTTTTTTTTTATAGTCCTTCTTACTACCAGCAATATGAATACCCTTAATCTATTTAATCAAAATCAATGGAGTTTTATTGTTTTCCAATAGTTTTATATGAACATTGCTCTAACCATCAACTAGGTTAACCATAGGAGACATAGTAAGGCTATACTTATAAGGAGCCATAATTAATCCCTAGTGCAACTATTGGTAGGCCCGATCAAAAATACACTCATCAAGAGAGGAAAGTAGATAAAATGGAAGAATGATATTTTCTCCATGTCTAAAATGATTAAGAATAGGAAAATGGTACCCATAAATAGTTTTGAATATTCCCTCAAGAGTAAAATATTTAATAACATGTAAGCTTACTAGATCCCACGACATAGGAAGCTTGTCCCAACTGTAACCATTTTAAAAAAATTCCACTTTCTCACCTTCCTCAAAAAAAGCATTAATGAACCTCTGATACTCACCTTTACTTATTTTTTCAAGTCTTATCCCCTCATAGGTTAAGCCAGTAGCTCTTGCAATCAAATCCTCCATAGTTTTGAACCTCATCCCACCAATGGCCACCTCACCCTCCATACAAGAATTAAAAAAAAAAAGATGTTAGCTTATCATTATACCCCTTCATGGTCATGAAGAATGGTGTGAAAACCCCCTTTTCAAATATTTCATAGAGCTTCACATTTTTTCTTATCACCTCACAAGAAATAACTTCCATATGAAGCCTCAATCTTCCCATATTATACTTCTTACTATTACCAACACCAAACTAATTGAGAAATCCACTTATAGCTTTTTTTCTCTCACCCAACTCTAGTTTTGAATGCTTGTGAAAATAGGGATCCAAGTCTCATAGACCATTTTATAAAAGTGCCACCTTTTCTTGCAGTTAAGGGATCCTTCTCTTGTAATTATACTCCAACTAACAATGTAGTAGTAGCACATGCTTCCATTTACATCATTATCTCGATCAACTCTTTCCTCCAAATAAACATGCCAAAATATTCTTTTAAGAAACCTCCCAATTAAATGACCTTTCACACAAGCTAACCTTAAAACCCACATGTAGGAGCTAATTACCATCATTATCCTCCTTTCCAAATTTTGGTAAGTGTAATGAATTCCAAAATCTCTTAAATCTATGACACCAATTTTTTTATGTCATTTCCATTAATTGTCTATATGAACAAAATGAATATGATTATTAAATTTCACATCAACCATATTAAACTTAAGAGCCAAAAATAATCCACATCAACCACATCATTATGATGACAATAAATATTATTATCTACATCAACCAAATCAAGGAAAGAAGGTGAAGGCACAAAAATCCTATGAGGAATCATTTAAATAAAGTCATTCTTTAGTCAAAACCTCCCTAATTTTAAGCAGGAGATTTTAAAATGTCTAATATTACCATTCATAAAAATTTAAATCAAAATTTGAAACAACATCCACTGCTTCATTACCCTCTCTATAGGTGTGATTGATCTTAAAGTTAATGGATTTCCCCAAAATAGACCTACACTCTAACATATTTCTAATCTTCAAAGAAGGGGGAATATTATTCTTAAAAAAATCAACAATAATTTTTTAGTCTCCTTCAATATCAACTTTATGGAACCCTAACCTTTACATTCTTTTGACACCCCACCAAACAATCATAGACTCAACTTAATTATTTGACTTTCTTCCTATATTTTTAGCATATCCTTCAATCAGTTGACCTTTTTCATCTCTTATCACTTCCCCCAATCACAACACCACCAAGGTTACCTTTCAAGCAACCACCAAGGTTACCTTTCAAGCAACCATCAAAATTAAGCTTTACACAACCTATTTCAAGGGACTTCCATTTAATGTTGTTCCTAAGAAATATTTTAGCCCACTTGATGTTAGTTAGATCCTGATTAACTCCCTAGTTTTTCTTTATCCTCAGTTCAATATAAGAAGGCATCCTTTTGGCATAACCAAAAGCCTATGCATTGATATTATCTTTCATACTATTTTTAATACTACTAAAGACTTCTTTGCTATTTCTAGTTGGTATCTAAATATCCTATTTTTTCTTTCTTTCCATAAACCCCAAGTAACAAAAGTATGGCCTACTTCCATATCTCCATAATTATAGGGTGAGAAAAGGGAGAGTCCTTATACTGACTATTAACAAACTCTTTGACGACCTCAAGGAAGGTTGAATTAACCTTCAAGTAATTCAACACCTTCACCCAAACCCCTCTAGAAAAATCATAGTGAAAGAATAGATGTTCCACTATTTCTTCTTCCTTGTAGCACAAACTAGACACCTATTAACAAAATGAAATCCTCTCTTGTTCAAATTAACAATAATTAGAATCTTATTATGAAGAGTATCCCACCAAAAGTAATTTAATTTAGGGATCATCCTATTATTCCACACCTAACTCTAATAAAAAAAGCGATATTCTCGATAGTAATAAAAGTGTAAGCCAACCTAACAAAAAAAACCAGAAGGATTCAAAGACTATATACATTTATCTTTCCTATCCAGAGAAAAAATATACACTCACCAATATAAAGAGTTAATTGATTTCTCTAATATTTCTACTATCTTCCACCACTCAAGTTACTTCCTCAATATTTTCCCACCAAAATATTCCCATTTAGGTTGATTCCAATTCTAGTCAATATACCCATGCAATTTATTTCTATTATATCTAATGGGAAGATCTCTTATTTGAGAGAATCTTTGAAAAAAAGACAAGAGAGTCCCTTCTTTACAAGGGTTGTTCTAGAAATTAACCTTTTTACCATTTCATACCCTTCAAAAAAGTCCTTGTTTAATAACATGTTTTATTTTGAGTAAATTATTCTAGATAACCGATCCCTTAGGTAGAGTAGAAGATTTTTCAAGTATTTATATTTGAGAATAATAGCCCAATATTTATTGTCTTCAAGGAGATTCCAACCAATTTTGGCCATCAGAGTTTTGTTATATAGTTTCAGTCTCCTAATACCAAGTCCTCCCTGCTTCTTAGGTTTACAAACTTTCTCCCATTTTACCAAGGAAATTATTGATTTTTCTTCAGTATTTATCCAAAGAAATTTCTTTTCAATATGTTCAATCCTTTCAGCCATAAAACTTGGAATCTTAAATAGAGACAAATAGTAGACTATAATATTTCGTAAAGAAGCTTTCAACAATTCATATATACCATCTTGACTTAACAACCTCCCTTTTCGACTGGCCAAATTATTTTCAACCCTTTCCATAATAATATTCAAAAATTTGTTAGAGAGTTTCTTAGTAGATAAAGGGAGCCTTGGATAAGTAGCACGAAGGATAGCCATTTGACAACCGAGAATTATCATGATTCTATCTTTAAGAAGAGATTGAATATTAAAGAAGCACAACATGTCTTTATTGTAGTTAATATATTGATTAGACACATTGGCATAATCATCCAAGAGATATTTCCAATGATTGACTTCCACAAAAGAAGAAACTCCAAATAGAATAGTATAATCCACAAATTATTGGTGAGAGTAAAGGGATAATGAGGAAGCAATTTGAACCCTAGTTAAGATTCTAGAATCTATCATTTTATAAAAATTCATTCTAAGGACTTCTACAAAAATTATAAACAAATAGGGAGACAAAGGGTCTCGTTGTCTTAGGTCTCTACCACAAGAGAAGAAACCCCTATGGACTCCATTCACCAAACCAAATCATTTTTGATTTGTCATACAAGCTTTTAAGAGGTTTGGAGTTTTCCCTTTGAAACCAAACTTCTATAGGACAACCAACAAGAAAGGCCAAGACAGTCTATCATAAACCTTTGAAATATCAAGCTTCAGAACCATGCCTATCTTTTTATTATTATCCATAGAATGCATATATTTATGAGTAGTAAATATTTCATGCAACATATTTCTTCCCTAAACAAAAACCTTTTTGGTTTGTTGAAATGAGTCTATGGAGAACAGGTTTCAACCTATTTACAATCATTTTGGAGAAGATATTATAAATCGAGTTGCATAAGCTAATCAACCTATAATCATAAATCATATTAGCCTCTTCCTTTTTAGGGACTAAAAAAATAATAGTTTAATTCAATTAGACCAATAGCTTACATGTTTTGAAGAAGTCTCTAACAACAAAAATAAGATCATAAAAACAATCTCCCATAAATCTTGGAAAAAATATGAGGGAAACCCATCTGGCCTCAAGGCTTTGAAAACACCAAAGGAGAACTCAATAGCTTTAACCTCCTACATACAAATAACCTTCCCAAAATCAAAAAAATCCTAATCAACAAGAACCTAAGGGATGATTTAAATAACTTCTGGAATCCTTCCAATATCATGATTAGTATGAACAATGGTTTCTTTGAAGAATGAAACAACAACATCGATGATATTGCTTAGTTAAAATTTGTCCATTATGAAGAGTCAAACTTCTAATAGCATTCCTCCTCCTATGTTTCAAGGTGGAAAAATGGAAAAATTTGGTATTCATATCTCCTTTTGTAAGCCATTGAATCCTTGATTTTTATTTCCAAAAAAAATCCTTACTTCTCATAAGTCTTTGTCATTTTGTTCTTAACTCCTTGAAGGGCACACTATCTACTAAGAGGGGGAGGGGTGAATCAGTAGATCTAATCAATTTAAAACTCTCAACTTCAACATAAATATCTAAACATGAAACTTGAATCTTCACTACTACTAATCAAGCACATGTCATGAACACACACATTCACACAAGAGAACACTAGATATACGTGGAAACCTAAGATGGGAAAAACCACAGTGAGAATAGTTACTTGGATCTACTGTCCAAATCCAGTCTCACAAAGCATATGAATCTTACAATATGAAGTAGGAATCAACCTACTAGAGACACCAATCCCCAATTATACTTGTAGGAACCAACCTACTGAAGACACCAATCCCCAATACAATGAACTGAGCACCAACTCTACAAGTAGAACACTAGTCCTGCAAAAATATAATGATAAGGCTTGCAGACCTATAATATTGATTACACAACTTACAAACAGTCTAAACTTGATTCAAACACTCTGCCACACTTCTTAAGATCTTCTAATATTGGCACACTATAAAAACATGCTCAAACAATCATCTCCTTGTATATCCGCTCACCACCTTATTATTCAGAAATACTTCAAATTGTACATCCATGCAACAGATGATAATATACAAGAAATCACATAAAACATTACTCCATGTCGGCCAAGGGTCCACACATAACCAAAATGACATAAGGTGGACCTAATTTCAAATTTCATGAAGCTTGCAATAGGTTGGTCCAAAAAAAAAATTGTTTCCACCAAAAGAACGTGATGTCACATGCCTCCAGAAGAATATGCACTGTTGAAAGCTTAAGTAATCAATCAATACATCAACCTTGATTTGGATGAACGATCTATCTAAATGGTTCTTCGATCCTTACTAAATATTTATTCATACCAACATTTCTTCTAATAGTCCCATAGTCATCTTGGTGGCATGCTATGACACACAAAATCAAATATATGAGTTGCATCATCCTGCATCCATAATCATATTAGAATATCATATCTAATATAGGCCATACATACTACATAGAAAAATACAAAAAGATAGATAAAATTGCATCACATGTTAGAATCATCATCCATATAGCATCATATCAAATATGGCATAACATGTCTTGAACACATAATTTCATCATACATATAAATCATAGAAGCATCATAAGTCACATGATAGATCATAAACGGTAAATATCCATACATCAATCCATACATATAAGCATAAATTAATATCATGTGCATCCATCCATACATAAGCAAAAATATAACATAATGTATCCATAAGCATCCATCATATAGAAACATACATAACACATAAAATACCATATGATCACCTCCAAGAATGGTGTATCTCAGATATATATCTAAAAAATAATGTGTCAAAGTACAAAATCATGATAACTGTCAAAATTGTGCAACTTGTAGGCTCGATCAAAAAGGTAAATGTACACATAGAAAAACAAGCCTAGCCTGTGCTACCCTTGTCCCCTGATGGTGAATGGCTAGAAGGTGGTGGTATGTACTCTTTGTGACTTGATCCATATGATCATGGCTAATCCCTCTAAGAGTGATGAGGTGATCGATCATAGGGATTCCTCCTTGGCCTTAAAACTCCCCCACTACTATGTGATCTCTTGGAATGAGATCCACCCTGACTGCAGCTTTGTGCAAAGTTGGGTGCCCTTTTAGTCATTGACATTACACTCTCATATAAATCATGGTAGTACTAAACCCCCCTATTGGTCCAATATAGTGTCTAGACTAGGTTTGTGTTGGACCCACTAGTAGAATAAAAAAAATCAATTGACCGTTGCTTTTCCCTCTATGCCTGTATGACTGCCATGTCTTGCTCAGCAACTAGCTGAGCTACCTAACCTTGTAGAGCTAGAATCTAAGCAACCTGTGCTTGTAATGCTTGAACCTACACTTGTAGCACCTAAATTTTTGTCTATGGTTCTTGCAACCTCTCCTCTGCATAGTCCTCCATAATGTCATGGATGGCCTCTTTGATGGGCACATCCTGCCACCCCTCGACATCAATCACTACCTTGTGGGTAGCCTCCTCATCCTCCACCTCCATCTCATCCCCTCCCGTCACCTCCTCCACATCTACATCGACACCTATGTCGACATCAACCTCCTCAAACCTGTACTTTGGCACCCGAGCATCCTCCCCCTGGCCTCCTCTATCCCCACCTTCTCCACTCTCATCTCCTACTATGCCAAGGCCTCCTACTCTCCCTCCTCATGGATGGGAGGTAACCATTTGAGAATGTGAGGTGGAAGTCCACCTCTATCTCTTTAGCCTCTTTCCGCTTGACCTTTGTCACCCAACCCCTATCTCCTCTCCCACCATCCCCCCATCCTCCATCACCACCATCCCCCCGTCCACCACCTTGGCCCTGATCGTCTCCTCTCCCTTGGCATCTCCCCTAGAATCTACCACAAGGACCTCTTCCAAGCCTCTCCATAGGATAAAGTGCATCTAGATCTGTCAATGGTAAAGGCCTGTTTTGCAACCACTAGGCATCATACTCTAATGTGGTCCTTGCATCTGTCAACTCTGCAGGGGAACCCCACTAAACATGATGCAACTAATCTATCTCCTGAATGGCAACCTAAACACTAATCATAGGTGCCCATGAAGGAACCTCTCGAGAAGACCGAGCAAACTCTTCAATACCCATAGGCACACCCTGACTCTCCCCAAACTAGAACTTTCTCTAGAAGATGTTTCTAAATAATGTGGTGTCAAAACTATATGACCAATCAAGTATTGATTCTGCCGACAATATGGAAAATGCTCAACATCATCCTCCCAGGGAGCACATTGGTGATATGGCCTCCATGTACAAGAATCCATAAGGTTGATGGCATGTATCCAATATCCAACATGGCCAACCTGTGTCTGTGTCACTGCGCCTCCATACAGATATACATAAGGAATTCCTACTGGCAGATCTCTCTCAATAGGTAGCCTAACAACAACAATATGCTCCCAAGACCACATAATAAGAAAAGTGATACAACAACTAATGGACTATGCCTCTCTATATTCTACATCGTGCAACTAGAAGTATAACATGGCAAGCATGTAGGGTCCCCAAGCATATATAGTGGCATGCTCCATCATATCGACTAACATCTCTCCCCATCCAATAGGGAATCTGTGTCCTCAACAGTCATGAATAATAATACCACCGATGATGTTGCAGATCATAACTATAATTATGTCATATCTATCCACAAGTGTATCCCAACGAATCTCATAATCCTATACACCCATAATAGCTACATCATCGGTATCAAAAAATTAGTAAATGATAGCAAGTCCATGGTTAGGATCATAAATGATGTGCTCCCCATGTATCAATAGCCAAAGTATATGCCAGACATCCTTCAGAGTAATAGTGGCCTCTCTATTAGGCAAATGGAATAAGCTCATCTTTGAATTCCATCTCTCTGAAAGAGCAGTCAATAGTTCCCTGTTAGCCCGAATTAGGGGCATGAATGTGACATTATATAGTCCCAAAGCATACAAAACATCCCTCTCCTCATTATTCAGATGATCTCTCAATCTGAATGAGGAATTTTGGCTCTCTCGAGTATATATTAGTGGAAATCTCAACTGTGCTCACAATAAAATCATATTGCATCAGTCAAGATGCCTACATTAACCAATTAGAACTTTTACATACAATTTTTTTTATCATAAACTGACTCAATTTTTTTGACATTCAAATACGTCACAACTTTCAATAGATGCATCTTACCAATGTGTCATACATTGCAATTGTGAGCAAGCTAAGCACATGTGGTACACCGTATGACATATGTTTCGCCACAACATAAATGTGTCATTCTACCCTACACATGTGGTGCATGGCACACTTGTGAGTGGCCTAACAATGGCGGATTTTTTTGACACTTTCATCACACTGACCTTCACATGTGGCGAATGCAACTACACATGCAACGTTAAAACAACACTGCATCTGTTTGGTCTTCTTTGATCGCTAAAATCTAGTAAAAAAAATATTAAATTTTGAAGCGGGGAAAGGTTACATGCCACATTGCTCTATCCCTAAGGCATAGCAACTAGACTAGGCAACATCTCTACAAATATCCTCAACCAAATCTCACCTCAGACCTCTCAAATTTTTACAAACAAAATGCATAAATGACTATTTTTGGACCCCTAGGGCCTATTTATTGACCTTGGGCGGTGTTTTGACTCCCCTTTATAATTGGGTGCATCAACTTCCACCTTCAAATACAAAAATAGACACCCCAAATGTCCTAAAATAAAAATATTTTGCTACCAACGTATTTACCACTATAAAATTAGCTTATCAGAACAATTTCCTTTTTTTTTTGAATTTTTTTGAAAATTTGCAAACTTTTTCGACATGGTATTATCATATCCTGCCATCATCGAGGCATATCGAGGCAACTCCTAAACTTGATTTTTCATCTTTTATTTGATACAACGCTATAAAAGTGCATTGCATCATAGAGGGGCAAAGTGTAGATACCTGAAATTATCCTAGTTTTTGAGCAACATCTTTTTATTAATTTTCACCCTTTTCTCCCAATTATTAAATAATACCTTATTATTTAATTATCATCAAAAAATATATTCTACTATTCATTAAGTGACTTTACATTATTTAATTAATTCACCCTTTCTGATTTATTAAATAAACACTATTTAATTATGTCCTAATTACACTTAGTCTTCTATTTAATTAAATAGTTATTAGTAATTGTTTAATTAACAACAAACACCCTTCTTATATTAAATAATTATTAATTATTTAATTAAACTACTTTTCCACTTCTATATTAAATAATTAAATTAATTATTTAACTCCCCTATTTCACCTCCAACAGTATCTATTAATAAATAAACAATTATTTATTAATCAATCTTTACTTGCACATTCCTCCAATGATTAATTAATTATTTAATTAATTATTATCCTCTCATACATTGACTAATCAATCAATTTCATTGAATAATCAATCAATTCCATTGATTAATCAATCAAATCCATTGACTAATCAATCAATTTCAATTGATTCTCCAATCAATTCCCTTGATTGAATCAATCAAGCCAGTTAAATCTCCAATCTATTTCCTCTCAACAAACCTTGATCGTTGATCTTCATCTTTCATATTTGAATCTAGATCATTCATCTAAAACAACCATTTCTATAAAAGAAATTCATAGAATGTTGATGGCTAACCATGAACCTTGAAACTTTGTTGTTTGCATCATTGCGATCATCTCACACACACTTGAATCTTGAAGCGAAAGAATAACATACCCATTTTTGAGAGAAAAAGCATACAAAGAAGAACAATGGAAGTAATCTATGGAAATATGGTAAAGGTGAAGGTATCATTTGTTTGAATCTAGTTTTATCTATTATTGCATGTTTTCCATTGATTAAATTGGATCATATTGAGTATTAGGATTGCAGATTGTAGATGTTTGCATTGACTCCTCTTCTCTCTAATGACTGAATGTTGATTTTTTGATTTACAAATACATAGTAGTTTCATCATTTCAAGGAAGAGATATAGAGCAAGAAATTTTGGAGAGAAAAATATATATTTCAAAAATCAGTCCAAGAGCAGTCACGAGCAAATTTTTTAGAATTATTGCAGCATTTTGTCATCCAAGTATCATGTCAAGTTTTATGTGAGTTTGTTCATGCTCATGCATGAATTTCATTTTTAGTACTGATGCTTGTGAGTCTTCAAATAAAATCAATTTAAATAACAAGGAATCCTTGAAGGTGATGAGCATGAATTTAGTCCATGTTGTAGCAAAGTTTTAATTCATTATTTAATTTATCATTTAGCATCTATCCCTCAAAAGGATACGATCTCTTTTCATCAGTTTTTCCATTGTGGAGATAGAAATACCAACATGGGGTTTGACTGGGGAAAGCCCCTATATGGCACAACCCTTCCTCTCTCTTTGTGTATGCAGGTTACATATCTAAATGTAATTTGAGGAAGATTGAAGATAATTTTCTCATTCATGCATCAAGACCCCATAAGTTTTTTTAAATAAATAGAGGGTACAAACTTTATTAACTCAAGAAAGCAATACTATGCAAGAAAGAAAAACCAAACCACCAGGTCCCAAAGCCTACAAAAGAGCTATCAAGTAACACCTAAGAAGCATCTCATATCCTCTGTAACGATCTCTTCCATCTCCTGAGACAAATTCTCAGGAAGGCCACCCCAATCTCCCACATTCCAATCTCCTCTCCATTCAGATGCCCATTTAGCCAAGCCATCAACCACCTTATTCCACTCCCATGGGATATGGTAGAAGGTGATAGAATCCAACACTCCCTCCAAAGAGATGATTTGATGAACCACGATAGCCAACTTCCAATTCACCTCCTCCAATTGGTTCTTATTCAATAATTTAATGACAATATGAGAATCAAACGTATAAATTATCCTTCTCCAACCAAGGGCACAATCCCTTTTCAACACCAAGAGAATAGCAAAAGCCTCCATGAAATTGTTAGAGTGTTGACCTCTATATTCTAAGAACTCAACAAATCCAAAACTATCTCTACCAATGCCCCCACCCCAACATGACACTGATTACCTCTAGAGGACCCATCAATATTAATCTTCAACACCCCAAGAGGAGGAGGTCTCTAATAACCCTCCCTCAGGATCTTACCTCTAACACTCTGACCCAGACCAGATCCAGCCCCCCTTACCACAAACAAGAAGCCCCAGACTCTGAACCACCCCCATTTCATTAAGAATCACAAGGACTGAACGATCACACTTGGCCACTATAGTCTCTTGAATAACCCCTAAAATTCTCATCCAAACCTGCCTAACCTAAAGCTTCTTATCTAAAAAGATTCTATGGTTGCATTCCAACCAGATATGCAAGATAATTAGGCTAGGACCAATTTTCCAAGAAATGTGGAGGAAAGAAGTCTTAACAGGAGAGTTCCCCAACTTGGCCTAGAAGTCCTCCAAAGAAGAGGCTTTCCTGCATGGTTAATTCTAGGCCTCCCACAAGAAATGCCAAATCTCTCTAACAAAAGAGCACTAAAAAAAGAGGCGAGAAATGTTCTCATCACTATTAGAGCACAACACAAACCTAAAGGGGCCTTGAAAACAAGCCAAGAGAACAAATTGCACTTGGGCCAAGATAATTTATTCCAAATTTTCTTCCACTAGGGGACTCCCATTCCTCTAAACAAGTGTTTATCTAGCACCTGATAACCAAAGGCTATAGTGAATTTTCCTTTTTGGTCATGAGTCTAGGCGAAAACATTCCTCTTCAAAAGAGAGCTGCACACTCTACTAGAAAAAATGCAAGCAAGCTCCTGATGATCCTCCATCAAGCCCCCAGGAGGCCACTCCTGTGGGTCCTTCCATTGAAACATAGTAGCCTGTGCCAAAACATGAGGGGTTTTGAATTCCTCCACATGACTGCAACCATCCTTTAATAAAATCCTACATAACCCTACAAGTGAGGATGTGTTGACAAAATAGGAGGGTTCTCGTCCCAATAATCATACCAAAATAGAGCAGTTGAACTGATGTTGCAAATCCAAAACAAGCCTTGCTTAATTAGCTTAGCTCCCATCTTAAGGGTATTCCAAACCATAGAACCTTTACCCAACAAGCAGTATCAAGGCACATCCACACACTCCACATTTCCAAGATATTTTGAGGTGAGGATCTTAGCCCAAGTCTACTACTATTGAGAGCACCAACACCAATAAATTTTATCCACCAAAGCTTGACCATTTAAATTAGCCCACCACAAACCAAGGCCACCTTCTTGCTTCAGACTACACACATAATCCCACTTAACTAGGCTCCACTTCCTTGAGAGGAGATTACTAGACCAAAGATACTGACAAAAAATGCGCTCAAAGTCTTTGACAAAGTAAGTGGGGTAGATAACACAAAGCACTTGTACAACATGAGATCCTAGACCATAGACATAAAAAGAGAAACTCTACCAGCAATAGAGAGCCACATACAAGTCTAATGACTAATATTCTTATAAAATTTCTCAATAACATCCTACCAAACACCTTTGGAAGCATGCACAAGGCTATAGGAATACAAAGATAAATAAAGGGAAGTGAGCCAATATGGAACCTGAGAATCTTGGCAATCTATTGCTAACTAAGCTTAGGAGTATTAAAGAAATAAATTGAGGACTTACCCTCATTGATGCTTTGTCCTGAAGCAACCACATAAAATTCTAGGGCCTTCCTCAAGTTAACCGCTTCACCCACTCTAGTTAAGCCCATCAAATTCATGTTATCCATAAACTGGAGGTGGCATTAGGAGGGTAAAATATCGCCCCAACACAAACCCTAAATGAGACCAAGATCCACACAGGATCTCATAAATCTCCCAAGCCCCTCATCCATCAAAATGAATAAGTATGGGGATAAAGGATCCCCATGTTGTAGGCCCTTAGAAGCCCCAAAGATCTCTGAAGGATCCCCATTGACCAACACGGAGAAGGAAGAGGAAAGACTCAACTCATAACCAACTCAATCTAGGTACTGTCAAATCTAAATATCCTCAAAATTTTGGATAGAAAGTCTTATTTGACATGATCATAGGCTTTGGCCATGTCCAACTTAATAAACATAGCCTTATCCCTAGAGGAAGCCATGGAATGCATAGTCTCAACAACAATCACCACACCATCAAGAATCTGCCTACTAGCCACAAAACCACCCCGCTCCTCAGAAGTCAACCTACCCAACCATGACTTTAGACATTCAACAATCAGCTTAGTAATTACTTTGTATACCGCATTGCATAGGACAATAATTCTAAAGAGATCCAAAGAGTTAGTACCCTCCCTGTTAGGGATAAGATCCAAAAAGGTGGAATTCATAGCTCTTATCATTTTTTTGTTCTATTGAGACTCCTAAAAAACCTCGAGAAGGTCAAGCTTAATAACCTCCCAAAAATCCTGAAAGAACTCAATCAGAAACCCATTAGGGTCGGGAGCTTTACCTTTCTTCATTTGAAACACTCTATCTTCTAGCTCAGTCAAGGAGATTGGTTTGAGAAGAGAATCATTAATTTCACCTGTCACCAAAGGAGGCATGCAACCTAAAATTGAAGCCTCCTTCACTTTGGTAGGAGGGGAGTCATCAAAAAAGAAAAAAAGGAAAAAAACAAACAACCTCTTTCAAAATGTCAGCAGTAGAGTAAAGAAGCTCCACCTCTTGAGACATAAGAGAAGAAATTATGTTTCCCTACCTTCTATCCTTGACTGAATTATGAAAGAATGAAGTATTCCTATCACCTTCCTACAACCAATCAATGTGGGACTTCTACTTCCAAAATATTTCCTCACAAATTTCCCATTCCTCCACATCCTTCATTACCAAGGCTTCCATCCTAGTGAAATCCTCAGTGAGTCCTTGATCTCAGATCTGATGAGAAGTAGAGTCCAGATGCTTCTGAGTAACACTTTTAGTCTAAAACACATTTCCAAAATGGTATCTATTCCAATGTTTTAACTTGTACTTGATGAACTGAAGCCTCTTGGAAAAGGAATACATTGTTGTGCCAAAAGTTGGCTTCCCAGCACTCCACCAACCAGGAACAAGGTCATGAAGAGGCACATCCCGAAGCCACATGAGTTGAAATTGAAAATATTTCTTTTTAGAGCATCGAGAGGAGCTAGTGGAGAATTTGATCAGCCAATGATCAGATCCTCGCCAATCCAAAAATCTCAGAACTAGTCACCCATCTATCACCAACCCAAAAGCTAGATACCAGAACCTATCCAGCCTTTCAGAAATGGCAACATCCCCATTCTTTCTATTGTTCTAGGTAAACATCCCATTCATAGGATTGATATCCACTAAATTCAAATGAGCCACATTATCACTAAGGAAATTTAAGGAGGGATCTAGATAGGCAGTACCACCCCTTTTCTCCTCCAAAGAGGAATAGCATTAAAATTACTTGCTAAAATCCAATGAAAAAAAGGCTCCAAAGAACGCAGGTATCTAATATGCAACCACAAATTCATCTTACCAAAGAAGTCAGTAGGAGCATAAATGTTTGAGGAAAAAACTCTCTCACCCAACTCTAGACTAGAAGCAACAAGAGAAACAAAGTACCTATAGGAGAGCCACCAAGAAGGAATAAATCTGTGTGGATCCCATAAACAAGCTAGTCCCCCAAAGCTACCCTATGCCCCAATGCACTGGCACATACCTCGACCCCATATATTTAAAGCCAAAGTCATCATACTTTCTATAGGCAGGTTAGTCTCCTAAAGGAACACCATATTAGGAGAGTGAACATGAATTAATTCCCGAATATCCTTTTTTATAGGGATTCTATTCATACCCCTCATATTCCATGATACCAAAATCATCACTAAGATTGGGAGAAGTGAGAATCAATAGTCCTCACTGAGCCAAACTCCACCAAAGATTCACCAATCAACTTTACTTTTTCCTAATCCTTCTTCCTACCTACTTTAAGGGGATTTTCAAGGGTTTATATGTACACGAGCCCAAAGCAAGAGAAGAAGACTTGCTTTTACTAGTCTCTTCAACACCCTTCTCACTTATGGATCCAAAACTAGGAATCACAAACCCTATAGAAATCCTTAGCACTAACCTGATCTCCCCAAGCACAAAAATTGAGGGAGGAATTCCCGTATCCAATTGAATAGATAAACCCTCTACCAAAGTCAAGTTGTGAGAAGAAATTTGTTGAAACTCTAGGTGCTTCTCAGATACGGATTCATCCCCTACCTGCATATCCAGAGGAACTGATTCCTCCTAAATCAAGTCCTCTAAGGCATCAAACATGTTGAAAGTATCCTCTTCATGTTTGTCCTTGAGCATCCTCTTTTGACCTCTATTCTTGTTAGAAGGTTTAACTGAAACAAATCCATCCTTATCCACCACCAACCCCTATATGGGAGCTTTACCTTTGTCCATCTTTTGAGTAGGCTGAGAAGAAGCATTACCCAAATCCATAGAATTAATAGCTTTGGGACACCTCCGTTGAAGGTGACCATATTCATGACATAAACAATATTGGAAGGGTAGAGCCTCATAATCCAACTGTTGAGTCCATGAGGCAGTCCCAATACTCATGTCAATCAAATCGGGTAGTGGTTTGTTCAAATCAATTTCAATGCACACTTGAGAAAAGGAAAGGACCCTTTTAGTCAGTGTTTGTTTCAAAGGCCCAATGGGCTTATCGAGCATGAGAGCAATCATCTGAAATATATCACTTCACCAAAATTCCAAAGGAAAATGAGGGAGACAAACCCAAACTGAAACCCTAGAAGGAAGTTCCTCAGTAGAGTTGAATCCCACATGCCAAGGTTTAATAAAAAGGCCCACTTGATTGTAGAAGAAAGGCCCACCTTCAAACATTTGATTTCTATCAACAACACAAGAAAAATCCACCATGAAGAAATTGTTGGCCACAAACATTATATCAAAATCATCTTCCAGGTTCTAAGTCTTTTGCACCGAAGAATCCAGAAAAGGGAGCGCTACTTGCATCCCCATGAACTTGCAAATCAACACATGGTTATAATATTCAACATCCTCTGCCATGAAATCAAGCTGTATTATCAACATCAATCAATCTTGCGATCTTTCCAAGCACCCATTTACCTTGTGCAAATGAAAAGCACTATTTCTCAACCAACCCTCACTAGAGTTATCCATGCTAAAATAAAAAAAACTTCTTCAAGAAAACTTGAGATAAAACCAATCTAATACAATAAAATCTAGACCAAACATACAAGGAACGAAGCCCAACACAAGTAGCTTGAGCAACAAAAAATAGATTTAGCCAAAGCCACACACAACTAGAAATGAAAAAAATTGCAAGCAAAAAGAATAAACCTTCCCTATAATCAGCAAATACTTCCCACTACAAAGCACCTCCAAACAACCTTGATCTGCTAACTCCAACACAAATGCAATGAAATCAAAGGCCATACAACCACAGCCTTATAGGCCGCGAGAAACCTTCCCCTTGTAGCTCAGACCATTCACCATCTATTCTTCTCATCAATAGCCCACAAGTTGACAAGATACATAATCTGAATTATCTAAATAACAAACAAAGATCTGACAACCAGATCTAAAAGGAAGAAGCTACATAATAGGGACCTAAGGCTAGTGAAGTCAATTTTTGGAATCAGATCCCCAGTCTAGGGAATCCTTGCACCCTAGACCACCTAGAATCAACTCAATTTCAAATTACAAGTGCATCAGTGTCTACCTTCTACCTTTCTAGAACTTAAATTTGACGTCTATTTGTTTTTAGTCTGTTAGAATTCATCTTAGAATGTTGCATTGTTTGTTGAATTACATCATTGCATGAACTTTTTAAATCCATCATTCCCACCACCTCCAACAAAGATAATCTAGAACCATGCTTGATTGATTCACCTTTTAGGTTGTTAGTCAATATCATATCCTTGTGGTCTAGATTCTTTCCCCACATGTGTTTGGAAAAGGTTGATTATAGTGATCTATCCATGAGATCTAGGATCTCCTTTTCCAACATAACAAATATGTATAATAGAATGATGACCATGTATATCATGTGTTGTATATCTCATTAAAAAATCATTAGAACCATAATTGCATACAAATCCCCAATCAAAAAAATGTGTGGTCATAGTTGATGCCTCCAAGGATCACTCTTATCACCCTAGGAAAGAGGCCTAGTATGTTGCAACAAAGGTTTGTGTGAGTGAATTAACGTATTATAGGGTTTGCTGCTCAATACTCTCCTTCACAATAGAAGGTACTATGATATGTTAAACACATGGGTGAGCAAGGGGTCTCGCTAGCTATCCCTAGGCATGATATGCACCCTCTCTATCTTATGCAAATCCTTTATTTTTCACTATAATTTCACATATCAAAATAATTTATAATTCTATTGAGGATAAAAATACAATAGAATTTCCTCAATAAATATTGAAGCACTTTATTGTTGTTGCATGGGGATGATCAAAAACCATCCACGACTTATCCCAAAAGTTATCCTTTATTCTTTGGTGTTTGTACCAATGAATAGGGAATATTTATAACTTGTGCATAGGTTAATTAGTTCCAGGGTCTACAAATAATGCATATAAATTAATTTTCATTTTTTTTCACTAGTTTATATGATAGTTTTGTTTCATAATATTGGTGAAAATTATTTATAAATTTTTTTCATGTATTTATTTTACTATTGAATGAATCTATATGTAATATTATAGACTCCAATGATATTACAATAGTTTTCTAATACACATTTGTTGTATTTGAATATTTCAAGGTTTTTACTAATATTTGAAGCTCATTTTTATTATGTTTAGTTTTCCCTAAAATATTTGCTTGACTATCACAAGGTTGCATTAATATAGGAGTTTGAGGGGGATTATTTTATACACTCTATTAAATATGAGTTTCATCATGCACTTCATTGGGTGGATGAGGGTTTGGAGGTATTGAGGGGTCCAGATTTATTAAAAAAAAATTTAAATGAATATTATTTTTATTATTTTTTTAACTCAAATTGCTAAAAAGTTCACCCAACTTACCTCTAGCACATCATGACAACATGATTCCTTCAATAAAATTTCTTCAAATCACCCAAAATGTTCTTGGACAATAAAATAGTTGCATTACAAAGAAAATGACACAAATGAATCACAAATTATTTTTCTTGCATATAGTTAAAAATATGAGTGTATTATAACATGTACATCTTATAATCCACTTGCATTGTATTATGAACACATTTAGGCCTTGTAGTGATTGAGCCTTAGGCTTTCCACCATCAAATCATAACATGGTCATTCTAAAAAATGGGTGCATTGTAGTTTCTATTATGTGATCATGTTATTGATTATTTTTAATCAAAAATATTTTTGGCCACTTTTGTGTTCCAATATTTATGCACACACCCCTATGAGAGGAGCTATGTGCAAAAAATTAAAATAATCATACATCTACAAGGAAATAAATACAAAAATAATATACCATAACATAATTATTTATGTTGGAAAACCCTTTTAGGAGAAAATCCCTGTAATCCAAAGAAACTCAATATAGTATTTAGTAATCAATGATTACAATACACTTGCAAATTCTAAGCCTTTATAGGAGTATTATTGATCAAAGATCTAGAGTAATTATGGCAACATAATAATACGTATAAAATGCACTATATCAACCCCTAATTCATGTGTGAATAATAATAGACACATAACAAAAAGGTATATTTATGGTATCATGGGAAACAAAACCTTAGGTGAAGAAAATAATGTAAAAACACCTAAAAATAACCAAAAGAGGTCTTTTGTGTCACACTTCATGGTATATTTTCAACACACCTAACTTTAAGCATTTCCAAATAAAAGGGATTTTCAATTGAATGTGTGTCATAGATAGATTCATTCCAACCAAAATAGATCTAAGCCAAAACTTGCCTAATTGAAAGTATTCATGGGTTGCATATGTAGCATCACTTTGGTGCCAATTTACAAACTTTTAAAAATTTGTTCCAAAAATTAATGTTCCTACCACTTCTACTCTCATAAATAATTTTTTCTTAAGTTACGAATCACCCTTTTTCATATCTGAAAGTATAGTTTCCATACATACTTGCAAGCATACATACATGCATACATACATGCATCCATTCATACATACATACATACATACATACATACATGCATACATACATGCATAACATACATGCATACAAGCATAACATACATACATACATACATACATACATATAATATATATAGTTTCATGAAAATTAGGTCACCAATGCCCAATATAAGGTTGGTTGCTTTATTAAAGAAAAATACTAATTTTTATTCTGAAATTAAATAAAAATATAATTCCTTTGAGGAGATAATTCATGTCGAAATGATATATTTCTTGTATTTTCAATAAATAGTCAAGAAAAATGTAGCATCTCATAAAAAGTGTTATGCTTTCAATACATTTGAATTTAAATATTTATTATAATTTTTTTAATGCATGTCCTAGAATTTCAAGTTCACAATATAGAATTTTACAAAACAAAATATTATAAAAAGTGAATCCCAAAACATTTGATTTTAAAAAAGTATTCAATGTAATTAATCTAATGTCATTTTAAAAAAGTATTCAATGTAATTAATCTAATGTCACTTCTATAGAAATATATATCCAAGTAATGTTTTTATTTTTAAAAAATTCAAACACAGACTACACTAAAATATACATTTCATTAGTTTAAATAATTCCATTTTTTTTTTAATATCATTAATTCTCATCGATGACTATGGTTATAATAATTTCTCATGGTTATGATGATTATTTTAATTTCTATACAAGTCACGATTATTCCTATATCTAGAAAAGGTCTTATTATTATTTTCTATTTAAAAATAGAGCCCTTGTTATAGACTAAGTGAATCCCATTTATCTTTTAAAATATTATGTTTATAGATGGTTTATTAGTTGTGTTTATCCCTAATTTTAAATTCTTGACAAGTGTGACTCATTAGAATTTTTTCTTTTGTGCTTGCACATTTTGAGATGAAGTACTCATTACAAGGAAGTTTACAAACTCATCATCCTTATATATCCTTTATATGGACTTATAAATAATTATATTTATGTTTACTAATTGTTTTACTTTGAAATTATTTAGCAAGTCAAAGGCCAGAATAGATCCTACCACAGGTTACCACAAAGGGTCCATGAAGGATGAAAGAGACATTAGTTGTACCTAAGAGTCATGTCATTTCATGGGAATGCACATATTTTTGAGTGCACAATACAATTGAGAGGGGGGGTGAATTAGTTGTACACTAAAACATCAAAACCCTCATTAATATTCAAATCTACATTAATCCTTAAACCCTTAACAACCATTAAATGCTTATTATGTATTAGCAAAATGTCAAAATGAGAAATAGTAATGTAAACACATCCAAACACATGAGAACACTACATTTATGTGGAAAACCCAAGAAGGGAAAAACCACGGTGAGGATTAGCTCACTATAAAAATTAATTGTAACACTGAATACAATAGGCTCATTGCCGGAGGGCTCACTGCCAAATTAGAAAGAAGAAGAAATAAGAATGTTACAACAAGAAATCCATCTCAAAGCAACAAAAAAGTGTCACCACAGTTCACAAAAACATTCACTCTCTCTCTATAGAATGTAGAT
Organism: Sequoia sempervirens; assembly: GCA_007258455.2. Classification (NCBI taxonomy): domain Eukaryota; kingdom Viridiplantae; phylum Streptophyta; class Pinopsida; order Cupressales; family Cupressaceae; genus Sequoia; species Sequoia sempervirens. Next base: position 16,854,898 of record VDFB02105785.1, read on the forward strand.
ACCTTTTGCTCATTGCTTCCAATAGTTTTAGGCATTAAAGCTCACATTGCATTACACAGTTTCACACTTCACATCTCAACACTTGACATTACACACTTCATTCATTGATTCTCCATCAACTCAACACTTATTTATACCATCTTCAACCTTGAAAATAATTGATAAGGTCGGCTAAGCACCTCAACCAAGCAAATTCAAATTACCAATACATTCCCACGGTGGAAAGGAATGAAGGTGGACCACAACACACCTTAACTTGGACCTAAATCCACTCATACACACCACACCACACTTCCATAAACATTGAAGCATATCCGTAATTAGCGTAAACACCCAAGGTTAGCCGAACCTATGTAAACACCATTAAAAAATTAAGTACACACTTCCTTTGATCTAAAGACAACTCACGGACCACACACAACACTTTAACATAATTTGGATATTCCATCAACACCTTGGAATCCAAAAAATCCTTCACAACATCATACATTAGAAGAACATATCCACTCTGCATAACTAGCTAACCTTCCACACACAACAACTCCTGAATCCAACCTTGCAGAGCACCAAACTTCAAACAACCTAGACTGAAGATAGATATGAGCAATATAAGTACACCCTCAAATCTGGAAGAACAAAAACCAAACTGTAGATAAATGTGGAGCAAAACCATTTCTCCTAGACAACACTAATTTGATAGTTCACACATTGGTGAACACAAATTTATCTGCACAACGATCCATAACCTAGAAATCTAGATATAATACCGCTAAACATATTTAATCAACTTATCCAAAACACATAGAAAGATCTTGAACCATGAAGAAATGTGGAGAAAAACACTAAAAACCACTCTATCACACTAAACACTCTTCACCACACTGTTTCCTCTTTTATTCAAATTTTCTCAAAAGCACTTGGAAAGCAAGCACCATAAACACAATCTTATCATCTGGAACACTTCTACATCATCTCAACCATATAAAAGGTTGAACATCACCAATCACCAATACATGGTTATCAAAGGAACACTAGATGTTGACATTAATGATACTACGAATGACAACATAATGCAACCAATCAAAGCATCTCCATAAACTTCCATCAATCTCCTCATAGACCTATTGACATCAATGCAACAACCTATACCTATCAACATCAATGAAAACATACAAGCTACTCATACTTCCAACAATCTCCCCCTTTGTGATTGATGGAAACACATGGAAAAACCATCAACAATAAAAACAACTTTTCTCACCAACTCATATATTGCACATTAGTACACACTGCTCTCCCTTACTTTATAAGGTTTTTCAGTTAGCTCTCTCTCCCCCTTTGACATCGAACAAACATACTTTCTCTCCCTCAAAGGAAACACCGATAAGGGACAACAACTACTCTACAACTACCTTTTCTTTTACTGCACTTTGTTTTCTTCACAATTTTTCTACACACCTACACATTCCACTTCTTAGCACACTCACCCTTAGGATCACACACCATACTACACAAACCAACAATGCTACTACCTACTCCCCTTGAGAGGTAGCCATCAACATCATTCTAGAATAAGGAATGAATCTTGAGATCCACTAGACTGATGTATACCCTTATGCATCAAATTGAAAGGAGGGGAAATAACCCCCAACTTCTCCTAGAGATACTCAAAATTATCCTTAGGAAGAGCCTTTGTGAAGGTATCTACAACTTGATCCTTACTAGGCACATACTCCAATTTGCAATATGCTTTGTCCTTGAATGTATTATTAGATTCTTTGAAATATTACTAGCACTTGTATTATCACATAAGATAGAAATAGGTTCATCATATACCACTCTAATATCCTTCAAATTTTTCTTCATCCATAAAACCTATGTGCAACAAGATGCTACAACAATGCATTCTTCCTTTGCAGTAGATATGAAACTGAATCCTGCTTCTTGCTTAGCCAAGACACCAACCTATTTCCAACAAAGAAATCACCACCACTTGTTGGAAATTTAGAGATATTGTCATTGATGATGTTGTTTGGAAACATGTGAATGGAAGGTACACAACGATGTGTTGCAGTGTTGTCATTGATGTCAACATTGAAACTTATGTGAAGATTTTAGCTGCAGATCATTTTGATTAGTTCTATCACATTTTTGAGGTGTTGAGGAAGACATGTGTGCCAGTTGGTTTGATCCGGTAAAGAAAGTTATAAAGGGAAATTGACTAAACATCAATTTTGTGTATACAATGTTACAGTGTGCAAGTTTTTGGGTCCGCACCACCCTGAAAATGATTTTTTTACTCTAGGATTCTAACATAATTTTGGTGGATGTTAGATGCATCTGATTCCAAGATTTAATCATGTTTTGACAAGTGGTTTGAAATTTATGAGTAATGGATTTTATCCTAGCAAATTATAGCTGTTTTTTGTACAGTGCAGTTATGTGCGAGATTTCACACATCTTCGTAGATGAGTTTTTGGTTTTACAATTTTGAAGATAAGTTTCCATATGGAAATAGAGTATGGATTGTAGTTGGCATAAATTTTTTAGTTCCACGTGTTGAGATGTGGATACACAGCTGAAGGATATTTTTATTAAGGCTTATGTGGTGTCGACCTAATATGCTTGAAGGTATGTGAAGGTTATATAAGTATTGTGGTCTTATGTGGGATCAATTATAGGTCCATGCCGACCTATTGCAAGTTCTTTTGAGTTTTGTATCTTGGCACGGGATATGTATGAAATGTTTTGAGCTGACAAGTTATATTTTGGGTGTTACATCTATTTAGTCCGACCTAATTGATGTCATGTTTGATGTGGATGTATATGTTGAATTGTTTTTTGTGTTTTAAAATGATATGATGTGTGTTGCGAATGTTCTACATGCAAATATCAAGTGAATTTCATCAGATCAGTGTGAAGTTAAATTGTGAATGTTGAGTTGAAGATTAGAGTTGTGAGAATGAAGAGCAAGGTAGATTGTTGAATAAGAATTATATAAAGTTTGTTTATTATGATTCAATGGGACTATATACATGCATATTTCATATGCAATTGAATAGTTCAAAATAGGTTATAAGCCACCATCTCTCTTCTATCTTTTTCTCTGTGGAGAGTGAATCCACTTGGACAATGAGTACACCTACAGTGAGCACTTCTATAAATATACTATAATTGATTATAATATATTGTGAGCTAACCCTCATCATAGTTTTGTTGAACAAGAAAACTGAGAAGGGGGTGAATTTGTTGTAGGAAATCTAACCTTTAAAACATTCATTGAAACTTAGATCAATCACAAATCCTTAACTCTGCTAAAATGATTAAACATTAAGTGCAAGTGTAGAAACTAAAAACCATCACACAAGCACAGTAACATTAGATTTATGTGGAAAACCCAATGAGGTAAAAACCACGGTGAGGATTAGCTCACAATATAAAGAATATCAAAACCGATTACAAAGGCTCATTGCCAAAATAAGACTAATTTTCTGGATCAAGACTCACTATCCAACACTTGGGTTAACCACGTGGAGGGCTCACTTCCATACACATACAAAGAATATAGAAGAGATATGTTACAGAGAGAAGAAAATATCAATGCAATACATATTTCCACCACAATTCACTCAACCACTTGCAGACATGCATGAATGATAGAATACAGCTTTAGCTCACTGCATCTAAAAACTCAACATTTATAATTCACATTGATCTACCACACTCACATCACATACACACACTATTTAACATTTATTTTGCATCTATCTACTCTATTTATTTGCACTTATCTCTTTTTGCACATTTCACCATGATAGGGAGGTTAGATGAAACAATCACAGTTTCATGCTCTAAGCCTTGTTGGAAGACTTCTAAGGTGTCTCTCTCCACCACTTCAACATATAGGACCTTTCTTTACTTAGGATCCCTTGGTTTTTCCTTGCCAACCCCAACTACCAATAAAGAACCTCCTACCAATTCAAGACTTGGTGCAATCTTGAAACCCTTGCTTTAGCCCTTAATCCACCCTAAAGGATACAAACCCTCCAAATCTTGAAATTAGCTTTGTAGGGGTGTGGAGATGCTTCTAACATCATCAAACCACCCTATTAAGTGTATCAGGGGTCCACCTAGCTCCATTTGCAGGTTGCTTTCACCAAACCCTCTTTTAGACCTAAAAAGGCTACTAGCCTAGGAGCCCCAATTAGGTCTCCTTCTCCAAGAAATCAGGTTAGTTCTCCAAATCTTTCCAAAGAACACCCAATATTTTCTTGGGATTCCTGATTCATATACCCACCTCTCAAATATTTTTGGGGTCTTGGGTCTCAGCTGACCGTACAAAGGCTTAACTTGAAAATGAGCAATACTAGGGTTTTTAAGCCCTTTCTTGACCTCCCCACAAACTGTCAAGTTCTTTCCTCACCAGATGGATTGATGAAGCTTCCTCCTCCATACTAAGGATTGGCAAGCCACTTATCTATCTTCTCCAAGCAGTGATTTTTCAAAAAGGTGACACCCTTGCAATTTAAGTGCTCTGCATTGAGGTCTTCCCTAGCCAAACTCTTTCCTGGCTCGCCTAGGGCAAGACTTTTCCAATAGCTCCTGTGCTTTCAAGGAACCTAAACCCTACAATATTTACAACCATGGAGTCTAGTCACTGTTCCCAAAGGGCTATACAATTTGTATGGTGGTAAAATGAACTAACACTCCATTTACACAAAACTGCCCGGTTCAGACCAGCAACAGTGAAGAAACAAAATTATTTACAAATAAGGCTTAAAACGAATTAGAAACCTATCTAAATGCCACACAAAGCTTGAAGATTAATTACAATACATCCTACACTAACTATAGTGCCCTGTTCAATCCATTAAAGTAGTACTTCAAGTAAAAAATCAGAAAATTAGCACACAACCACATTGTTTTTCCTTGAATGCACAAAACTTCAAAGCAATGCAAATTCTTCCAACCCTATACTAATGCTGAGGAATTCCATAAATAGGGCCTCCAATTTAGTTATCACTCCCTTGGGCTCTTCTTGGCTGCTTGTAGCTCCAATTGAGCATTATTTGCAAAAATTGAAAAGAAACACCTAAGAACCTAAAAGGTCAAAACCTTATTTGAGCAAAAACCTTAGGCCTATCCATTGGTCAACATGACCTTCATCAGATGATCAACACCTAATCAAAAATTCCATTGAGGCATACATCCAAATGAACCAAGTTTTATTGCTTAGTTGTTCTAGACAAGACTTTCCTAGACAACCTATGATAACCTTTGGGTGCTCCTGCATCATTCTCCCCCTCAGCCAAACACTAAGGATTGTGGGGAGAGATCAGAGATAAATCAATACCCTGCCTCTTGAACTGAGCTTCATCCACCCATGTTGCCTTAGGTTCTAGTTTGTCTTTCCATTTGATGAGATGCTCCATGTATTCCTTATGCCAGGTAGACTTCTTCACCCTTGATTCTAAGATCCTCTTTGCTTGCAGCTTGTCTTTAGGAGGTAAGGCTATGTTACTCACATCCTTCAAGACATCCATATTTTTCTGATCCAAGTTGGTGATTGGTCCTTTATACCTGATCAAATAAGCCACATTAAACACTGGTGAAGTGCCTAAGTCTGTAGGTAGCTCCACCTTGTAGGAATTTTTTCCATATTTTTCTAACACCTGACATGGTCGCACTCTCTTCATCTGCAACTTGGTTGATGTTACTTTATGCAACCTAGATTTGTTGAGATGGACCATGACATAGTCCCCTACTACAAATTGTAGATATTTCCTAGACATATCCACCTTAGCTTTCAGCTTGTGATATGACCAAGTCCCATGTCTATCCATACTCCTTGGTGAGGCACCTTAGAAGGTTACCTAACACTCTATTTATTACCTCAGTTTGTCCATCTGTCTGAGGATGGTAAGCTGATCCAAAAGACAAGTTAGTATCTAATCTGCTCCATAGAGTCTTCCAAAAATGACTCATGAACTTCACATCCCTGTCTGAGGCAATGCTCAATGGCAATCCATGGATCCTCACAATATCTTGGAAGAAGAGATGAGCAACATAGCTAGCATCATGGGTGGTCTTGCAAGGTATAAAATGACTCATTTTGCTAAACCTATCTACCACCACATAGACACTATCAAACCCTGTCTTAGTTTTAGGGAGTCCTACCACAAAGTCCATGCTAATAAATTCCCATGGTTTATTGGGAATGGGTAAAGGTTGATACAGACCTGCATTGCTAGCTCCCCCCTTGGCCTTCATACAAACTACACACTGCTCCACATACCTTCTGACATCCCTTGGAAACTTGGGCCAATAATAGAACCTTTGCACTAATTCCATTGTTTTGTTGATACCAAAATGACCACTAAGACTACCATTGTGCTTCTCCTGGATAAGATTCTCTCTCATTGAACCTTTTGGAACAGATAACTGATTCCCTTTGAACAAAAGTCCACTCTGCAATGTATACTTTGAGAATTGACTATGAAAGTGATTCTCAAAATCAAAACATACCTTATATGCCTCCGAGAAGTCTTCATCTTCACCATAGAGATCCTTGAAACTCTCTATCCCAATGCTCTTTATTTGTATCTCTTGCACTGTCAGCAACCTCCTACTTAGTGCATCTGCCACCTTGTTCAACTATCCCTTCTTGTGCTTGATGGTAAATCTGAAAGCTTGGAGGTATTCCATCCATTTCAAATGTCTATTGCTCAACTTCTCTTGTGTGTTGATGTAGCTAAGTGCCTAGTTATCAGTAAACACTACAAACTCTTTAGGTAAGAGATAATGCCTCGACTTTCTAAGTGACTGTACTAGAGCATACAGTTCTAGGTCATAGGTAGAATACTTTTTCTTAGCTTCATTGAGATTTTCACTAAAGAAAGCTATAGGCCTGCCTTCTTGGCTTAGTACTCCTCCTACTGCAATTCCATTGGCATCACATTCCACAGTGAATAACTTATCAAAACTAGGTAACAAAAGGATGGGTTGAGTTGCCACTTCTTGTTTCAATTTCTCAAAACCCTTCTCAGCTTCAAGAGTCCATTTGAACTTAGTTTTTAGGCCACCTTTGATTGTATCAAGTACTGGTGCACATATGCCACTAAATTTCCTTATAAACTTCCTATAAAATTGAGCTAACCCATGAAAACTCCTTACCTCTATCCCTGTGCTATGTGTAGGCCAATTTAGGATAGCTTCCACATTGCTTGGGTCCATCTTCAATGATCCTTGGGATACTACAAACCCTAAATACACAAGCTCTTGTTTGAAGAACTCACACTTTTCTAGGTTGATGGCTAACCTCTCCTTCTGCAATATTTTAAGAACCAACTCCACATGCTTTAGATGTTCTTCTGCTATCTTGCTAAAGATGAGTATATCATCTAGATATACCACCACAAATATACCAGTGAAATCCTTAAGCACTTCATTCATGAGCCTCATGAATGTGCTAGGGGAATTTGAGAGGCCAAATCGCATAACTCTCCACTCATATAACCCGTCAGTTGTCTTAAAGGCTATCTTCCACTCATCCCCATCTTTGATTCTGATATGATGGTAACCACTCTTGAGATCCAACTTGGTGAAATACTAAGCTCCTCCAAGACAATCCATCAAATCCTCAATCCTAGGAATAGGGAACCTATATCTGATTGTAATTCTATTTATAGCCCTATAATCAGTGCATAACCTCCACTTACCACCTTTCTTCATTGCTAAGACCACTGGTATTGCACACGGACTGATGCTCTTCCTAATTATTCCTTGGTCTAACAACTCCTGCACTTGTCTAGCTACTTCTAGGTTCTGATCTGGTGTAAGCTTGTAAGCTGCTTTGTTTGGAAATGAAGCCCCTGGTATGAAGTCAATCTGATGATTGATGGCTCTCTTTGGAGGTAAGGTTGCTGGTGTTCCATCACTGACTATGTCCTTGAACTTCTCAAGTAGCTTCTGGACTACTCCTGGTATGACTGTGTTCTTGGTCTTATCTTCCTCCTTGGGTTGTACCATGACCACATATCCTTCCCCTTCTTGTTGTAGAGTGTTGATTAATTCCTTGTCACTACTTAACAAGACACTAGGGGTCTTTGATTGTCCTTCTTCCTCATCTGATAGTGACTGCAGTTTGAATTTCTTTCCATCCTTCTTGAATGAGATATTGTTCTCCTTTCCATCATAGATGGATCCTCTGTCATACTGCCATGGTCTGCCCAATAGAAGATGGCATGCATCCATGGGAAACACATCACAAATCAACTTGTCCTTGTATCCTCCAATGGAGAACTCCACCGTTGTCTGCTCGTTTACAAGAACACTCTGCCCTTTGTTCAACCATGTCACCTTGTAAGGACTAATGTAGGGTATCTTCTCCAATTTTAACTTCCTTACTGCCTCCTTAGAGATAATGTTATCAGTAGACCCTGAATCCACTATAACCTTGCACACCTTTCCAAGTATTTTGCATCTTGCCCTGAATAAGGCTCTCCTTTGCTTTGGATCTTCTTTAATTGGTTGTCTGATTAGAACCCTGCTAAACATCAGGTTCTCCCCCATTTTTGATTCTATGTGACTAACCTCAGGTGACTTGACACTCATGGTGTCCTCTTGAGCATATGCTACTCTCTTTTCTGTATTTGATGAAGATGTTTTCTCTATGCACCTATAAGCTGGATGACCTACTTGACCATAGTTGTAACACTTCATACTAGCAAAGTATGAGTTACTTCTGCCTACTCCTCTTCCTCTATTTGAACCTCCTTGAGGTCCTCTACCTCTTCCATAGCCTCCTCTAGAAGTTGTTTCACTTCCATGCTCTGTGAGTTTAGACTCTCCCTGACTTCTTTGTTTAGTCCCTCTACTTTGGTATCCACCTCTATGTCCTCTTTGATCTCTTCCTTTACCTCTGCTTTTAGAAGCCTGATCTTTTTTCCTCTTACTCATCTCTTCAATTTTTATAGCCAATTGATAGCATTGGTGCACTGTTTTGGGACTTAGAAGAGTCATCTCCTCTTGAATGTTCCACTTCAAGCAGTGAAGATACCTAGCCACCTTAATACTTTCTTCCTTAGTTACATTAGACCTCATGCAAAGTTTTTGGAACTCCTCTGTATAGGAATTTACATCTTGGTCTCTTTGTCTCAATCTCTATCTTTTCTTGTGCAACTAAATCTCATAATCATCTAGCATGTATGCTTCTCTCACCTTGGCAACCATTCCCTTCCAAGTAGAAATAGGCTTCTTTCCTTCCTTTTCTCTCCTTGTCTGAATGAACTTCCACCATGTCAAGGCAGAACCTCTTAATCTTGACTTTGCCACCTTCACCTTCTGTGCTTCAGTGACTCCATCACACTCAAAATGGTTTTCCATTCCCTCATGACTAGATCAGCTTTCATTTTCCCACTAAACAATGGTATGCCTTCAAGTGCTTTTCCAATCAAAGCCTTCAATGCCTTCAAGAAAGGCTCTTCTTGCAAAACAGGGTTAGCTTCATGGATCTTGTCTTCCTCTGCAACCTCTTCTTTCTTTGGTACCCTTCCTTCCAACTGCACATTACTCATTGCTTGCTCAAGTTGGGCTATTCTTTCCCTCAATAGCCTATTGTCTTCCTCTTGTTCTTCGACCTTCTTGGCCAATTCTGCATTTGTCATCATGTTAGTAGAACCACTAGACTCAATCTCTGACATATATTCTATCCCAAATATTTTGCTGCTCTGATACCAATCTGATAGGGAGGTTGGATGAAACAATCACAGTTTCATGCTCTAAGCCTTGTTGGAAGACTTCTAAGGTGTCTCTCTCCACCACTTCAACCTATAGGACCTTTCTTTACTTAGGATCCCCTGGTTTTTCCTTTCCAACCCCAACTACCAATAAAGAATCTCCTACCAAGTCAAGACTTGGTGCAATCTTGAAACCCTTGCTTTAGCCCTTAATCCACCCTAAAGGCTACAAATCCTCCAAATCTTGAAATTAGCTTTGCAGGGGTGTGGATATGCTTCTAACATCATCAAACCATCCTATTAAGTGTATTAGGGGTCCACCTAGCTCCATCTGCAGGCTGCTTTCACAAAACCCTCTTTTAGACCTAAAAAGGCTACTAGCCTAAGAGCCCCAATTAGGTCTCCTTCTCTGAGAAATTAGGTTAGTTCTCCAAATCTTTCCAAAGAACACCCAATATTTTCTCGGGATTCCTGATTCATATACCCACCTCTCAAATATTTTTGGGGTCTTGGGTCTCAGCTGACCATACAAAGGCTTAACTTGAAAATGAGCAATACTAGGGTTTTTAAGCCCTTTCCTGACCTCTCCGCAAACTGTCAAGTTCTTTCCTCACCAAATGTATTGATGAAGCTTCCTCCTGCATACTAAGCATTGGAAAGAAACTTATCTATCTTCTCCAAGTAGTTATTTTTCAAAAAGGTGACACCCCTACAATTTAAGTGCTCTGCACTAAGGTCTTCCCTAGCTGGACTCTTCCCTAGCTCGCCTAGGGCAAGACTTTTCCAACAGCTCCTGTGCTTTCAAGGAACCTAAACCCTACAATATTTACAACCATGGAGTCTAGTCACTGTTCCCAAAGGGTTGTACAATTTTTATGGTGGGAAAGTGAACTAACACTCCATTTACACAAAACTGCCTGGTTTAGACTAGCAACAGTGAAGAAACAAAATTATTTACAAATAAGGCTGAAAACAAATTAGAAACCTATCTAAATGCCACACAAAGCTTGAAGATTAATTACACTACATCCTACACTAACTACAGTGCCCTGTTCAATCCATTAAAGTAGTACTTCAAGTAAAAAATTAGAAAATTAGCGCACAACCACACTGTTTTTCCTTGAATGCAGAAAACTTCAAAGCAATGCAAATGCTTCCAACCCTATACTAATGCTGAGGCATTCCATAAATAGAGCCTCCAATTTAGTTATCACTCCCTTGGGCTCTTCTTAGCCGCTTGTAGCTACAATAGAGCATTATTTGCAAAAATTGAAAAGAAACACCTAAAAAACCTAAAAGGTCAAAACCTTATTTGAGCAAAAACCTTAGGCCTATCCATTATTCAACATGACCTTCATCAGATGATCAACACCTAATCAAAAATTCCATTGAGGCATACATCCAAATAAACTAAGTTTTATTGCTTAGTTGTCCTAGACAAGACTGTCCTAGACAACCTATGATAACGTTTGGGTGCTCGTACACCACACCACTAACTCATCCTGTATTTACACCCTCTTCAACTTTGAAACATATCCAAAGTCGGCCATCCATCATTAAATTCAAATTAGGTCATAGCCAAAACATCCTAGGTTGGAATTAGAATGAGGGTGACCCAAAAAAATTCTTGATGAGGACCCAAATAGGTCCCAACACGCTTCATCAACTTCAAGAGTAGTGTTCAACAAAAGGTTGGTCAAACTAGTGTAAAACACGTAGAACAATTAAGCACACATAACCCTTAACATGATCCAATCCTTCCAAACACCAAAATTATCTTCAACATGATCATACCAGCTTAACTCTAGAAGTACAAGTCATAAGACTTAACCAAAAAGAAATCCAGACCAACAACATTTCTCTCGGACCTCAGCCAAATATATATAAAACCATAGTTCACAACTAGTGAACACAACTCACATTGTACAATGAATCAGAAGCCAAAATTATGGATAGAGTAGCTTCCAACAACTATGATCAACATATTTGAACCAAACAAATATAGGAGCAAATCACAAAAAAACCTAGAGCAACCACTGAACACTTACAACCTTTCTTCATTACAATTTTCTTAATATCCTCGATAGATACAACCAATATGCTACATCCATGACATCAATTACAACACCAACTAGTTGATAACTAGTTGACCAATTGACATCAATGACAACACCTTCAGTCTTGCAACAATTCCCCCTTTGTTATTGATAGCAACACATGATGTGAAAAACCATCAAAAGACAACACACTAGCTTTGAACACACTTCTCATGATTTTTCTTTCTATTTCTCCCCCTTACTAGATAATATTTTTCACATGATACTCTTCTCCCCCTTTGACATCACTGCAAAATGCAAAGGATATTTTAAATTAATTTCCCCTTTGACTCAAACACAAAAGATACTTCCTACTCTCCCTGAGAGGTAGCCACCAAAAAATTAGTCTAGAAGAAAGATAGATCCATAGACCCACTGAATTGATGCATCTCCATATGCATCTTCTTCAAGAAAAGAGGGGAAATGACCCCTAACTTCTCCTGGAGATACTCAAAAGTATCTTTAGGAAGATCCTTCATAAATATGTTAACAATATGATCCTTCATAGGTACATACTCAAGCTTTACTTCATTCTTCACAATCTTCTCTCTCAAGAAGTGATACGTGATAGATATATGCTTTGTACTCGAGTGCATTGTTGGATTCTTTGAAATTTTAATCACACTTGTATTATCACAGAATATAGAAATAGGATCAACATACACTATTTTGATATCTTTCAATGTCTATTTCATCCATAAAACTTGTGTACAACAAGATGCAACAACAATATACTCAACTTTAGCAGTAGATAAGGAAATTGAATCTTTTTTTTACTCAACCATGCCACTAATCTACAACCAAGAAAGAATGCACCACCACTTGTACTTTTTCTATCATCTACACATCTAGCCCAATCTGTATCTATATAAGCACTTAGTATGAAGTCAATATCAGCCATAATATGGAGTTTCGTTCAAATATCTTAATATTCTTTTAACAAGAGCAACATGTGGTTCCTTAGGATCTTGTTGAAATATAGCCACAAGATAGACAACATGGATAATATCCAGTCTAGTAGCAGTCAAGTACGACAGTCCACCAATCATATATCTATATTTGCTTTGGTTAGCCTTAGGTGAATAATCATCTTTAACTAATTTGCAACTAGTCACCATAGGAGTGCATACTGGTTTGGAACCATCCATCCTAAACTTCTTCAACATCTCTTTCACATACTTAGACTGTGAAATAAAAACCTTTCTTTGTTTGATTAATTTGTAGCCCAAGAAAGAAATTCATCTCACCAAACATAGACATCTTATATTCTTTTTGAATTTCTTCCACAAACATCTTACACATAGTTTCATTTTCTCCAAAAATAATGTCATCGACATATACAACCACAATCAAAATTTTGTCATTTTTAATTTTAAAATACATATTACTATTTTTTGTACCTATGTTGAAACCTTATTGAATCAAGTACCTATCTAACCTTGCATACTAAGCTCTAGGAGTTTGCTTCAATCCATATAAAGCTTTATTCAATCTACAAACCATATCCAGTTGATTTGACAACTAAAATCCTTCTAATTGTTCCTGTAGACCTCCTCTTCCAACTCACCATTCAAAAATGCAGACTTAACATCCATATGATAGACCTTGAAATATTTATGAGTAGCAAACGCCAAGAACATCCTAATAGCTTCCATTCTTACCACTGGAACAATAGTCTCCTGAAAATATATGCCTTCTACTTGTGAGTAGCCCTTACACACAAGCCTTTCTTTATCTTTGACCACTTCTCCATTCTCATTCAACCTATTTTTGAATACCCACATTGATCCAATAATGTTTTTATCTGCCGGTCTAGGGACCAATTCTCAAGTTTGATTCTTCTCGATCTGCATAAGTTCTTCTTTCATAGCTTCCATCCAATGCTCACCCTTACATGCTTCACTTAGAGTCTTCGGTTCTATCTTAGAAATTAACATAGATTTATCTCACTACCAGCAACTCCGCTTCTTGTGAATACTCCTTTTGTCTTGTCTCCAATGATCTGACTTTCTAAATGATTTTTCTGCACATATCTAGGTTTCTTAGGGAACACCACTGAAGCTTCTTCTTCATTCTGCTTCTTTTTCTCATCCTTCTCCTATTCTTCCACAACTTCTTCAATCATTGTGCAATCAGGTTCATCAGATACATATCCATCAACATCAATTGAATACTTCATTACTTCATCAACCTTGACATTTGTGCTTTCTACAATCTTTCTCAATATTTTATTGAAACGTCTGTAAGCTTTTCTTTTAGTAGAATATCCAAGAAAAATACCTTCATCACTTCTAGCATCAACCTTCCCTAAATTTTCTTCATCTTGTCTGATATAACATTTGCTTCCAAATACCTTTAAATATTTAATAGTAGGAATTCTTCCACACCATGGCTCATAGGGGTCTTTGTATTGTTTGCTATTGCTTGAACTTGATTAAATACATAAATAGTAGTGTGAATAGCTTCTCTCTAGTAAACTTCTGGTAAACCATTCTCAGTAATCATTGATCTAGCACCCTCTTGTATTGCTTTGTTTTCTTTCAACAAATTCATTCTACTGAGGAGTTCTCAGAGTAGATAACTATCTTTTTATTCCATGAACTTCATAAAACATATTAAAATCATGGGAGGTTAATTTTCCACCTCTATCAAACCTTAAGAATTTTATCCTTAAATTTTCTTCATTCTCAACCATAGCTTTGAATGTCTTGAATCTATCTAATGCATCATACTTTTCTCTAAGAAACGTAACCCATGTATACCTAGAGTAATCATCAATCAAAAGCATAAAGTACCTTTCACCATGTAGACTTCTCACTCTTGTAGGACCACAGAGATCTATGTGAATTAAATCCAATAGTCTAGTAGTAGATTGTTCCTTTGATATGAAATGATTTCTTGCTTGCTTCCTAAACTGACAATTCCTGCAAATAGCATTAACAGGATTTGTAATCCTTGGTAAATCTCTCACGACCTGTACTGCACTAATCCTTTCCAAATTATCAAAATTCATATGACACATTCTCTAATGCCACAACCAACTTTCATTAATCTGATTCATAAAGCATCATCCATTAGCACCCTGAAGTTGATAGATATTTCCTTCAAATTTCTTTCTTGCTGCAATCATTGTTCTGAAGTATTTCCTAATTTCACATCTTTCATCAACCTTGAATACAAGATTATATCCTTTACTGCACATTTTTCCAACACTCAAAATATTATGCCTTCAACCCTTAACATAGTAGACATCATGAGTATCATTCTTTCCATCAAAACTTATTGAACCTATCCCATAAATCTTAGCACCAGTATTATCTCTAAACATAACTAAGCCTCCATCATATTTTTCAAGTTTAACAAACTTAATCTTATCATCGGTCATGTGATGTGAAAACCCACTATCAACAACCCCATAGTTCTTTTCTTGTTTAGCATGTAGGGCAAAGATTAAAGTACCTTCACTTTTCTCCTTCTCTGGAGGGCATTCCTTCACCTATTTTTTAGAATTAGCAGAAGTAGGTTCATCTTTTATAGCCAAGAACAAGCATTCATTATCATTAGGATCTCCATAATTAGATTCCTCATCAGAAATACTAGCATCCTCATTCACATAATATGCTCTATTGATCTTCTTGCCTTTCTTTTCTTTGTTAAATCTTTGTTTATTCCTCTTAGCTCTTTCTGGTCATCTCAAAGCATAATGACCTATTCCTCCACAACTAAAGCATTTAAAGGGTAGCTTACCTTCATACTTACTGGAGCCTTTCTTTATTGACCTTCTCAAAAAGTTAGCTTCTACTTCATCAATATTTTCTTCATCCGGATCTTCATCTCTTGTAGCCTTAAAAGCAGTTACTGATTTGGATTCATTTCTCAAATTTGGCTTTCTCATCTCATAATATGTCAAAGTTCCCAATAATTGATCTTTAGTGTAAGTCTTGTAATTTATATGTTCTTCAATAGCACATACCTTTTCCCTATAAGCATCAGTGAGATTTCTAAGAATCTTCTTTACAATCCCGGATTCATCTATTGTAGCACCAATTCCTCGCATTCCAGCTACTACCTCTGTTAGTGTAATTAATTATTTATTACACTAACATAAGTTAACTTACGTCTTTCATTTAATTAATTAAGTCCTAGGTTGCATAAATTAGGAAATCATAAATAAGGGGATAATTACCCTTTCCATGTTTGTAGGGATAAGATTCCTTCTAGAAGATGGGTTTTCCTTCTAGAACTTATCTCAATCTGTTATCATTTCCTAGGTAGGGTTCTCATGTTGTCACATGTTGTTAGATCATGACACATGGCAACATCATATTTCATCTTGCATCTCTCTCATGCCTATATATTCAGGGCATTTTTACATTTGTAATCATCTCATATTCTAGATCAATAGCAATCTCTATTTGCATGCCCTTAGTTGTAACACTTTCTGTGTGGTTGAATTTCTTCTTGGAGGTCCTCTTGAAGGCTGCAGCTTCAGGGACATTGTGCATCCATCATTTCAACAACCTCATCCAATCTTTGTACATAGGAGTTCAAACTGTGTCTCTAAATTCTACAACTTTTCCTCTTTGACTGTTTTATCTCCTTCATGTGCCTTTTCTAAGTGTCCCAGACTTCTTTATCAATCTTCAGATTTTGAACTTTAATGAACTCAGAATGTACACGACTATTCTTCAAAATGAACTTCACCTTATTTTTTGCTTCATGTGCCTTGATCTCATTAGTTGTACTCGGACCATTAGTAGGAGTGTACATAGTCTTTTAAGCTTTCTCCACATCATATCCACAATACTCCAAATATTCTTCCATCAGTATTTTCCAGATAGTATAATTAGTTCCATCGAACTTCGGATACTCATAATTAACTTTTCTATCCACCCCGGACCTTCCTTAAGAGGTTAAGCTCTGATACCAATTGTTGAAAAAGACAACTGAGAGGGGGGGTGAATCAGTTGTAGAAAATTTAACCTTTAAAACATTCACCAAAACTTAGATCAATCAAAAATCCTTAACTTTGCTAAAATGATTAAACATTAAGTGCTAGTGAAGAAACTGAAAACCATCACACAAACACAGTAACACTAGATTTACATGGAAAACCCAATGAGGGAAAAATCATGGTGAGGATTAGCTCACAATATAAAGAATATCAAAACCAATTACAAAGGCTCACTGCCAAAATAGGACTAACTTTTCGGATCAAGACTCACTATCCAACAAAGAAGATAGAAGAGATATGTTACAAAGAGAATACAATCTCAATGCGACAGAGATTTCCACCACAATTCACTCAACCACCTAAAAACATGCATGAATGATAGAGTACGCCTTTTTCTCACTGCATCTATAAACTCAAAATTTAGAATTCACGCTGATCTTCCACACTCACATCACATACACACATTGTTTTGCATCTATTTCAGATCTATCTACTCTATTTCTTTTCACTTATCTATTTTTACACCTTTCACCACTAACTCATCCTGTATTTATACCATCTTGAACTTTGAAATACATCCAAAGTCAGCCATCCATCATTAAATTCAAATTAGGTCAACTCCAAAACATCCTAGGGTGGAATTAGAATGACGGCGACCCAAACACACACTTTATGAGGACCCAAATAGGTCCCAACACACTTCATGAACTTCAAGAGTAGTGTTCAACACAAGGTCAACCAAACCAATGTAAAACACATAAAAAATTAAGCACACACAACCCTTAACATGAGCCAATCCTTCTAGACACTGAAATTATCTTCAACACAATCATAATAGATTAATTCTAGAACTGCAAGTCATAAGACTTAACCAAAAAGAAATCTCGACCAACAATATTTCTCCCGAACCTCGGCCAGATACATAGAAAACTACAGTTCACGACTAGTGAACACAACTCGCATTATACAATGAATTAGAAGCCAAAAATTTGGATGTAGTAGCTTCCAACAGCCATGATCAACATATCTAAACCACACAAACATAGGAGAAATATTTAATGAAAACCTGAAGCAACCACTAAACACCTGCCAACTTTCTTCATTACAATTTTCTCAATATCCTCGATAGATACAACCACTAGCCTACATCCATGAAATCAATGAAAATAACAACAAATTGATAACAGGTTGAACAATTGACACCAATGACAACACCTTCATTCTTGCAATAGGTTTTTCCCAATTTGGGTTGTCCACATAAAAATCTTTGTGTTCATGTGTTATGTGATTTTTTGAATGATTCATTCTTTCTTCCTTTCTTCCTTTATTACAATTCAATATGCTTTGGTGATTGGATGTTTAATGTTTGAATGGTTTAAGAGAATACTGATTCACCACCCTCTTAGTATTTTGGGTGTTCAAAAGTTGGCATCATAGCTTGGTTCCTTGGAAGGAGCTTAACTGCTTTGGGAAGGTCTTGGAGGTTGAACACATGACTGATAGAATGTTTCATGTTCCTCAAGAAGAGATTCCAATAGTTGAATTCATAGAAGCAGATTGCATGCTTGAAAAAGATGGATAACTCAAAGTTTCCCTTGAAGATCTTGAAAATACTTAAGATGAAAACGTAGATCTGAAAGAAAACATTAAAGAAGTAAATGAATGCATCAAAAATTTGAGGGAGCACATCAAGAAGATTAGAGAAAGGCATAAGGAAGTTAGTGAGAAATTGAAGAAAACAAATGAAACCATTACTACTCTAAAAGTGCAAGTTGAAGAAAAGAAAAGAATTGAAGAATGCCTAAATGCAATGGTAAAAACAAAATTAGAGGAATGTACAAGGCTTGAACAAGAAGTGGTAAATATGAGATCAAATTTGGAGAAAGCAAGAAGTCATGAAGCAAAATTTAAAATGAGTGCTACAAATCTTGATGAAATGATTACTAATCAGAAACGCTCTAAAGAAAAAGAAGGTTTAGGATTTGAAAAAGGTGAAAGCTCAAATATAGAAAAGAAGATTCAAGATAAGAAGAACAATGGCAAGAAGATCCAGAATCAAAGAAATGAAACCAAAAGAGCACCAGTCAGACAACCAAATGCACAAAGGTACTCATCCTTTAATGGTTTTTGATACTCTTGTAATAAATTTGGACATAAAGCAATGGAATGTAGAAGCAGAATGAATCAAAATACTCCATTCTTTTCTGGTTAGTGTTCTACATGCAAAAGATTTGGTCATAGAGCTATTGAATGCAGAAATCAAATGATGAATTCCTATAACAATGGTAGAATGATTCAATCTTTTGATGGCTACTATTATACATGCTATAGATTTGGACACAAAGCTAATAAATGCTAATCTAGGATGAATAGAATGAATATTGTTCATAAGAATGTTGTATGTCACAATTACAGTAGACCTGAACATATTGCTAAGTTTTGCATAAGCAGAAATACAAGGAAAGATAATCTAGTAAAAAGGGATGAACCAGTTAAAAATGTTGATCTGGTAGAAACAAAGAAGGAAAGCAAAAGATTTGGAGAAAGAAGGAAGAGATAGAAGGAAAGGAAGAATTTGTGTCATCCTCTAGTATAGATGTTTCCTCCAGAAACTAAGCTAAGAGCTATGGCTTAGGGGGGAGTTTTAATGGAAATCTTTTGTCCCCCACCAAAGAAGAGGTGCTAATGCCTCATCATAACGATATGTGTTGTAGATCAAAATGATTGATATACTGGTGAAGATTGTGAAAGAAAATATGATGATGTAGAAGTTTGCGAAGCTTCAAAAGTTTCCTGTGCATACAAATAAAGGGTTTCCAGCTTTATGGTTTGAAGCATTCAATAAAAATTAGGTCAAATCAATGAATTATAAGTGATTCCACTAAGGAAAATTCATTTCACAAAAGCATTTGAAAAGGATCAGAGTAGCGAGAAAAAAACTCAAAGTATTCAGTGTAGCTTGTGTCTCAGATTGTTCAAACCCTAGTTTGACGAACTAAGATAAAGGTATTTACAAATCTGTTTACCCTAGTTTTTGAAGAACTTTGTTGGAAAAGCAATTTAAATATATTTCGCAATAGCTACACCAAGGGTTATAGAGATAATAGAGAAACTACAACCAAAATTCTAAAAGTATCCCATGAAATCCATAGAATATGACCTGTTAGATGTATTTTCACACATTCCTTATGGGGTTTTACCAATTGAGGATATTAGGATCTACATTCATGGCAGGATAGAAGAATTTGATCATTCTGAGTTAGGATATTTTTGGGTTAATGAACTTACTGAAGAAGACTTTTCCCTAAAGATAGAATTTCAAAACCTAGTCATGAAGAAACTAGATGTATGGCAAGGGTTCCCTAATTTTTGTTTTGATGACAAATGGCTTAGGATGGAACTTAGCAGAATCCATGAAAAAATTGTTTGGACTGATATGCCTAACATGATAAGTAAAGAAGTAATCAGAGAGGTTACTAGTCATTGCTCCACCAGACCAGTTCATGTGCTTAAATATATAAAGAATGAAGTGGTTATAGAGAAAATAGGTGCTACATATAAAAAAGAGCTCTAGCAGTGAATCCCATTAGAAACCTAGCTATGAGATATGCACAACAATAATGATTAGCTATAAAATTTATTTCACAAATAGGGATTACTCAACATCTACCACTGTAATCAATGTGGCATATGAGATGGTTGAGAATGGTGCAAACTATGATCTTTGTGAGTTGCTTAGGCAACAATTGATGGAAAATTTAAAGAAAACTAAGGAAAAGAAATATGTATTCAAGTATGGGATTTTGCTAGTATGTTTACTTTTCTACTTTCTAAGGCAACTACCTGGAACTCAGAGTGTGACATGGCTCAAAGTTAGACGTATTTCCCATAAGATTAGAGACCATATGATAGGACTTGGAGATGAGAAGGCACAAGATTATGCTCTTGTTGCTTTCTTTATAGTATTTCAAAGGAGAATGCATGAAAGGGATAGGATACCTAGAAAAATGGTTGAAAAATATCATAATATCACTTTCCTAGTGTCAAAAGATGAGTGTATGATGGAAGCAGTGGAACCGAGGACAATATGTATCCCTACATTGGTATATGAAATCAATGAACAAGAAATAACTGGTTATGCTGACTTTTTTTTGAAGAGTTTGAAGGATGAAACTAAAGCAAGTTATGGGACATATGAAGAAAAGTCTATGGAAGTACACATGAAAAAATGAAAACCTATAATGAAGAATGTTGATAAGATGGTTGATGTGTATATGAAAGAAATGGGCATTTCAAGGGAATGTGTACAGTATGCAAGAGAAAGAGCTTAGGCAGACTTAAGTGTTGCATAAGCATTTGGAAGCACAACAAGATCTAGTAGGATTGCTACCACACCTACTATTCAAAAGTCCTCCAAGAGTGTGCCAACTATTGGAGAAAAGAGAAAGAATACTACCTATTGACAAATGGTCAACACTTCCCTCAGGATTTGTGACATGGACTAACTGCCTCTTGTGGATCTATTAACTCTAGCAGTTGTGTCGAGCATTAACAGGTTGACCTTTTGGTGCAACAACAACTGTGGGGCCAACAATTGGTATCAGATTCAAAGGTGTCGAGTTCGAATCCCCTCGGCTTGCGCTAAGGGGGAGATTGTTGGAAAATGGTCAACACTTCCATTGGGATTTGTTACATAGCCTAACTTCCTGCCATGGATCCATTAACTCTAGTAGTTGTATCAGGCATTAATAGGTCAATATTTTGGTGCAATAGAAACTGTGGGACCAACACTACCATCCCTTCGGTAATGGCGAGATCCCCTCTGATAGTGCAAACTATAAGAACTGAGAAGAAGAAAATTTCCACTATTGCACCACCTATTGTCCTAGCCAAAAGAAAAGTAAAGAAAAAATATATAAGAGAGAAGGACCATAGATGGTCTGGAGAAGAAGAAGTGATGCTTCATAAAGTGAAGCTAGTTCAAAAAGAAGAAGAGTTGATATCATTGACATCAAGAGCGAAGAGGAGATAGAGAAAGAAAAAGAAGCATTTAAGATACATATGTGTGAAAAGAAGGAAACCAAGAAGGCTTCTCCAAAGAAGAAGAAGAATGCAGAAACAAAGAATACTCTGGTTGAAGGAAACGAATAAAAACAAAAATAACCAAGAGAAGGAAAGAAGCTATAAAAGAACATGAAAGGCTAAAAGAAGAAGCTTTGGGAAGAGTGAGTGCTCCTTTATCCAAGGATGAAAGATCCACATTGGCCACTGTATTTATCAAGGAGCTAAAAAAAAACAAAGTGTGACTACCCTATGGGAAAATATCAAAGTGATCTTGAAAGGCTTAGAAAGGAAAGCAATGACAAAGTAGAAGAGATATCTCAAAAAGTGGGGTTGATACCAGAGGTTAGAGAAGAAGTGAATATGGAGACCCCTACTCTAGAACCAAAGATTGAAGAATAGGCACAAATAAATGATGCTCAATAGGAGCATGACACAAATGAAGAAGTTGCAATCGACAACACACCTCTGGAAGTGGAGAATATGATAGAAAGAAATGTTGAGGATGCAGTGATCGGAGAAAACATTGTCGAAGAAGAGAATACAAACAAGGATGATAATGAAGAGAATGATGATGTTGAGAAAGAAGAAGAACATGAAGAAAGAGATGAAGACAATAATAAGGATGCATCTAGAGATGCACATACAGAAAAAGAAAAATAAATTGAATCCAAAATCGTTGCGTAAAAGGGAAAGGTTGTGGAAAAAACTAAGGTTTCAAGTGAATCTTTTGGCTCTTCTAGAGATTTCTTGGAGAATATTTTAAGTATGTGGCCCAAGTTCCAACCTATTTTGTCTTCGCAATTGCTACAACTATCAATGCAACAAGATACCATTGATCTAGATAAGATCTCTCCCATCCACAAGCTACAACTAGGAGATATGTTTCATGCATTTGCAAAGAAAGAAATCACTAAAACACACTAGAGAAGCGGAGAACTAATGGAAGAAGTAAAATATTTACAAGAGACCATACCTATTGCAAGTATAGACACATCTCTCTCTGGTATGGAAAATCTCAAATTGTTGATTGATTCCTTTAAGGTTTATGCATCTGGACTAAAGGAAGAAGCAAAGAAGCAAGTGGAGAGGAGAATCAATGATAAAATAAAGTTAGAAATTATAGAGAAATGTGCAATTTCACATACAAAGTTCTTAGAGTTGTTAAAGGATGTTGAATGATGCATTGATGAGGCAAAGGCTCTATAGTATGGCATGAAGTGGCCTGGAGCCACACAGAGCATAAGGAAGGAGATGGACTGTATTGAGTCACAAATTGATACTACCTCAAGTTCCTATGATTTGACACTCAACCTAACCGGTGTGACAAGGAATGCAATAGAAGATCTACATAAGAAATTCCTTCAACTGCAAGCATAGAAAGAACATATTATTCTTTAGTTTGGAGAGGTAGTGGATCTAGTCAATCCTAAATTTATACTTGTTTTAAAAGCTCTCTTGAGTGGAGACAAATCCAAGAAGATGAATTTGGTACTTGGTACTCTAGAAGAGGGATAAGAGATACTTATGAAGTTTGAAACAAATAATAGATTGCTTGTAGAAGTCAAGAGAGAATGGGAAGATGGAAGGCAAGCATGGCAAGCACATTTGCAAAATTTCTAGGCATCAACCACCTCCTATTGACTTATTTCTCACTTTTTATGCATTTCCTGTATTTCAATTCAGATTCTTTGTACATATGCAAACTTTATAGTGTTGTTTCTAGTACATTTTTTGGGTTTTTACTCAGGGGGACTCAATCTATCCTTTTTAGTTTGTATATATGCTTACATTTCTCAAGGGGAGCTCTGATGAAATTCATAACTATTGTACAAGCTCCCTTTTCCCTTGATGTAAAAGGGGGAGAATATTTTGGAGATTTTGGTATGTTGCCATCAATGACAAAGGGGGAGATTGTTGGAATTTTGGAGAGATTTTCATTGATGATGTTGTTTGGCTACATGAGCATGGAAGGTACATAACGATGTGTTGCAGTGTTGTCATTGATGTCAACATTGAAATTCATGTGAAGATTTTAGTTGTAGATCATTTTGATTAGTTCCAATAGGTTTTTGAGGGGTTGAGGAAGACATGTTTGCTAGTCGATTTGATCTAGTAAAAATATTTGTAAAGGGAAATTGACTAAGCGTCAATTCTATGTATACAGTGTTATAGTGTGCTAGTTTTTGAGTTTTCACCACTTCACAAATGAAGTTTTCACTTTGCGCTTATAACATAATTTTGGTGGATGTTAGATTTATCTAATTCCAATATTTCATCATGTTTTGACAAGTGGTTTGAAAGTTATGAGTAACAAAGTTTGGCTTGGAAAATTATAGTTGTTTTTTGTATAGTGCAGTTGTAAGGGAGATTTTGCACGTCTTTGCGAATGAGTTTTTTGTTTTGCACTTTGGAAGATAAGTTGATAGATGGTAGTAGAGTATGGATTCCAATTGGAATCAAGTTTTGAGGTCCATGTGTTGAGATGTGGATACACAGTTGAAGGATTTTGCTATTAAGTCTTATGCAGTGTCAACCTAATATACTTAAAGGTATGCAAAGGTTAAATAAGTATTACAGTCTTATGTTGAATCAATTATAGGTCCATGCCAACGTATTGCAAGTTGTTTTGAGTTTTGTATATTGGTGTGAGATATTTATTGAATTTTTTGAGCTGAAAAGTTATATTTTGGGTGTTACATCTAATTAGGCCAACCTAATTGATGTTATGTTTGATGCAGATATATATGTTGGATTGTATTCGATATTTTAAAATGATATGATTTGTGTTGCAAATGTTTTACATGCGAATATCATGTGAATTTTATTGGAGAAATGTGAAGTTAAGTTGTGAATGTTGAGTTGAAGATCAAAGTTGTGCAACTGAAGAGCAAGGCAGATTGTTGAATTAAAATCATATAAAGTTTGTTTATTGTGCTTCAATGGGACTGTATTCATGCATATGTTAGATGTAATTATAATAGTTCAAAATAGGTTGTGAGCCACCATCTCTCTTCTATATTTTTCTCTATGGATAGTGATTCCACCTACACTGAGCATTTCTATAAATATACTATAATCAGTTATAATATATTGTGAGCTAACCCTCACCGTGGTTTTTCCCATTTTGGGTTTTCCACGTAAAAATCTTGTTGTTCAAGTGTTATGTGATATTGTGAATGTTTCATGATTTATTTCTTTATTACAGTTGAATATGATTTGGTAATTGGATGTTTGATGTTTCAATGGTTTAAGAGAATATTGATTCACTCCCCCGTAGTATTATGGGTGTTCAAAACTTGTACTCTTTCTATCATCCACATAGCCTACCCAATCTACATCTATATAAGCCCTCAAAGAGAATTCAATATCCTTTGGATACCATAAGCCATGTTCCAGAGTGCCTTTCAAATATTTGAATATCCTCTTTATTACTATGACATGTGACTCTTTGGGATATTCTTGAAATCTAGCCATAAGACAAACCACATGGATGATATCCAGTCTAGTAATAGTTATATATAACAGTCCTCCAATCATCCTTAGGAGATTCATCATTCTTACTCAACTGCAACCTATAACCATAGGAGTACATACCGGTTTAGAGTCTTCCATTCTAAACTTTTTCAACATTTTCTTGATAGACTTAGATTGTGAAATGAATATCCCTTTCTTTGTCTTATTGATTTGAAGTCCAAGGAAGAAATTCATCTCCCCAAACATAGAAATCTCAAACTCTTTCTACACTCTTCTACAAATCTCTTACACATACTTTCATTACCTCCAAAGATTATATCATCAACATGCACAACCACAATCAATATTTGTTCATTTTCAACATTGAAATAAAGATTACTATCTGTAGTACCTTTTTTGAATCCTTGCTACAATAAGTACCTATCCAATATTGCATACCAAGCTCCAGGAGCTTGCTTGAGTCCATATAATTCCTTCTTCAATCTGCAAACCATATCAAGATTATTTGATAATGAAATCCTTTTGGTTGTTCAATGTAAACCTCTTCTTCCAACTCACCATTCAATAATGTAGACTTCACATCCATCTAATAGACTTTGAAATCCTTATGTGCTACAAAATCCAAAAACATCCTAATAGATTCCATTCTTTCCATTGAAGCAAATCTCTTCAAAATATATTCCTTCTACTTGTGAGTATCCTTTACACACAATTCTTGCCTTATTTCTTACCACTTCTCCACTCTCATTCAGCATTTTCCGAAATACCCACTTAGTTCCAATCAAATTTTTGTTTTCTGGTCTTGGGACAAGTTACCAAGTTTGATTCTTCTCAATGTGCATTAGCTCTTCTTCCATAGCCTTGATCCAATATTCATCTTTGCATGCTTCAATTAATATTGTAGGTTCAACTTTGGAAAGTAAACATAGGTTTACTTGTTCTTCTATTGTAGCAACCTTTCTTCTGTCAACATACCTCTACTTTTGTCACCAATGATATGAACTTTTGAATGATTCTTCTACACATACTTAGGGGTTTTAGGGATCTTTTTCAGAGCTTATTCCTCTTCAACCTACACTTCTTTTTCTTTATCTTCATCTTTCTCTTCTTCTCTGCAAGAGGACTCATCTAATTCATATCCATCTATTATCATTGAATTTTTATGTAAGTCTTCATCTACTTTGACACTTGCACTTTTAACAATCCTTTTCAGCTTCTTATTGTAGCACTGGTAAGCCTTGCTTCTTGTAGAATATCCAAGGAATATTCCTTCATCAGATCTTTCATCAAAATTTCCTAAGATTTCTACATCTCTTATGATATAGCATTTGCTTCCAAACACTCTAAAATATTTCACAGTAAGGGTTCTTCCATACCACAACTCAGATATTCTTTGTACTATTTTTCCTTTCTTGTGCTCTATTAAGTGTGTAGACTATAGTATGGATTGCTTCTCTCCAGTAGACATCTGGTAGATTTTCTTCATCATTATCCTTGATTCTTATTGAAAAGTTCCATTCTTCTTTATCACAACTTCATCCTGCTAAGGAGTCCTAGGAGTTGACAAATGCCTCTTTATTCCATGATCTTCATAAAAAGTGTTAAACTAATTGGAGGTGAACTCTCCATCTCTGTTAGATCTCCAACATTTGATCTTCATATCCATTTCATTCTCAACCATAGCTTTGAATTCCTTAAACTTATCTAAAGCTTCTAATTTTTCTTTGAGAAAAGTAACCCAATTCATCCTAGAATAAACATCAATTAATATAATGAAATACTTGTCACCTTGAAATTTTTTGATTCTTGTAGGTCCATAAAGATCCATATGCACAAACTCCAAAGGACTAGTAATAGATCATTCTTTGACTTTGAAACTCTTTCTAGCTTGCTTCCCAATCTGACACTCTTTGCAGACAACATTAATAGGATTTGTAATCTTTGATAGATCTCTCATAGCTTGATTTGAACTAATCCTCACTAGGCCATCAAAATTGATGTGACACATTCTTCTATGCCATAGCCAACTTTCATTAATTTGAGTCCTAAAGCATTGACCATTTGTACCCTTAAGTTGATAAAAATTTCCATCTGTCCTTCTTCTTGTTGCAACCACAATTCTGGAACCTTTTTTGATCTCACAACCATTATCCTGAAACACAAGATTATATCCTTTTCCACACATTTTTCCTACACTCAAAAGGTTATGTCGCATGCCATTAACATAAAGAACATCATCTGTGTTATGCTTTCCATCAAAACTGATTGAACCTTTTGCACATATCTTAGCAGATGTATCATCACTAAACTTAACTAAACCACCTTCAAAATTCTCAAGCTCAAAAAACTTACTCTTATCACTTGTCATGTGATTTAAGAATCCACTATCAATGATCTAGTTGCTCTTCTCTTCTCTAGCATGAAAAGAAGTCAACATTGCTCCTTCAATGTTATGACCTACTTCTAGAGCACTTTTCTTCCTACATCTCTTATAGTTAGTTGAATTAGTTACAACATTTATGTAAGGAAAACTAGATGTGGAAAACAATTTTCCTAATGTCAATACCTCAGGAAAGAATGCAGAAGTACTTTTAAATTTTCAATTACAGTCTAATTGAGATGCACTATGAGACAGATTACAGAAACAGAGTATTTAGACAAACACACATGAACACCAGATATATGTGGGAAAACCCTTACGGGAGAAAAACCCACCACAGCAAGAGAAATCACTTTGTATTATAGTAATCAAAGTTACATACAATTCCAGACTTATCTTTCTGGTGTCATTATATAGCAGAATTCATCATGTACATTCTTTGAACATAAAACTTTCAGGTTACAGCCTTTACAGATTTTAATCCTTCACTGATACAGTTTGAATTCTTCACACTTCACTGTTGATCGAACTACTATCCAACAACAAAACATCTGTAATTTACAACTATATCCCTGGCATTCCCTGACTGTCGAGCTCCCTCACAGAACCGTCGCAACGAAGAGACTCCCAATGGTTCCAATTCGGCTCTTCTAATTCTTCCACGTGATGCCACCTTAGAAGTCATACACGGTCAATAGAATTTGAGTTACATTGGCATCTCGGTGAGACACTAACAGTGTCTCACCGATGCCACATTGACCTCTTACCGATGTCGCCAAGAGCCTCTGTAGTCGCCAAGATATTATATCGAGCTCCAACAGATATACCGAGTCATCACGTAGTCGTTCTGACTTATCCCTTTTGCCAGAAGGCCATGGCGAAACACTAAGGTTACACCGAAGCTCCCATATCTACCGAGCACCCAACGGAAGTCGGCAAGACTTACTCCTATCGCCAAGAGTTCATAGCGATATTCATATGCTACTCCAAAGTGTTCACTTGTCGCCAAAACATTTTTCCATCGCCGAGAGAACTTATCAATTTATATATGTTTCACCGAAGACTGATTGTCACCAAGAGTTACCTCGATAGCCATCAGCTATCGGCAAGACAAATTCTTATCGCTCAGACCTCATAACGAAGTCTAAGAGTTATATCGATAACTCTCGAGTAGTCCCTGTCGGCATAGTTTTCTTCTATCGCTAAGACCTTCCCCGATAGCTTTGAGTTTTACCGAAGATAACACTTAAGTCTTCCCGATGAAACAAAACAAGAAAACATTGTCGACATAACATTTGCTTTTGCGGTGACATCTTACCGAGTGAATAGAGGTTATTCCAAAGACCTCAATACATACTCTGTCGGTGAGGGATAAACACTTTGCTGAGACATCTCTCTGAATGTTGAAGCCACTCTGAAACTCCAGTCGCCAAGAGTTACGCTGATAAACGAATGAATGGCCTTTTGGCCAAAGCTCTCCCGAGCACTATGAGGTCATAGCAAATACACCAAGCTACAACGATAGACTCTACAGTGGACCTTTCGGCAAGACAATACCTAGGTCACAACGACCTGTTCAAAATTTGATAAAACAAACTGCTAGTCGGCCAGACAATCAGAATGTCACACCGACATTGCTCTAAAGGAGGTTTCAGCTTGTAATGTTTGAGGCACATATTTCCAACAATTTATAACCATGAACAAGCATTCATCATCTTCATCATCAGGGTAATCAGATTCATGATCAGATATACTGTCATCTTCTCTAACATAATAACTTTTCTTAATTAATTTACCTTTATTCTCCTTAGGTATATCTCTTGAACCTTTGATGGGACATATTGAAGCATAGTGACCAATTTTTCCACAGTTGAAACATTTGAAGGGTAACTTACCTCTGTATTTTTTAGTGCCCTTTTTCAACTTCCTCACAAAGTTTTCTTCTAGATCATCATACTCATTCTTCTCTTCTTTGCAAACTTTAACAACGGTCTCTTTTTTTACATCACTTGGACCAAACTCTCTCAATTCAAAAGTAGTTAAAGTACCAAACAACTAATCTCTAGAATATTGATCTAAATTATGAAATTCTTCAATAGCAGAAACCTAATGACTATAAGCTTTAGGAATAGTTCTTAATACCTTTTTATTACCTCATCTTCTTCATGTTCTCCTCCAAGGCCTCTAATGGAATTGACAACTTCATCCACTCTATTCATGTAGCCTATAATATCTTTATCTTCTGTCATTCTTAGGGTCTCAAATTTAGTCTTCAAATTCTATATCTTTCCTTGCTTGACTTTATCATCTCCTTTATAGATACTTTCTAGGCTTTTCCAAAATTTACCAATAGTTTTAAGACATAACTTTCACAAGTTCTAAATTAGAGAGACCACTCAAAAGAGCACACCTTGCTTTTCCATTGTTCTCACATGCCTTGATCTCATCATTAGTACTTGAACCATTTGCAGGAATTGTATATCCAATTTCAACAAACTTCCAAACTCCAAATCCCAAATAAATAAGAAAAACTTACATCTTGATATTCCAAAATGTATAATTAGATCCATCAAACATTGGAGCTTCCTTCTTATGCACCATCCCAGATCTACCTCAAGTGTTTAAGCTTTCTTCTAAGGAACCTTACTCCGATACCAATTGTTGAATGCACAAGACAACTAAGAAGGGAGTGAATCAATTGTACATTAAAACACCAAAACACTCATTAACATTTAGATTTTCATTATTCCTTAAACCCTTAACAACCATTAAACCCTTGTCATACATTAACAAAATGTAAATATGAGAAACAATAATGAAAACACATCAAAACACTAGATTTAAATGGAAAACCCAAGAAGGGAAAAACCACAGTGAGGATTAGCTCACTATATAAATTAATTGCAACGCTAAATACAATAGGCTCACTAGCGGAGGACATACTACCCAAAAGAAAAGAAGGGCTCACTGCAAAATTAGAAAGAAGATGAAAGAAGATTACAACAATGAGAAATCCATCTTAGAGAAATATAAAATTTCCACCACCACTTCACCAAAATATTCACTCTCTTTGTAGAATGTAGACACCTTCTGCTCATATCTTCTAATAGTCTTAAGCATTAAAGCTCACACTACATTTCACACTTTCACACTTCACATCTCAACACTTTACATTACACACTTTACTCATTTATTCACCATCAACACAACACTTATTTATACCATCTTCAACCTTGAAAGAAATTTACAAGGTAGGCTAAGCACCTCAACTGTGCAAATTCAAATTAGGTCACCACAAAAAAATTCTTATAGTGGAAAGGAATGAAGGTGGACTATAACACACCTTAACTCAGACCTAAATCCACTCATACATGCCACACCACACTTCCACAAACACAAAAGCATATCTACAATTAGTATAAACACCCAAGGTTGGTTGAACCTATGTAAACACCAGTAAATAATTAAGAACACACTTCCTTTGATCCAAGTATGACTCGTGGACCACACACAACACTTTAAAAAAATCTAGAATATTCCATCAACACCCTAGAATCCAATAAATCCTTCACAACATCATACATTAGAAGAACATATTCATTTTTCACAGCCAGTTAACCTTCCACACACAACAACACCTGAATCTAACCTTGCAGAGCACCAATATTTGAATAAATCAAATTGAAGATAGATATGAACAATATAAGCACACCCTCTAATCCACAAGACCAGAAACCAAACTGCAAAGAAATGTGGAGCAAAACCATTTCTCCCAAACAACACTTCTTTCACAGTTCACACACTAGTGAACACAACTTTCTCTACACAATGATCCAAAACATGGAACTCTGGATATAACACCTCTGATCAACATATCAAAAATGCACAAATATATATTCAACCATGAAGAAATGTGGAGAAAAACACTGAACACTCTTCACCACATTATTTCCTCTTTTATTCAAATTTTCTCAAAAGCACTTGGAAACCAAGCACCACAAACACATTCTTATCATCTGGTACACTTCTACAACATCTCAACCACACAAGAGGTTGAATTTCACCAATCACCAATACATGCTCATCAAAGCAACACTAGAGGTTGACATAAATGATACTACTAATGACAACATAATGTAACCAATCAAAGCATCTCCATAGACTTCCAACGATCTCCTCATAGACCTATTGGAATCAATGCAACAACCTAGAACTGTTGACATCAATGACAACACACAAGCTACTCATACTTGCAGAACATATATAGATATGTATATAAGGAAGATATATATATATATATATATATGAGCAGAGAATAAGTCCTACCCTTTTGTATATAATAGAATATAATATAAGAAGATATAAGGAGTAATCTATACCTAGGCTATGAATGGATGAAAGTATCTTTGTTATTAGTATAGTTTACATGCTCTATTCACCATAATATCTTAACAAATGCTTGATTTTCTTACTGTATCCTTTGGGGCATAAACTAACTACACAAGAGGGCCTAGGGCATAGATATTTGAACTATACTTCCCCATTCTTATTTACAACATTGGTTCCATTGTCAGGACCCTAGAGAGAAGAATAAAGAATTTTGTAATCACCCCTTTCTAGTGGAAGCAATTAAACCTAAATCTTGTGTTCAAAGTGTTTCTCAAGAGATTTTTCAAATAGATACTATTTCGCTCAGAATTGGTTATCTCAGATTTACCAAAATTTTATGCTAAACAAATACTTGCAAGAAACACCATAATGTATCTTATCACAAAGTAAATTACAATCATAAAGCTTTGAGGATGCAATTTACCAGAATTAATCAATTTGTATGCAAATATTTTTCAATGATATGCATGGATATATTTAATATTTAATGTGTTGCTTACATGGAGGTTTAGTATTCCTGACCTGAGAAGATCACACCAACATCTTGCCTTAATTTGTGCAGTCAATAAAAAACTATTAAATATCATTAGCACTTTGCAATTGTTGCTTATATGCTACGCCACCTTCTACCCTCACATTATCCAATATAATGCCTGGGAATTCTGAAGTAGTGTTGAGTCATTACTCTTGGACTTAACAATAGATAGACAACTCCTGATGGTTATTTTTAACAATTCCTTTCAGCATAAACTCTCTCATCTTATTTGATAGACAACTGGGCCATGCCTTATCTCATAATGTGTTGGCAAATAGGAGTCCAAGTAACTCCACTATTCCACCTCATAGACTTTATAAGGCTGACTTCCTCATAACGCCTTGGTCATAGTTCAATGTAGGGATATTTTATTTCTTCAACATCTTTGCCAACAATCTTGACCTCAGACTCCCAGCCACATCAGCAACGTCTCGTACTTCAATGACATGCTCAGGAAAATACAATAAATCAGCTTCCTATTGATTCCATGATTCACCACCTGTGTCTTCCTTCAAGATGATTATGTTCGATGTCTGCTTAAAATCATGTCTTTTCCCCCTGCTCCCTTTCTATCTCCCATACTATCATTGTTTATACCTCTTTGCACCTATTCCCAAGAGGGACGACTTGTTCCAAGGGAAGAAATCTTTGCTAAAGGAGATCTGAATAATGGCGCCCTTTTTTTGATAACCTTTCTGAGGCTTGAGCACTAAACCTTGTTCTTAATGAACTTTCTTTTATTCTTGATTGTTGTCGCTTAACTCTGTCTTGCACGATTTGCTTATGACTTAGATTCATTCCCTCCAATTTATTATAGGTTGTATTCAAATGTTTCTTATTTAAAATATATTATTATTCTATGTATTAGTTTTATCTATAAATATGTTTATTTATTATATTATAATACTAATATTATGATAATAATGTTAGGTTGTTAATATTTATATTTTAATATTTATAATGTTATAATTATAATTATAGTAATTATATTTTTAATATGTATTCTATTAGTAATTTTATTTATTTGTATTTCAATGGTTAATCTCTTAGTGTTATGAAATTGGGGACATGACAGTCCACCCTGCCCAAGATTGCTTGTCCTCAAGCAATCACAATTCCAAAACATCTTTTGACATTAGGAGTCACACTCCCTGACTCAATAAGCATTTTGACTGACTACATTAACATGGTCATAATTTTTAGACATAGAGTAAACACAATGATGAGCTCCACATGAATTAGAAATTAAAGCAAACAACCAAGTAGCTCAACCAAGCAGGCAAGAAGCACAAGAAACAACCAACCAATTTTGACTGACAATATTTTAACATTCTATGAAGTAATTATAAGAACACATCACATATATACATGTAACACTTAGAGTATACACAAGAAGCATAAGACATGAGCATACATATAAACACATGCAAGTCGTAAAGTATACACTTAAATAAATGTGCCACATGAATACACATATACATATGAGTGTGCGCAAGTCACAAAGCATGTAGTTTGCAAGGTATACACTAATACACTTTGGGTATGGATCATAGCCATATAATATGCTTAATAATGTACACTTGAATACATGAGAAGAGTATTCATGGACTAAATATATTGAAAACATTTAAGACATAAGAAAACATCTAAATATATAGAAGTGAAGCATATCACAAAATCATGAAATATATACATGGAGTATTTGTAAGACATATGTTGTAGGCAGTAGTACACAACTTCACAGAGTCATGAAGTAGACATATAAGCATGAGTCATTCACATGAGAATAAATGATTACTTATAAGTCATAGAAATACATGTAGGGGTACGCAAGGTATTGTAATACACGTTGGCAATATCATATACATGAATACACATGAGATATGTAGATCATAACACAACGCACACATAGGCATTCAAATACTAGGTCACATATCAATTAAGAAGTAGATGAAGCATGAAGTTTACATTTTTGCACACATGATGCATACATATAGGAATTACACCATAGAGAGAAACAATTAGTCCAAGCAAAAATTTAGTGGCGAATCTTCGCCAATTAGCGAATTCTAGGAATTGGCCAAGTCAAAATTGGTGAATTTCTCGCACCCAATAGGGTGTCCAAATCGCCCGGATTTTACGAACTATAGGTCCAATGCATGTCCATTCACCAATGAGTTTTTTTATGAGGCATATTTAAGCAAAAAAAATGCCATTGTCAAACTAAGTGTTTCGATTGGACCGACTAATATTTTCACCTGGAATCCCGAAAGCATTTAATAAAACACCTACATATTTTCCAATAATATTAAAACAACATTGTATCAAGACCCATTTCGCCAATTAAAATTTACAAATAGTTTCTTGTGAAGACCCATTTCGCCAATTAAAATTTATAAATAGTTGCTTATGAGGACCTATTTCGCCAATAACATTAAAAAATATTTACATTTGAGGACACATTTCACCTTGAAAATTACAACGTATCGTTGTATAAGCATGCAGGATTCGCCAAATTTTTAATATACCATTTAAAAATCCCGCAGAATTCACCAAATATGGAATCATGGATTGATATAAATACAATCAAAAGTGTCATTTATTCTTACACATTTTTTTTTGGTTCTAAGGTTCAACTTCTCAATTCGGAGCCTAAAACGTAGACTTAAAGGTGAGTGATTATTTCTTCATAGTGTAATTAGTTATAATAATAAGATTTCTTTATCTCTTTTCCATTCTTTCTTTAGTCTTAAATATGATATTGAGTAGGGAATGTGATCTATATTATTATTCTATGTCCTTAAACAAGAAGAATTTTTTTTCCAATTTTTATTAGAAGTGAGAGATGAATATGTCGAGTGACTCGAGCAGCAAGGGTAAGGCTCCTGCCACTTCTCAAGGTGGTGAATATACTCCTACCGCTCCTCAGGGTGGTAAGGCTCTTGCTGCTCCTCAGATTCCTGCCACTCCTCAGGGTGTTGAAGAGACTCCTGCCACTCCTCAGGCTCCTTAGGGTGGTGAAGATACTCCTGCCGCTCCTTAGGGTGGTGAAGAGACTCATGCCGCTCCTCAGGGTGGTGAAGAGACTAGGAAGCCATCAAAATGCCAAAAAATTAGATGTACCATACAGTCTTACTTTGGAATTGCCAAAGATTCTTATCCATCAGGTCAAGATGGAGCTACATCATCAACTCTGCCACCAAATATTAGTAGCATTCATAATACCTCACCGCCACTGGAAGGTCAAGTTGAAATTGTCATTGATTTAAATCAAAATTTATCAAATTAGGATGGTAATACCGTAGAAGATGTTCCAAGGGATACCTTGGGCCCGGTTAGCCAGAATGAGATAATTGACTTGGATGAGGATGATGATGTTGGTAGCAAGAAAAGGAAAAAAAAACCAAAAAGGAGGTGCAAGTGGGAAATGACAAGGAATTTTTGACTTGGTTGGTTGTCAAAGTACCCATTCATTGAACCAGTGGGGAAAGAAAATGATATTGAAAATGCAACATTGGCCAGATTTGTGATTTGTACTTGGAAATGTGGAAGAGAAAAGACGTTGCAACTAAAGATTGACACTATAGAAAAGCATATCGGTAAAGTTTATGAAAAACAAATCATAGACGGAAAGGAACAATTAGTCGTATGATGGAAATCAAAGGAAGAATGTCTTCATGTTAGGTATGTTGCGGATTATGAAGAGCATCACCAAAAAATGTTGAAGCTTGCTGCATGTAAACGTACACTTGATGCTCAATTTGGAAAAGCAATGGAAGCAACAAATCTGTTAAAAACTATTCAAATGAGTGTTTTTTTTCATATTTTTTCCAGAGGGCATCCTTTGAAAGACTACCCAAAATATTCTGGTTTATTATCTTATTTGAATGTTCCTCACTATCCCTACTCACATTTGTGAATAAATGTTGGATGGGAATGGGAAAACTGTCTTGCTTCAATGGAAAAGGAAGATTTAAAGGATAAAGTAAAAGAGTCAAATTTCATTGCATTATCTTTAGATGAAGTTACTATGGTAGACAATACTTCTTGGGTCTGTATGCATTTGTATACTGGACAACAACATGTTCGCCAAGCTCATCTTCTCTATGTTCATAAAATGAAGGATAGTTCAACATAAAAAATATATAATTTGAACTAGTCAAGAAATCTTTGAATGAAATTGCAGGTATGGATGAGTTGACAATTGCAAAAATGTTGGTGTGTAGGAGTTGATGGAGCTGCAGTGATGCAAGATCAAAGCATTGGTGTTTGCACAAAATTACAAACTACTTGTGCACCATGCATGCTTGGCATTCACTGCATGGCCCACAGAATGAATTTAGCATTCAAAATTGTAAGCAAGTTTCCTACAGTATCAAAAGTCAAAAATCTAGTCCGCGAGATCCATGCATACTTCTACCGAAGTCATAAATGTTTCACAGAATTTCAAAATTTTGCTGAGGGAATAACACCAGGAAACAAGCTTCTCAAGGATGTCGATACCATATGGATCTCCCTGCATGGACCAGCGCAACGAGCTCTTTTAGAATATCAATCCTTGATTGGAGTGATGTACAAAAATCACAACATAATAGACAAAGCTCCTGACCTCTTACATAGGTTAAGCAATATAGAGACACTCTTGACTTTAAATAGTCTTCTCCCAATGTCTGATGTGATGAACGAGCTCGTGAAGAAATCCCAAGATATAACTATGTATATTAATGAATATTCCAATCTACGTAAACATGCATGTTTGGCCCTCGATCATCTATATCTAGATCTAACACAAGATGGCGCAAATTATTTCATGTGGCAAAAAATTATTGATTTGAATGATCCTAATAATTATTTACAGTTTAATGCAAGTGGGCACTTATGTATTTGTGTATGTGGATATGAGATACAGATGTACCAATGTAAGAAAAATAGGTGCTCTAACAGAGAAGTAGTTGTTAACGAGGAAGATTTTAAAGGCATTGTTAAATCTGTTGGTGATAATTTGAAGGAAATTGCAAAATTTATTTCCTCAAAGATTCGTGAAAGATTCCCTTGACATGAAATACTTGAAGCCATGACTATTGTGTATCCTCATTTTTTGGAAAACCGAGATAACCCAAAATATTTTCATGCTCAGGTAAAAATCTTGATCAAATAATTTTCAAAAATTGTAACATACAATGAGCAAAAAATAGAAGGAATTTTAGATGAAGCTAAGCTTAGAAAACAATGTAGGAGTTTTGCAATAGATATGAAGGACTAGTATGAATCCATGGTCAAGGACAAGGCCTTTGAACCAGGATCAATAAAAAAGGTTTGGACAAACATAGGTTAGAGTGAAATATTTCGTGGTTCGATATCAGAATATTTCAAACTTGTTGATTTATGTCAAACAATGATATTGGGGTCAGTGGAAAATGAGAGAGTTTTCAGTACATTGGGGTTTTTGAAATCAAAGTTAAGAAACAAACTAGACAAGAATTTGGAAAATTGCTTGAGGATGAAAGGAACTATGTATAATGTCAAAAATATTCCTTTTGAAATGGCACTCGCAATCTGGAGGTCCACATGTGAAAGAAGAGGGATCGGGTTGTGCAACACTCCAATTCCAAAGGCCGGTACTGGTGGAACTAGCAGTGGCAATGGGACTGGGACATATGACATTGACAAAAATGACACAATGAATGTTGAATTTGAGACACAGGCCAAAAAAAATGAAGAGCAGACTTAGAATCAAGACAACTCTTTTACTCTATCTGATGATGAATGTCAGTTTGAGGACCCTGACTCTATTTGGGAAATGGAAGAGAATTAGCAGCTTTTAGGTATTTATATTGCACTTCATGATTCATGAACCATTTTCCATTAATTCAAACTGTAGTTGATGATATATATTGTATTCAATGAAAATTGAAATTGTGAATCATTGCACTTCATGATATTTTATTTTATATTGCACTACATGAATCATATTCCAAACTTTAGTTGATGATATTTTATATTGTATTCCAAATTTCCATGGTATTGAATTTGATATGTGATTTTGCATCATTTTTAAAGAACAACACTTATCACACTACTTATAAATTCCTATTGCATTTCCATTAACAAAATATTTGATAAATAACTGAAAGGAATATTAATCCATTCCTTGAACAAAAGCTAATAGTTCAACATCCATAACTTATAAGCTAACATTTCAACATAAATAACTTATAAAGGCATCCACACAACTTAAACAATAAAAGCTTAAACTACCAAATCACCTAAATTATACTGAGAACGCATCCATCACCATAAAAACCTTGTTCATAGATAAACATTCCACAACAATGAAACTAATTAAAAATCTATCATTCCAATAATAGACAATCCACTGGCAAAGTACTCAACAAAAACACAATAAATCCACACAGTACACACCATAACTCAAATATTGCGCATGCATGAACTTCACCATTGTCTTTCTATATTTGAATAGCAAAAAAGCATTAAAAATAGCAGAGTTTTTTTGTCTTGATAATGGTTTCTTGAAGACAACCGTTTTACAAATTAAAATAAAAAGTCTTTGAAGTATCAAAAGAGCCAAATTAAAGAAAATAACATAAAAACTAAAAACTAAATAGCGGTCCCACTCCCAGCACCGACTCCTTCACTTTCAATTATTTCTACCTCCTCCTTCAGTAATGCCTCCTATGCCTTTACTCTTTGCATGTATTCCCGATACTTGGTGACAATTGTGGTGATGTTTTTGCTTCCTGGAGTTGTAGTAATATATAACCTGGTTCTCCATTTTCCCAAACAATTTTCAGGCTCAACCAACATCTGAGATGTTTTCTCTTCTCCACATTTATAAGTCTTCAGGTGGATCTCCATTCCACTGAGTTTCGAGGACTCCCATGCCACTGTAGTAGGACCAACTATTTCTTTCATGAATATCTCTCTAAACTTCAGAGAGATATCTCTTATATCTAGAGTGTTTTCATCAAACTCATCAGTAATTTCCAATCCCAGAATATGACAATCTTCTTTAATTTCCACCAACATTTCATAATATTGATCAAGTGTGTTATTAATTTCCTTCACTAGATTATCATACATATTCAATTTACATTCCAATGAAACAGACCAGGAAGGGTCTAGCTCTTTAGGATTATTCACAATTTTCTCACCAATTAATATCTTCGAATCCATAGAGTTCAATTCTTTCATTTCCTAAGAGAGCACATAGAGACTAGTTTGATCTTTTCTTCGCTATTGAAGTTTTGTTACTAACTCCTTCCTCTTGTTAACAAATTGAGTGTAAAAGAGCACAGATTTATTCAAAAAGAAGATAGCCTCTTGAGATATTTTATCGATCCCCTCACAAGAAGCCCTATAATAGCTCAAATTCTTTTTAATTTTCTCTATGGTGTGCACATCGATACCCTCTACCTCAAAACTCGAGGCTTTATCAGATGTAGGAGTGTCCATGGAAGAAATAAAGTTACTCAATGCGAGGACTTGAGATTCCAGTTTTATATTTTCTTTCCTCTATTCTTTCACCCTTTTAATCAAGGTATTGACTGAATAATTGGCATGGTACACATCACCTTCTAGTGTTGGAGGCCCCATATCAACATGTGTGACTTTGTAGTCTGCCTCTGTTATTTCATCTTCATTTAAATCCTTCACAGGCTCAACAATTTCTAACATTTGATTTCTAGAAGTAGCATCAATCACCATCCTTGACATCCTCTTGGCTTTCTTAGGTTTTGAAGAGCTTTGAAGTAACTTTGAAACTGTATCCACTCCAAATGTCATTGTAGGAATATGCTTTCTCTTCTTCTCCACTACTTTTTTCAGCCATCCTAGGGAGGCTACTACCAGACTAGAATATTCATTTCCACTAATAGTTTCTTTAGGAGTGCTAGGAGTGAAAGGTGGATTATCAAGCGGAGAAGAGGGCAATTCAAATAGAGGAGGAAAAATATTATCTTCAATGATCTATTGAAAGATAGCTTCAAAATCTATAGCCACAAGTTTTTCTTGATTGGTCTTCTTCTTAGGGGTAG
Organism: Sequoia sempervirens; assembly: GCA_007258455.2. NCBI lineage: Eukaryota > Viridiplantae > Streptophyta > Pinopsida > Cupressales > Cupressaceae > Sequoia > Sequoia sempervirens. Next base: position 16,895,581 of record VDFB02105785.1, read on the forward strand.
GAGAAAGAACACTGTCTTATTCACAGATGCTCTTCAACTTGACTATTTCTTCTAGCCTATCACCATCACCTCCTGATTGATAATTTTCACTAGAGGACCTAATAGAGGGTTTCCCCGATGATACACTTGCACCAGATGCTTGCGTAGACCAATGTTCATTCTTTTGTGATGACTTAGGCTCCTGAATAAGACCAACAACTTGCCACAATTTCCCATCCAACCAGTCCTAGGTTCTTTTAAGCACTGGGGCAGCATGCACCCTCATATTTGAAATTTTACTTTGGTTCCAATCAACCCTAGGGTGGGATTTATCAGGAAATTTTTCATATGCAGGATCTATGATTGTTGAATCCTCAGCTACATTTTCAAGAATGCGAAATGACAGACCGAAAGCCTATATTTGTTTTAGCATTAGCCTCATATAATCTCTTCTCAAAACTTGTTTCTCATCGACACAATCTTCTCAGAAATATTTGATAGATGGGTGATGCCGATATAAGCTTCCTCCATAGAGATTATGCTTCAAAAAACCCTTATTGTCAAAATTAGCTCTCATATGCAGATTCTAGAGATTATATTCCTTGAGAATTCCTTTATCTCCCCTAGCCATTTGGTTTGTTTTGCACATAAAAGAAGGGGTCTCCAATGGGAAGACATACCCTCATTTCCCCATGTTCTTATACTTAATATTAACCATGGCCATTTGTCGAAAAACTTCCAAAAATATCAATAAATCTTTAGGATACCGAGGTAATTTAAATGGGGCTTTCTCAAAACCCCTATTCTCAGTTAGGAAAACTTATCAAATTGGATATAAAAACTCCCAAATTTTGATACAAGAGAAATCGATTCAGGGGAAAGGCACATTTCTGGATTTCCATCTTGCTTCCTCACGACCTCCATTAAAAATGGATCATTAACATGACAAAAATCACCCATTCCAAATTGTTTAGTGAACTGAGGAAAGCATTTATACATAGGCATATCAGAAGTTGGGGTTCCTTGTGGCTCCAACCTAGGCCAAAAGGACCTCTAACTACCTATAATGTATGTAAAGAAAGAAAACATACAAAAAGTAGCAGTCTTATGGAAATTAATTAATTGCTCATTCAAATGGAAGCAAATAACTCCAACCCAGTCAATGAAAATGTTCTCATCATAGACTATCAAGATAAACTGGCACATCCAATCCTCAAATAACTCAACTTGTGTATTCCCAACAACGCAGTACAATAAAGGAATAGCATCTACAATTTCTCCCTTAAAATGCACTCTTTTGAGTTTACTCAACAGTTGTGACTTACCTTTCTTTTTAGACTTCAACCAGGTTTTAGCCATGGAGTTCTTACACCAGTCCTTATTCAATTTGAAAAATTCACCTGCCACTAGGACAAACATGTCTTCTACAAGTTCCCTTTCTTGAATCCCCGGCGTGTGGGAAATAGCTTCAGGAGAAATTTATGCAATTACGGTCCTGTCCGTGGCTTTAATTTCCCGTGTCTGCGGAATGTACTTTCTCGCACATGCACTTATCAGGTCCACACTCAACACAACTTTTGGAAACCCTCAAGCATGAGCTAGCCCACTTTCTAAGAGTTTTATATCCAGCTCAAACTTGTTGTCCCTCTCTAGGCATGCCCAAAATTTGTCTAACTTAAAAGGTCTGAGCATTGTATCCCTTATGCCGACCCAATGTTCACTCTGCATGAGCACAAATTCATGGAGAATGAATGTTTGCACTTGAGAAGTACTGGCCTTGGAAAAGAATGAGAATGTAGGCTAAATGTCTAAGTAAAAAGAATGTTTGCACTTGAGAATTACTACTATACCGGCCTTGGCAAAGAACAAGAATGCAGGCTAAATGTCTGAGTAAAACTTTTCCACCCACTTATGCCATTATTTTTTATAAGATGTACTTTAAATGTAGATTTCAATTTCATTCCTCGAAATGATAGCCTTTAAACTTGCATGCTTTGGAAATTCTTGAAAAGACAACTCAAGTTTAGTCCGTACATAGCATTCAATGAGATGTTAGATGACGACACCTTTGAAAGGAAAGATAAGTCCATAATGTTGTGTGGTCGCTGAACTTGGAACCTTAGAACCAAAGTCTGAAGTTTTGAAGTTTTTGAAACCTTTGACCCACTGACTAAATCCACACACCGTAACTCAAAGGTTACATATGCATGAACTTAAGTTACTCAACAAAGTGAACCAAGTCAGGGAATTGGGTAGTTATAAAAATTTAGAACTCTGTGAGATGGTTATAAAACTTGGAGGACTAGCGACTAAGCTTGCTTTTCTCCCTTATTTTGAGTCTACAAGCATACATCAAATGTTCATCAAACAGTTGAGTAATTTATGATATAAATAATAAACATGTGTTTTAAAGTTTTTTTAACCATTAATGTGCTTAAATTGACATCAAGGCCTTTATAAAATGAATTACAATGTCACATTAATAGCACAACCATTAATAGCACTAAGCACAGTAACACTTAACATTGCAAAGGACTTAATAAAAGGAATTACAATATCACATTAATAGCACAACCATTAATAGCACAGTAACACTTAACGTTGCAAAGGACTTAATAAAAGGAATTACAATGTAAAATTAATAGCACAACCATTTATTTTATTACAACTGAATTACAATGTCACATTATTACATAGAACAAATACAAATTTAAGCGCAAGCACCAAGCTTCTGCTGGACCACTAGTGAAAATGTAAATGTAATACATGTGTGTCTGAAAATAAATGGGACTTGTTGGGTCAACCATGTGCTCTGAAAATAAACACATGGGACTTCTGTGATCAGCCATGGTGTTTGAAAATAAATGCATGGGGAAAGGCAGGCTAATCAAATCGAGGAAATGGGAGTTGTGAAGATACAAAATGTACTTCTCCCCTTTGAAAATCAGAGTCATGCAAAAGATGAGGGGTTGTAAAACCACTCTCATATTCTACTTGCAGCTTCCATGCACTAGGAGAGCACTTATCTCCATCAGAGCTCCTCATCCTGGCTCAAAACCTATCTGAGAAGTGAAGTGAACCAAATCAACTTCTTTCCAATTCCACCCATTTTGAACTTGAAGGAAATTGGTCTTTTACTCTAGAATTACATAACTGCAGGCAGGAGAATTTAGAGTATCCCTAATAATGCCACATCTTCTTCTTCTTGAATCCTATTCCTTATTAACCCTACAAAATGAAAACCGTTATGAAAATACGAACATTGCACTGAATAGTAAAGCCTTTAGCCTTCAACGAATGATTTCAATTTTCAGTTGTGCTCGCTATCCTTATTTATGGGCCAACAGTTCTGCCAATAGTGCTACTACTAGCTTGGTCCCTATGTACACCTCACACGTGTCACATGTGAGGTTAGGTATAATCATGATTCATAATCACGATTTGCTCAAACCAAAAAACCAACTTAAATTTTAATTGATTCATGTAACTTAAGCCTTACATTTATTTAAGTGTTTAATTCGATTGACATCTGGACTCTAACAACCTCGCTACATGCAAAATGTACCTCAAGCTAACAAGTTGTCAATTTTCAAAATCGCCAATGCCACTCAAAGTTCAAAGTTCTAATGATTAAAGGGTAATTCCAAAGGCTTAAGTTCGAAAGACTAGCGCTCTCTACATTTCATTCTGGAATGCAACTACAACCATACATCAAACGTTCATCGAATGGTTATGTAATTTATGAAGTATGATATAAATAATAAACATGTGTTTTAAAGTTTTTTTAAACTTTAATGTGTTGGGATTGACATCAAGGCCAAGGGACTGGTAACTTAACGTTGCAAAGGAATTAATAAGATGAATAATGATACCGAGAACCAGGGGAGAAGGTCAATGAAAAATTAGAAATAAATAATATTTCGGTAAACCCTAAAAAGAGTGACAAATTTTAGTGTTTATTATGTCTTTTTGTCAATTTGATGGCAACTTTCTTTTTTCATTTGTATTGTTTTATGTTTTACTTTTAAATCTGCATGCAATTATTTCATAAATAGATAATACTTAATTTCTTAAAGGAAAAAAAAACTGATTTGAATAGATTCATAGACACTGAACTCAAAAAATAACTCTTTACTGTAAATTTATAAAAAATATTAACACAACACAACCATTTATTTTATTACAACTAAATTACAATGTCACATTATTACATATCTTCTAAAGATGATTAGTTGTAGAGTAGGCAAGATGTTGTTTTGTATAAATAACATAAGTCACTTTACATAGACACAATTTATTCCAAGCTATTGCACATGACAATGGATTACAAATTGATTCCAATTTCCAAGGTTCTACCAGTGACAACGTAATACAAATGTGACACTAAAAATAAATGCATGATTCCAAAGCTTTTGCTGGCGAGAATGTAGTAAAAATGTGGCTTTGAAAATAAATGCAAGGAACTCGCTTGGCCAAAAATGCTGGGGAAATGGGGGCTGTGAAGATACAAAATGTGCTTATCCCCTTTGAGAACCAAAGTCATGTAGAAGATGAGGGTTAGTCGAATTGCTCCCATCTTCTACCTGAGCCTCCATGCATTGGGATAGCACTTATGTCCATCATAGCTCCTCATCTTGGTTCAAAATCTATCTGAGAAGTCAGGCGAACAAAATCAACTTCTTTCCAATTCCACCCATTTTGAACTTGAAGGAAATTGGTCTTTTACTCTATAACTACATAACTAGAGGCAATAGAATTTAGAGTATCCCCAATAATACCACAACATCTTCTTCCTGAATCCTTATTAACCCAAAAAAATGAAAATCCTTATGATACTATCCACTATCACTAACCCTATTTATGGGCCACTAGTGCTTCTACCAACTTGATTCACACAAACTAAAAACCCAACTTAGTCGATTCTTGTATCTTAAGCCTTACATGTACAATTAAAATGTTTATTTTGATTGATGACTGGCTACATGCAAACTGTACCTCAATCTAACAAGCTGTCCAAATTGCCAGACTCTAGTCACCACTACCAGTGCCACTCAAATGATATGAAATCATTATAAATCTTGTTTCATTAAAGCTATGAGTGTCCAATCAATCGCTTCAGATGTTCAAAAGATTGAGAATTTCAATTAAATGAAATGTAATGCATTGAGGATTTGAAAAGAGAGATATGAACCTTGATCTTACCAAGTGTCCACATCTAATGGTTCTAGTGTTATTTCAGAGGTTTCAATTCACAATTTTACTACTTTAGAGATTTACTTTCGGAATGCAACTATAGTCGTCCATCAAAAATTCATCGAATGGTCGTGGTTATATTGATTTTCCTTTACATCCTTTGTGTAAAAATTTCTTAATTTTTTAAGCCTTGGTACTACATTCTTCCTAGGTGGTCCTTCTTTTAAAACAAACTTTTTACACATGCATATTTTTTCCACTTAAGTTCTTCTATCGCTCATCACCAAAATCTAACCCATTGGGTTCATTACCACGATGATGAGCCTTGATCTCGTCACGTGTCTACATCTAATGGTTCTATTGTAATTCTAGAGGTTTCAATTCACAAATTTAGTGCTACAGAGATATACTTCTGGAATGCAACTACAGTCATCCATCAAAAATTCATCGAACGACTGTGGTCCATAATGTCGTGTGGTCCTTGAAACTTGGAACCTTAGAACCAAAGTCTAAATTTTTGAAGTTTTTGAAACCTCTGACCCACCGACTGCAAAGATGACCAAGAAAGACTTGCAACTAAGGTTAGGAAAAGCACCAAAACCTCAACTTTGGTGAATTCAAATAGGAAACATGGTAAGGATGGTGCATTTATGAAGTGAAGATCATGGGAAAATTCAAGTCAGTGGACATGACTAGACGATTGATGGGTAATTGATATTGGTATGTGCAGAGTTTGGAAAATTATTACCTCTCGGCCCTTGATTAGCGAAGTTAATAATAGAGATTGGCGTGGAGAAGAAGGCACACAAAAAGTCTGAAAAAGTGGTGGTGGTGGCAGTCTAGCTGCAATAGTTTTCAAATGGAGGCCAACTTCACTCTGCATTCGAGGAGGCAATTAAACCTGTTTTATGGTGATGCTTCTGACCAAAGATTAATGGGGATGTTTTTATTCACTGATGGGAGGTTGGTACAAAGTGTGTGGATGATTTTGGAGAAATCCTTTGGAAATATGAGGCATAGATACAAGACAAACATGGATGTATACTCCTTGATTGTAGCATGGGGTTTGGACTTTGGGGAATCGACAAGCACAGTGAGAGAAGTGATGGAGATGATTGTGCATAGAGATTTCTTGGAAGGATTATAATCAATACTTGAATGGGCAGTTCCAGGTGAAGGTTTTGACTACCAAGAAGGCTTTGAAAATGTGGAACTAGAAGGGGCATAAGGATGCACCCTTTTTGTGTGTTGGCCAGAGGATGAGATTAAAATTCAATGCAAGGAAGAAGCAAGGTTAGGCTAGCAAGCATTGAAGCTCTTTATAGAGCTGATGAAGGTGGAAGAAATTATAGCACAGTTGAAAGCACAGGAGAAAGCATAGGTAGAGCACATGAAAGCATAGGCGAAAGTGGAGGAAAATTCTATGAAAGCAAAAGGACAGAATGCGAGGAAGCGGAAGATGAAAGAAAAAGGACAAAATTCTAGGAAGCAAAAGATGAAGGGAAAAGCAACAAGGAAAGTTGTTTATGAAACGGGTAGCACTAGTTGAATTTGTAGTTTTTGTAGAATTAACGCAAGATTAGTACTAAATTTTTGGCTTGCTGGGGGTTGAACCCTATTACGATTGTATAATGTGAATATTAGGAAGGGTAAAAGAATTATTAAAAATCTTGTTGAAATATGTAAAGTAGTTATATATAGTTGCAGAACTAGTTTTAGTTGGGCAGGGTTACTTTTTCTGTTATGAATCATGTTAAGATGCTTTTTTGAAAAAAACTATTATAGTTGTAGGTGATTTTTGGATGGTTGATGAAAAGTAAACAATGAGGAAAATGATGTAATCTTTATTTTCATGCAATACAAAATACTATTACCGACCAAAAAAACAAAAAATCTAACAGTTCTAGTGTTATTTTAGAGTTTTCAATTCACAAGTCTACTGCTTCAAAGATTTACTTCCGGAATGCAACTACAACCGTCCATCATCAATTCATCGAATGGTCGTGGTTATATTGATTTGCACTGACACTTCCCCTACAGATTGGCCTCCCACCTTGCCAAACTCATTTCCCCCCTTGTTGGAAAATCAAGCTCCTTCATTAAGAACTCCTCCCATTTTGTGGACTTCATCAAAGACAAGAAACTAGATGAAAATGACATTCTTGTCAGCTTTGATGTCGTCTCCCTCTTCACTAAAGTTCCCTTGCTTGACTCAATTGAGCTTATTAAATAAAAGGCTAGCTGTGAAATAGCTTCCTTAGTTGAGTTATGTCTTCGATCCACTTTTTTCTCCTTCCAAGGTGTAATTTATGAACAAGTGGATGGTGTGGCTATGGGCTCCCCTCTCTCTCCCATTGTGGCCAACCTTTACATGGAACACTTTGAAGATATCGCCCTCCATTCGTTCCCCCTCAAACCCAAGTGGTGGAAACGATATGTCGATGACACCAATATATGTTGGTCTCACGGTCGAGAGAAGCTTGAAGAATTCCATTTGCACTTAAACAACATTTCTCCTTGCATCTCTTTCACCAAGGAAATTGAATCCGACAATCAACTCCCTTTCTTGGACATTCTTCTCATCAAAAAAGTTGACGGTTCTTTAGCTCGCTCCATCTTTCGTAAATCAACCCATACTGATCTTTACCTTCACTCTTCCTCCCATCATCACCCGAGCCAAAAAGTGGGTGTCCTCAAAACCCTAGCCCATAGAGCTTTTGCAATCTGTGATACTGAGCATATTGATCAAGAACTAGCTCACCTTACCCAAGTCTTCTCATTAAACGGTTACAAAAAGAAGCACATCAATCGAGCTTTCAAACTAGCAAAAGCTAGACTCACCCTCAAGCCTGGTACCTCTTGCTCTCCTTCTCTCCCTCTAGCCACCCTCCCCTATGTAGAGGGCATCTCCAACAAAATTGCCAAGATCCTCCTCAAAAAGGGCATCCATTGCACTTTCAAACCCTTCTCCACAGTAAAAAGTCGCATCCCCTCCCCCAAAGACCCCCAAGATCAATTCCTCGAATCCGGTGTCTATAAAGTGTTATGTTCTTGTGGCGTACCTTATATAGGGGAAACAGGTCGTTCCTTCAACACAAGAATAAAGGAGCATTGTGCTGACATAAGGCATGACCGGATCTCAAAATCTGCTCTCACTGAACACTCCTCGAAGACAAAACATCACATTGCCTTAGAAAACACCTCTATTTTGTTCAAAGAAGACAATTTCTTTAAGAGGAAACTTAAAGAGGCCATTGAAATCCATAATCATCCCTACAACCTTAATCGTGATGGGGGTTGGTCTTTAAGTTTCTCTTGGAAACCACTCCTAAATAACCTCTAGGTTTCTCCCCCTCTCTCTTCCCCCTTGGGTTCTTCTTCAGTTTTCCTCGAGGCTCCCATTCTCCGTGCAGTCCCCTTCCACTTTCTCCTTGCTCTCCCTTCTTTTTTCCCCCTTTTCTCCCTCTGCTCTTCTTCACTTGCATGCTTTTCATCTCCCTTTCTTTTTTCTCTCTTCTTTTTTCAATCCTTTTCTCTAGGTGTTTTTAAGTGTTATTGTTTTGTTTTCCTTGGCTCTTCCTCAAATGGTTCGTTCCTTCTTGTTTCTTTATTATTGTCTTTGACTTATTTTAATTTAAATTAATTTGTCTTTGTTTCTTGATTTGATCTTATAGTGGGCCTTCTTCTTCATCGTTAGGTTGTTGATCTCCCTTTTGTTTTGTCACCTTCCCTTTGCTTCTAATTTCCTTGATGCTTTTTGGTTTCTCTTTCCTCTACCCTCATTTTATTTCTTTGTTTCCTTGTTTCACCTTTCATTCTTTTCCCTCTTGCTTCTTTTCATTCTTGGGTTTTTTGTTTTAATTCCTTGCTTTTACTTAATTATTTGGTCTCTTCTCTTTGGGTTGATCATTTTTCTAATTCCTTGGTTTTTTGTTTTAAGATCTTATTTCCCCTTCTTTGTTTTGCTTTGTATTTTTCTTGTGCTTTTTTGTCTTTATTTTGTGTTTCATTGGAGGTGTTCTTTATCATTTGGTTCCTTTCATCTAATTTCCTTGAGTTTCATTGTGATGTTTTTTCTTGTACTCCTATGTTTTTAATTGTTGTCTCTTTGCATTGTTCGTTATTTTTTTGGTCTTTGCTTTAAGTTTCCTTTCTTTTGCTTCTTGGTCTTTATTTTGTTTTTGTTCTTCACCGTTTCTCCTTCTTTTTGTTTTTTCTTATTTTCTTTTTCCTTATTCAGTTTATCTTACTTGTTTTCCTTTTTCAACTTGTCCTCTTTCTGGTTTTTTTGCTTTTATTAGTAGTTTTTAATTTATTCTAGTTAATTCCCTGCTTTTTCTTAGCTCTTTATTTTTTGGTTATTTTATAACATCCCTGGTTTTTAATCTCTTTCTTTTTTCTGTCCCATGTTTGCAAGGTTTCTCATCTTTGACTTTTCCTCTCCTCTCCTCTCCCTTTGTCTGACCTTTTCTCCCCCATTTTTTGGGTTTTGTGTCTTCCCCCTTCCCCTTCCCTCACCTATTTCTACCCAAGTTTGCTATCTTATTTTCACTGCTCTCTCTTTCTGCTTATCATCCTGATGATGGATCATGGAGTTTGATCCGAAACGTCGATGTAAAAAATTGCACACAGTTAATCCAGAAATCTTACTTACATCTATCATGGACTGTGGAAACAAAATGTTATTAGTTTGATATTATGTTTAATTTTCCAAAAAAAAATCTTAATCATTTGAAAATAGGTTTAATTTGCCAATGAATTTTATTTTTTAGTTTGAAAAAAAGTTTTAATCGCCAAAAAAATTATTATTTTTGGTTTGAAACAAGTTTAATTCGTCAATCGAAATATTTTATTGGTTTGAAAATAGATTTTAATCGACAATGGAAAATTTTTAGTGGTTTTAAAAAAATTGCATTTCGCTAGGATTTTCCACATACTTCTAGTGATTAGAAAAGATTCGCCAATGGACTTTTTTTTTTTCATGAAAAATGAAAAAAATTGCCACTAAAATTAATATTTTTATCTGGAAGTATACAAGATTCGTTAGGATTTTACACCTTCGCCAAGGGGGGGGTTTCTTAAATTTTTCCCTGAATTAGTCATTACATAAGGCATGAGTATGTAGAGCATTCAAGTACACTCCTTTTTACTTCTATGTATGGAATAAATGCATTCAATAAGTGAAAAAAATACACATGAGATACACGAAGTGTAATCATGAATTTCAAAAGACAATTAAATACATTCATACACACAAATACACCATATGAAGCATTCATTTGAATATACATAAATTATGAAATGATCATACATAAAGAACATGGCCATAAGAATGCTTGAAGATACACTCGACAAATACAACAAATACATATAAGGCATGAATTACGCAAACACAAAGTATACATTTAAGAATGGAATAGTCATATATAGAGTACATCATTCATGAAGTGGAAAAGTAAGATGCTAAGCATGTTCATATATACCATGAAACAAAAACACCATAAGATAGGTAAAACATGATGTATATACATGTGAATGATACATGAAGTATATGCACAAGTGCATGAAGTTACAAAGCATATGTATGAATACATGTAAGTATTGAATACAAGTCACATCAAATACAATTTCATAGAGTATACACTTGAATACATCGTCATGAAGTACACACTTGAATTCAAGGTCACAAAGTATACAAATACGTCATAGAGTATACACTCAAATACATATACAAGTCACAGAGTATATACTCAAATAAAAATACAATCATAGAGTATACACTCAAATACAAATACAATCACAAGTCATAGAGTATACACTCAAATAAAAACACACTCGAATGAAATATACTATCAGACAATTGGGAAGGGGGATTCGGTGCATCCCATGCTACACCGTGGACCCGTCCACCATCCCAAGGTCATCAAGTATATACACGAGTATGAAGCAAACACTTGAATACACGTAATACACAAGTATTCACATGAACATATGTAACAAAGCATACATATAAGTCACAAAGTGAACCTTTGAATACACAAAAATTATCTCAAAGTATGTACTTGAATATATGTAAGGCACAACATAGTATTGACCCAAACAACACCTTGCTGAAATTATTGGTCTTCTCAATCATAGGTATGGTTGAATAGGATGGTTGCAACTGGGATTCCCATAGAGGTGTTCCTTCCAAGCCCAAGAGCAAGTACGTAGGCCCTCTTGGCCCAACAATGGAAAACACACAATCATCCATGTGGGTGGACTACTTGGAAGTGCCTCTAGCACCTAGTATCCCTTTTGCACCTCCTATTTCCCCATCTCCTACTATGATGGAGAGTTCCTCAAGTTGATCCAACCATGTGATCGTTTGGAGGAAGGATTTCCATAGGAGGCCCATAGATACTCTCTCTAACCCCAAGATCAAATATGATGAGCCCCCTTGGTCCAACAATGGCAAACCGTTAGTCGTCATTGTGGATGGAGTACTTAGAGGAGGACTCTAGCACCTGCTCAACCTATTGGTTCCATCCCTCAACCAACTACATGATTGTTTGATGATAAAATAATTGCATCTAATGATTATCATATTGACAATTTACCCACAATTACACCATGCTATGGGGATTCATGAATTTATCAAGATATTAAGAGTTCAATGTAAATAATCTATTTACCAAATGAATGTATATGTCGTAGTCCCTTATGATATTCAATTTTTATATTTATATATTTATGAATTTTCAAATATTAATAACTACATTAATATCTTTATTAATATCAAATTGTAATATATTTATCAATTGCCAATTCCTTATATATTTATCAATCATTAATATTTGCATTCATAACATATTTAACAAATATTATTTTTTAATTATATAAAGGTACTTATGATTGCTAATGAGAGCACTCACCTAATACTTACCACTTTGCTCTACAGAAACATCTTATTTTCCAGTTGTGATGCCACCTTCTTATTCTATGTTTCAATAGAATGATAGATCATAGTTATCTTCCATATTGTCGGGGGTGCAAAGATGTAATTAGCCTTTCATGGTTATTTTATATGGTCACACACAATAATTATGATGGAATATATCATCATATTAGTTGTCCAATTCAAAATAGCATAGTATCAATACTATAATATTGGCATACATCCTCCCAAAATGACAATAATAATAACATCAATTAGACAAATATTATTGTATTTATCAATCGCCTATAATATATTTATTAGTCATAATATTTTTAGGTATGTTTATCAATCATATTTAGATATGTCTATTAACCACCAATTCAAATTCCCTATTTACTTGCCAAAATAATATCATTGTTTCTATTCACAATCTCACAATTTTAGGAAGGATATGACCCATGGATATAATAATACAAACAATTGACTAATTATAGATATGCAGATTAACAATATAATACATACGCCTTGATAATTATTTTACACTTACATATAATAACTACGATAAGGATAATGACTGTCAACAACAAAGTGATTAGGACATACCTGATCTGTATAAATCAGAATGTGTTTCTATATGTTATAGAATATACCTTCTTCTTTGGTCAGTTTGCATACACTATTTTCATAGGTTGGCAAGAAAGTTGTTCTAATACCACTTGTAATGACCCCTTTCTAGTGGAAGCACTTAAACCTAAATCTTTTGTTCAAAGTGTTTCTCAAGCATTTCGTCAAACAGTTACTGTTCCACTCATAATTGGTTATCTCATATTTACCAACATTTTATGCTAAATAAATACTTACAGACAACACCATAATATATCTTCTCACAAAGTAAATTACAATCATAAAGCTTTTAGAATACAGTTTACCAGAGTTAATTAGTTTGTATACAAATATTTTTCAATGATATGCAGGGATATATTTGGTATTTAATGTGTCACTCACATGGAGGTTTAGTATTCCTGACCTGAGAAGATCACACCAACATCTTGCCTTAATCTGTGCAGTCCATAAACAACTATTAAATATCATTAGCACTTTGCAATTGTTTCTTATATGCTACGCCACCTTGCACCCTCATGTCATCCAATACAATGCCTGGGAATTCTAAAGTAGTGTTAAGTCATTACTCTTGGACTTAACAATAGATAGACAACTCCTGATGGTTATTTTTAACAATTCCTTTCAACATAAACTCTCTCATCTCCTTCGATAGATAACTGGACCGTGAATTATCTCATAATGTGTCGATAGATAGGAGTCCAAGTAACTCCACTATTCCACCTCATAGACCTTATAATGTTAGCTTCCTTATAACGCCTTGGCCATAGTTTGATGTAGGGATATTTTATTTCTTCAACGTCTTCACCAACAGTCTTTACCTCAAACTCCCAGCCACATCAACAACGTCTCCTACTTCAATCTCATGCTTAAGAAAATACAATAAATTGGCTTCCTATTGATTCCACAATTCACCACCCGTGTTTTCCTTCAAGATGATTTTGTTTGATGTTTGCTTAAAATCACGTCTTTTTCCCCTTCCCCCTTTCTATCTCCCATACTATCATTGTTTATATCTCTTTGTACATCTTCCCAAGAGGGACGACTTGTTCCAAGGGAAGCGATCTTGGCTAAGGGAGATCTAAATAATGGAGCCCTTTTGTTGATAACCTTTCTTAGGCCTGAGCGCTAAACCTTGTGTCAATGAACTTTATTTTATTCTTGTTTGTTGCCACTTAACTCTGTCTTGCATGATTTGCTTATGACTTAGACTCATTCCCTCCAATTTATTATAGGTTGTATTCAAATGTTTCTTATTTAAAATATATTATTATTCTATATATTAGTTTTATTTATATATATGTTCATTTATTATATTATAATACTAATATTATAATAATAATGTTAGGTTGTAGGCCACTAGAGGATGACAAATGGAAAGGGGGAAGAGATTTGAAAGGACCCCTAAAAAGATGCAACTATTCAAACAATTTTTTACCAATGGGATATATCTATAGATAAGGACTAATGGAAGTTCAGACTTGGAAAACATATGGGAACAAGAGATAAAAAGAGGGGAAAGGAGATAACCAAGATAATTAAGTTGGGAATGGAAATTATTACAAAAGAGATGAGGCTAATATAGATTCAAGAAAGACAAGAAAGATACTACAAAAGAATAGAAGTGGCAAAGAAATAGGTTAAGAAAGATAAACCAAAGGTGAGCAGAAGAAACCAATAACAAAGAGATGGAGCACGACATTAAGGGTGTTCTTGAGCATGCCAATGTGGTCACTGCTAAAGGAGAAGAAGAAGAGCATGCTAGTGTGGGTACTACCAGAAGGGATAAAAAATAGATTCTACATTTAGGTTCTGACATAAGAAAAATAAATCAAATCATTCAAAACATAGAAGAAGAAATTGAAGACTATAGAAATTCCAGAAAATAAATGGAACAAGTAGTAATAAGAGTCATGATGCTTCCTAGAAATAAGACATCAGTTGTACATCCGAAATGGAAAAACACCCAAGTAACAATAAATAAGGAGTGTTCACCACTAGAAACTCTGTTATAAAAACTCTACAATACAACATTTAATGACAACTACTTGGATAAATTAGTAACCACAAGTATTGAAGATAAGATGCGAAGTGGCGATGAACAATAAGGAGAAGTATATGAAGTCAACACCTTATAAAAAACCATCCAATAATCAAATGACACTAACTAATAAATGAATATCCCCAAGAATGAAAATAAACTTTGAACAGATGCAGCCCCCAGACCAGGAATCACCCCTAATATTGATAAAAGTAAGAAGTATTTCAACAAAGGAATGAAAAAAAACCTAGAGCAACAGAGCATAGGTGAACAAAAAGAAGAGGAAGAAAACATAGATACATTGAGTGAACAAGAACTTGGTATAAGATACAATGATAGTGACTTAGAAGAAGAATCAATCATGAATACTACCATGAAACTTCCATGTTTGGACAAGACACAACTAAAGAAACCAGACATGTATTCATTTTGGAGTCTCTATGGCAAATACAACACCTAACTAGAGATGACATAAAATTTGTTAGTGTAGGTTTTTTATTTTCCTTATGTTAGGGAATATTTACTTTTCCTACACACATTATTAAGTTTGCTTAGGTTATATTATAATGGTTAGGATGAGGAAATGTGGCATAAATCTATCATTCACATGTGTCACTCACACCCACCTTTGGGTAGTTGAGTCTCACACCCTCTTGGATTTATTAGCCCACCTCCCATAACCATTTGTTTGTCTTTACCTGAGAAGGAATAACCATGTAATCTGGAATTTACCAAGTAGGTAAAACTCCCACCTATTATGGGCACTTGGGAGTTATTGTTCATCTTGGAATTATCTTCCATTATTTTTCTATATAAACAGCACTCAACCCTCTCCTTGGCTTGTATGATGGAATGCTAGTTCAATGCTAAGTGAGTGCTGAGTTTATTCATCTCTTTTCTTTCTTTCCCTCAATCATTCTGATTTTTGGTGGTTTCACAACCAAATTTAACATGGTATAAGAGTTGGTTGTGATTTGTGGGTTAGCAACTTTTTCAATCCATTCTTGAAAGCAAAGTATGCTCTTCTCTTGCATCTGATGATGACCCGAAGAATAAAAAATGCTTGATAGAGATTTTAGTTTTTGGGGGGGTTTCCTTTCTATTGCATTTTATTGCAAGTATTTTGAAGCTTCCTAGAGACATTATGAGCTCACCATTGAGTTCAAAGTAGCTGAAAAAGTCAAATTAGGCTTTTGTTTCGTTTAAATCGGACAACGGATGTGAGATCTATGAAGGGTTGAAGAAAGAGGTTTTTGAAGAGGTTCCAGAAGGTAGCCATCAATTTGGTACATTTTCGGCCCAAATAGACCTCACCATTGCGCTCAGAAAGCATCAAAGCCTAAGGATCAACTAGCAATTTGTTAATTTTTGAGAAATTCATTTTCATGGCAAAATTTTTTTGGCAAGCGAGCCGTACGACCCACCTACACAAAGTATGGTACGAAATTTTTTCTTTTCTTTTCTTTTTTTTTGCATCATCAAAAAAATTTGAAATTTTTTGGAAAAATTGAAAAAAAATAAATATTGAAAAGCAAAAAAATCAAATTGAAAAAGCAAAAATAAATTAAAAAATCAAAGAAAAATATATAAAAGTCAAAAAAGGGTACAAGGGTACCTAACATGTACCCTTACGTAGGGCCTGTTAGGCCCCTATACCAACATACCTTTGAAGGTATGTGCCTCTACATGGTGCCACCCCTTTATTGGGGTTTGAAAATATTTTAATTCATTTTTTTTATTTAAAATTACAATTTCAAAAATAAAAAATTCAAGCCTACAAATTTTGGCATCCATCTCCATACCTGTGAGTACTGTACTCTACCTCATTTTTCATACCATTTTTAGCAGGGTCTACCAAATTTATCAAGGGTTCTAACAATTCCACCAAATTTGGAAGAATTATATTTTTATTTGGTAATTCTCTAGTTGTGGCAGAAAATTTAGTGGCATTGCAACTATTTTTGGAAGCATTCTAAATTTAGCAGTCGATTTACTAAATTTGGCGGAGGTTTGATTTTTTTGAAATTGAAGAGCCCCTCACCATTGTAGTTTTGGTTTTTGTACCTGAACTTCAGAGGGCTCGTTCTCAGTCATACAGAGGCCTTTTTGAGTGAATTTTTTTTATTTGGGGAAAAAAATTGTGCTCTTCATAGTGGTGTGATCATCTTTTTCTCAATTGATTCCATTTTTTCAAAAAAAATAGTTTTCTCATCAGATCTGAAGGACAACTCTCATTTTTTGAACTTCAAACGGATGTAACTTTCACGTACGACCTCAAATTGAGGTGATTCTTTTTTTGAAAGTGAATATTTTTCTAAGAAATACACATTGGTACTATTTTGAGGTTCTCATTATGAGATTTTATTATACATTCAGTATTTGGGTCCATTTTGGACACTTGTAAAATTCTGGAAAACAACTTCAGCATTGTAAACACATTGATTTATAAAGTGCCAAATCATTTTTCATTGGGGGGGATTCTTGATTGAGTGAAAAAGGGGGGGTATCTCTTTGTGTGTGTGTTTTTGATTTGTTCACTTGTGCTCTTCTTTTTCTTCACACATGGATCATTCTAAGTTTCCTTTTCTAACACCTTATAATTATGCAACATGCATGAAATGCCTTAATGCAACTTGGGTATACTCCATATGTTGAAAAGAAGGTAGTTGAACCTACAGATGATAAGGAAAAGATAAAATAGATGCTTGAACATACAAAATCTCTTGGATTTATTTGTAGTTTTGTTTCCCTTGATCTTATGTTTTAGATTGAAGCATGCACATATTCACATGATGCTTGGGAAAAGTTAAAATATTTGTATGGTACAACAGATGAATTCAAAGACTATTAGATTGATAATGACTTGATGAACCTTGATCCAAAGAATTTTCACAACATCCAGGATTATATTACTAAGGTCAAAGATCTAAGAGAAAAATGTAAAGAATGTGATATTGATAAAAAGGACATTCAGTTAATCTATAATGTACTAAATAAACTTGGTCCTAAATTTGCAGCTTTTGTTTCTAGCTTTCATATCACAGACTGACTATGGGATCTACATATACTATTCCTTCATTTGCATCTTTTTCTAAGATGTTAATGCATGAACAACATAAGCTTCTTTATATGGGTCTCATAAATCCATCATAGACTCAAGCTTTTTTGGTTGGTCAACCTAAGGGATATAAAGAGTCAGGACAATATGACAAGAAACAAAAGAAATCTAAGAAAAATCCACACATAGATCAAGCACAAAACAAATCCTCCTCAAAGGAGGACTCATTTAAGAAGGAGAAGTCTACTTGTTCATATTGCAAGAGTACTGGACATGAAGAAAATTCTTGTTATAAGAAGGATATTGATGAACTGAAACCTCTTCTTAAGAAGAACAATATTGATCTACCTTCTAGAATGTCTGATTCTACTTCTTGACATTCCAAACAGTCAGGATCTAGTAAGGATAAAGGTCTTGCAGGGTTTGCTTCCGAGTCAAAGAAAAATAAAGGTAAAGCTCTTTGTGCTGAACTACAAGTCATGAATCAATGAAATGGCTCCTAGATTCTAGAGCTTCTCATCATATGGCTTCTTCACAGTCTATGTTCTCTTCTTTTGAGCCTTGTGCTATACCACCTATTATGATGGGCAATAATACTTACATGAATGTAAGTGGGAGAAGATTTGTTCATATTTGGGATGAAACCTTCAACGATGTTTTGTGTGTCCCTCACTTGAAAAATAATCTTCTTTCCATCTATTAAATAACTCATGGTGGAGCAGGGAAGACTATGGAATTCACATCTCATTCAATTATCATCAGAGACTTGGAGAGCAGAGAGATAATTTCAACTAGGATGGTTGATCATGCATCTCAATTATATACCTTTCAGACTTTGCACCTGATGATGATTCTAATCCTTTGGTTGTTGATCACACTCCTTTCGTGACATTTGATTTTGAGGAGAACTTTGGTTACTTAAACTTGGGTATTCTCACAGGTGATCCAATTCTTGAGCCTTGAATTCCTTCTCCTCCATCTACTATTTCTTTTGAGGATACTTGTATTGCTACATTCATGGCTTCTTTTGATTCAGTGTTGCAAGATACACATCATCTTCCAAATATAGCTACTTTAGATGACTACTTGATAGACATTGCAAGTTTGTTCAGAGTCTCATATTTCAGACTTGGGAGACACTATTCATGACATTTATCTTCTCTTTGATGAAGTTGTTTCTTCTTCAGTTGTTGTGGAGGAACCTTTGGATCCTCTTGTTCATTCTCCACATGATCATTCATCATAGGTTGACATGATTGTGGATAATTTTGAGTAATATTTGGGGGAGGCATCTTTGTCTTTAGAGGAGGTAGTTGAGTCTTTGGATCTTGTTCTACATACATCTCTACTATATTATGAATTTTCAACTTCATCAGTGCATCCTAGAATGCCTAATTTGATGGTGGTAGCTTTTGACATCGACATGGAGACACATGAGTAGTTTTCAGAGACTTCATACATTTTGAGATTTCTTCCCTCATATTCATTTTAGGAATGGGAAGATGTTCTTCATACACCTTTGGTTTTGTTTCTTCCTAAGGGGAGAAATGTTGTTCAATGATCAGGTACCATTTTCTACATCTAGTTTTGAGCATCAACCATTGGTATAGTTGACTACTTGAGGGAAGGCTACATAGTCTTTCTTATCCTTTCTATTTTGGAGGGGACTTCTTCCTTGCATGGGATTCTTCTTGTGTTTGGAAACGTGTTTTCTTTTCTCTCTTTTGTGGAGGAGTTTTGTCCCGTTGGGTTTTCTCCTTTTCTCCGTTTGTGAGAGATTGTCATGTACATGGGTACCTAACATGGATTAGTAGTCAAGACCCATCTTTGTGTCTTTTCACCCACCTAAGCTTTCTTAGGTTATATTAGAATGGTTAATTAGGATGAGGACATGTGGCGTAAATCTATCATTCACATGTGTCACTCACACCCACCTTTGGGTAGTTGAGTCACACACCCTCTTTTGGATTCATTAGCCACCTCCCATAACCATTTATTTGTCTTTACCTCAGTAGGAATAACCATGTAATCTGGAATTTACCAAGTAGGTAAAACTCCCACCCATTATGGGAACTTGGGAGTTATTATTCCTCTTGGAATTATCTACCATTATTTTTCCTATATAAGCAACACTCACCCCTCCCCTTGGCTAGTATGATGGAATGCTAGTTAAGTGCACTAAGGGAGTGTTGCGTTTATCCATCTCTTTTCTTGCTTTCCTTTAATCATTCTAATCTTGGTTGGTTTCACAACCAAATCTAACAAAATTATTTTACTTTGTTGGATCCATTTGAGGAGAAACATTACAGTGGTATCAAAAAACTATCTGAACCATAATAAAGACTAAGACTGGGAAATGATCAAGAAGGATTTCCTAGGAAATTTTTCCACTCCAAAATTCCCTACAAAAGAAGTAAACTTTGGGAAGTAATACAATTTAGGAAGATGAATCAATCAAATAATTTGACAAGAGATTCAAAGAAGTTACTAAATAACTGGAAGAACCTCTAAGTGACAAACAAAATATTGAGTAGTTCATCTTTGGAGTCCTAATAGAAATAACAATAGCACTTGATGGATGACATTTTAACACATATTTGGAATTATTTACATTTTCATATTGGATTGAAAACTAGCCATGGCACAAACAAGATAAATAAAAAGAAATCAAAGAGTTGGAGAAACTTAGACTAGGCATAGAACAATTAAGACTTCAGTAAGATATGGAAAAAAGAGAAATATATACACCTAAGCCTAATATATGGTGTACATATTGCAAAATAGAAGTTCATGTTAAAAATGAATGTCCCAAGGAAAAAGGGGAAAAGAAATCAAATGTGTTATGGGTAGACCTTCAGACAGTACCCAAAAAGGTGAATTCATTCTACTATGTGGTTTGTGGAGAGTGGGATGACTAGAACACTAAGGAATTTCCATCATAGCTATTTTGGTTAAGGGAAGACCCCACTGCAATAAGTGATAAAGATCAACATACATTGGCATATGTAAAAGGATTGACAAAAATAAAAATATATGCAAAGGATAATGGATACAAAGTTTTTCCATGGAAACATAACTAGAGGTCCAAAAACACCACCCAAATTTTGGAGCCATAAAATAATAATGATTCATTGTAGGGAGGAAAATATTGAGGTTGAGGAAGAGTAAGGAGAGAAGATACCACATACTTCAATTGCAACAAATCAGGACACTTTGCAGTTGAATACAAGGGGGAGAAGATAAAATAATGTGGATTCTACAGCCAGGAAGATCATGATGCTTTCAACTATGATAAGGCACACCAATATTATAAAAACACATCACCACAGATCCAAAATGATGAACCATAAAATTATAATACAAACAAATGAGTAAGACTCCTTTGGAAGGTGTCCAAGAACCCAAAAGAAGAAATAAGGATATGTCACAAGACAAGAAGGGACGAAGGATACACTACAAAAGAAACTAGCATAGAAGAAGAGTACCACAAAGACCCCAACACACAAGGAAAAAATAAAGTAGTTGTAGTCATGAGACACAATACCAACACTAGATAATGGGAAGCAGTATTGGTAGAAGAAGAAAGCTCAAAGGGGGAAGAGGGATTCCGCCCCACTAAACAAGAACATGATAAATCTTAGAACATGATAGACAAATCATTGAACAAGAACAAGGAAAGGATGAAAAATAGAATAGTTACTTTTCAAAACAAAAATTAAGAATACTAAAACAATTGGCACAGATGGTAGGACAAAATGACCAACTCACAAAATTGAAACAAATCACTAATACTAGGATAAGATAGTAGGGAAGCATTGGAAAAATAGGCCCATCATGATTAACCTTTGGATTTATAATAGAAAGATCCCTAAGGTAATAGTTTATTTAGGGGTAGATGTCAACATAATCCCAAAAAGAATATGGGAATACCTAGGAAAACCTACACTAGAACCTACCCCATACAACATCATTCTAGAATATGGTTTTGGAATGAAAACCTTAGGCACTTGGAGATAAGTGGAAGTAAATGTCAAAGGAGTAAAATAGACTATCAATTTTTAGGTAGTCACAATGAAATAAACATTTGATTCCTTTGATGAACTTTTGGGATTAAGATGGTTTGTAGATTCACAAGGAATAATAGATGCATGAAAGGAAGAAATATCATTTGTAGATGACATGAGAGTAATACACATCCTCTTAGGAAAGAATCAAGAACAAAAATAAGTAGAAGAGGTGGATGAAAAAGAAGATGATGATGAGAATAAACACCTAAACACTATAACTAAACTACCTACAACTGAAATTTAGGAAGAACCCAAATTAGAAGGGGAACTAGAGATAGATGAAACTGATGGGAGCACATATAGTGAGACTTTATTGGAATCATGGATACAAGATGAACTGAAAGTATATTCTCACTAGATCTTTGGCTCCAAAAGGATGTTTATGGTCAACAAGATGCCAAGAGAACAATTATCTATAGAAAACACACCAGAGGATAGTAGCACCAACATAGAAAGTGACAAAAAGGATAATATAGAAGAATCATCATATTTCACATGGAATCTCACAAATTAAGTTACCTAAATATTCTAGAGTAGGGGACTTACTATCATATATCTCACAACTAGAACAAGTATTTACAACTAAATCTTATAGACTTGATATTCTACCACATACCCTGACTTGCATGGCTGAATGTTGGTACAACACACATAAATAGACTATTATAAAGTGGGAAACTTTCAAAACTCTAATAAAATCAAGGTATCTACCGAAAGTAAGAGAATATGAGGACATAACTACCTACGAAGGAGATATATTATTGCAAGCTTATTTAGACATGTGTGTACACTACTAGGAAGAAGGATATGGGTATGATGAAATACTATACATCTGGCTATTCTATTGGATGTTAAACGTCATAGCCAAAACTTGGTACATTGACCAAGAGATATGTAAAGAAACCAAAAAATGGGGTGAAGTAAAGATAAAATTCCTCCATACATTTTCTTTTTATAATGAAAATCCTCAAATACATACAACATTAGCTAAGATGAAGTAAATCATATTCAAACCAAAAGATCAGGAGATAGCGTATAGCGTCATTGCAACCTTCCTCTTTTCCACCTAAAGAAAAATACATATGGGAGTACATCAAATGGTTGGATCGAGAACCAACTGGAGTAGAGAAACATTGTTACGTGGCACAGAACGATGAAGAACATGTTCCAAAGATAAAAAATAGACCAAGGAGAAAGAGAAATAGAAGAATCTACCAAAACCAAGAATAAATACTATAATAGTCCCATCTAAATAAGACAAGAAAACATCACGATAGAAAGAGACCCCAAGATGGCAAGAATAGGGGACTATTGGGATGAAAAGGTAGTAGCATAGATAATAGAATCCCTCTCAAAATTTCAAGATTTATTCCCTAGAACTTTCACAAAAATGAAAGGGATTAAATAGAGGTAGGAGTGATGAAAAATCAACTAAAGGAAGGAGTTAAACCCGTCTATAAAAGACCTTAAAGAATAAATCCAAATATGAAGGGAAAGGTTGAAACAAAGATAGATAAAATGCTATCTACCAGAATCATCAAACCGATAGAATATGTAGATTGGATAAGCCCTATGGTTGTCCAAACCAAGAAAATTGGAGAGATAAGAATTTGTATTGACTTATGGGAATTGAATAAAGCTTGCATACATCATCCCTTTCCCACCCAATTCACCGAAGAAATATTTGAATTAGTTGCAAGAAGAGAGATATACTCATTTACTTATGGCTTTTCCAGATATCATCAAGTCAAGATAAAAGAGGAAGACCAACCCAAAACTACATTTGCCACAAAATCAGGATCATATATGTATATTTTAATTCCTTTTGGGTTAAAAAATTCCCCTGCGGTATTTAGTAAGATAATTATTAACACATTTAAGGATTTCATACATGATTTTCTATAATTTTACTTAGATTATTAGATAGACTATGGACTAGTAAAAGATCATGTACAAGTACTCTACATGATGCTAAATAGATGTAGGAGCATGTAAATTTCACTAAGTTTGAAGAAATGTACATTTGCTGTACCCTTTGGGACTCTATTAGGCCACATTATATGTAAATAGGGATTAATGGTGGACCCTATGAATTTTTCCCTAATACTAAACCTACTGCCACCTAAGAATGCACTAGAAGTTAAGACATTTTTGGGATATACAAGGTATCATAGAAAGTTCATAAAAGGATATGTCGGTATTGTTGCACCATTAGAATATCTCTTGAAGAAGAAAATTGGTAGGAATATTGAATGGAATGAAGAGTCTCAAAAATCATTTGATACTTTGAAAGAAAAAGATCGCGGAAGCACCAATCCTAATATTCCCATATTGGAACAACCCTTTTCATGTTAATTTGGATGCTTTTGGTATCACTATAGGAGTAGTGCTTACCAAACCCAAAGGGAATAAATACCACCCCTTTATATTTTCTACCAAAAAATTATTTATCATGGAGAATAATTATACTACCACTGAAAGAGAGGAATTGGCTATGATCTGCGTGCTACAGAGATATAAACACTACCTACTATCCACCCATTCACTTTATTTTCCAATCATGAACATCTTAATCAATAAACCAGTAACACATGGATGAATATGCAAATGGTTGCTACTATTTCAAGATTTTAATTTCAAAATTATGGTGAAACCATGTAAAAATAACAAGAGTCAAAGTACTTATCTTAAATTGAGACTAGAGAAGAACTAGATGCTCAAGGGGAAGATCTCTCTAACACACATCTATTCGAAATTAAATTAGTCCCAGAGAAGTTACAGGAGATTTCCATTTTACTTTCTATAGGGTAATTTCCCAAAGATATCTCACCACAAGAGAAGCAATCACTTGTGCAGAGGGATGACCCATACACTTTATTCTAAGGAGAATTACACTATTTAGGTAGGGATGATATATTGAGAAGAGTAGTGTATAAGCATGAAAGGAAGTCAATCCTAAAGGAAGCACATGAAGGAGTTGCAAGGGGCCATAACTATGGTGAAACTACTACCATAAGGGTACAAATTGTAGGACTATGGTGGCCAACTCTTCATAAAGATGCTAAGGAATATACAAAAGGATATGATATTCACCAGAGGGTAGGGAAACCTATTGTAAGAGATGAAATGTCATTAAGACTGATACTAGGACATAACCCTTTTGAAAAATGGTCCATATATTTCATTGGACCTATTGACCCTCCATCAAAACATTCTAAAGCAAGGTTGATTATAACAAGAATAAAATATCTTGCAAAATGGGAAAAAGTAGAACCCACAAAGGATTGCACTATAAATATTGTCACTAGATTTTTATATGAGAACATAATTACAAGATATGGATGTCCACTTAGTATAGTGAGTGACCAAGGGAAACATTTTGTAAAAAAAATGATAAAATAATTACTAAAAAATTCCACAATAACACACAATAGAAGCTCCCCTATTACTCATAGGCTAACGAGGCAAGTGAATCATTAAACAAGATAATTGGGAAAGCCCTTACCAAGATGTGTGTTGGGAATAAGACATATTGGGATATAAAAGTACCTATGGTACTCTAGGTATACCACATGTCATATAAAAGAACCAACAAATTCACCCTATTTCAATTGGTATATGGCATTGACACTACAGTTCCTATGAATTTTATAGTCCCCAACCTACATACTGCACTCACCTTGCAGTTGGAAGATTACCAATCCCTCATACAACAATTAGAGGATTTAGATAAATTATATGAGTATAGATAAATTACAATGTATAACCACCGACTTGAGTGTCAAAGACAAAAAGCATGGCATGATAGGAACTTAAGACTAAAAACATTCAAAATAGGGGATTTGATACTACTTTATGATAGCAAGTTCAAAAGACAAGGAAAATTAAATATTAGATGGATAGGACCATACTATATCCATAACATAAATGATTCTAGAGCAATGAAACTTTGACAAATGAATGGAACCCTCCTAACTAGATACATAAAAGGAACACACATCAAACACTACCACTTGTTGGCAGACTAAAAACATCAAATAAGGAAAATCAAAATGTATATTATGTATTATAGTTCAAACAATAAAAAAATAAAACAACCGAAAACAATCTTGTCACATCAAAAAAAAAAGGCTAGAAAAACCCACATAATGGGAAGCAACATTAAATACACTACCATGCACATGCCTATTTAACACTCAAATCTCACTCCAAAACACTCAATTGTCACCTACATAATTCATAGTGTGTTCTGACTTAGCTAAGTCCAAATCCTAAGTTATTCACACTTTGCAAAATTGTCTACTATAGCCACCCCTTCCGTAGTTAAAATCTCTAAGAAACCTTGACCTAAGTACCCGAAGTACCCATACAAGGCTTTAGAAATGGACAAGGATGGAGAATTCTCTCAAATACCACACAATGTGGTATATGTGGATGATGTCTACAAATATATTAATGATAAAATCATAGAAATTGATCATACTAAGTTTGAGGAGCTCTGTAGGACACGCCTACAAGAGGATGAGAAGAAATGTAAACTAGAATACATAGAGATTGGATGGAAGAAGCTAGATATCTAGAAGGACTACCCCGATTTTTGTGATGAACATGCATGGGTAAGAATTATACTAAGTTGGGTTCATGATGAGTTCACGTACCTAGACAAACCCTACCAAATTACAGAGGAGGCAATTCATATGGTGACAGGGTTCAGTATGGTAGGCTTCATCCCCATCAAGAAAGCCATAAAAAATAGTGAGGTGCAACAATTGATTGGAGAAATCCTTGATGACCGAGGTATGAACATCAAAACAATCACAAATAATGGAATCTTGTATGTCATGATGGGGATTATGTATAAAGTATATTATGCCAATTGGGAAGACTTGGTCACTGCCACTACAATTCAAACTGCTTATCGAATGGTAGTGAAGGGTAAATATTTCAACCTCTGTGAGGTCATGCAGGAGAAACTAATGGAGAACATCCAAAAGATTAAGAACTCAAGGCACTACTTATAGTATGGTACATTACTCATATGCTTAATTTTTTACTTCCTTAGAGAATTACAATACTTTAAGGGTAAAGTCTGGAAACACAATCAGATGGTGGAAGCCCAAGTTAAATATCACATTCACCAATTCTCAGACGTCTAGTCTATTGGTGGTTTTTCCAGTGCACCTAAGGAATTTCTAAGGGATAGCCAACTCCTATGTTCAAAACTCCTGAAATGATTGGCCAACTCACAAGATCTAGTTAATGACTAAGATCTTCTGCACTTTAGGCTCTATGGGACCAAGTAGGGTGTTCCTATTTGTGTCCATTTGAATTGTACTTTATAGAACACATCACTTTCACAGATTAATTTGAATGAAAGATAATTATGCAAAATTACTACGAAATTTGCTTGTTTCTAAGTAACTTGCTACCCCATTCATCAAAAGATATCCCTCATAGTAATTGACACAAAATTTCTATAAAGATTAATGAAATTTGAAGTGAATTTAAATTCTGACTTTAGGTCAGTCATCTAACAATTATTTGATCAACCCTTTAGGTGAATCATTAAGGAATAGATTAGTGCCTTATTAAATTGGGCAATGGAGTCACCTACACAAAAACTAGCAATACAGAAATGACTTTAAAATTTGATGGGTGGACTACCCTCATAACGAATTTGCATTACAAAGCTCACTCTTTCTAATACATAACTACTTATCAAATCCCCTGGGAATAAATGTCAATCTCAGACTCCAATTAAGCATTTAATTGATTTCTTGAATCAAAGCCAAAATAGAGATGAACATTTGAACAGATGTTCAAAGAAGAATAAAAATATCATTAACATTCCATTCAAAATTCACAAACACTCACATAAAGAGAGAAAATATATCAAAATTATACTTTCATTAATGTAGATTAGTCAAATCTGCATAGCAATTTAAGATAATTTGCATATGTTCTTCCCAAAGCTCAAAATGAACTATCTATTCTATTCCTATCGTTATACACATGTACAGCTAACTCAAAACCTAATCAAAACTTTTCATCTATCATCTCCATGCAATTGAGCCCTAAATTCCCTTTTATAGAATAAAGGAGCAACAAGCTTTAGTCTCAAATGCAATTCAAATACAAAATTTTCATTTCATCCTGCATTTACTCCGCATTTCAAAATTTGCCATGTGTTAAATCTTCAAGAATATGGTGCAAATGGGGAAATCCAAAATTGTAACCTCCACTAGAAAGGGGAAACGCAAAGTGCCACCAAAATCCCCTTTGTCACCATCCATACCACAATGAACCAGGAATCCATATTGCCACGAGGGCACATAGTCAACGTCCGACACCAAAATGTGCCATGCATGCAAAAAAAAACCACGACCACAACAACCATTATCAACACCAAAAATTTGTCATCACACACAATAATTCTTTACCGACCAGTTACCCCACTTTTACCAGTGCCCAGACCACGATATACATGCCCGCTTTGAGTCATCACAAGAGGAGGAGAGGAAACCTCGGCTTTTGCCTCATTCTTTTCCTTACACAACACAGTGACAATCCGCTAGCTTGGATTTTTTGCTACCAGTGGTGAGACAGATATTACCTCCTCACCAGGGGGTAGATTTTGATTCAAGAGTGCAAGATACAAGTCATAGTCAGAGTCGATCTCTGTCTCACTATCCGACAAGCTACTTGTGAGGTCAATGGATGATTTCTGGCGTCCAAAGGAGCCACGCCCATACCTTATCTTTCTTTCCCTTCTGGTAGTAGACCACACTAGATTCTTTCCTTTTCTGCCAGCCTTCTTTGCAGCCACACTCTGAAATTGTAACCTCTAGCTACACCTTGTGGGTGAAAGTTTGGGATTGCTAGCAAGAATCTTGGCCTCCATAGTTGAGGTAGATTTTGATACACTAACACCGGGCTTTTGAGAGTTGAGACGAGAAGACCTCCTCACTGGTTCACTCATCTTCTTTGTCTGACAACTGCTCAAATTCACTTTGTCTTAATAAAGAAAACTTCTAACTCCTAATTGTGAATGACACGAATGGAAACTATTCCTTCTATATTTATCGTGTGAAATGATGGTGCCCACAATTAATGTTTAGCACACATGTGTAACCTGGGCAGCTTGTTGGTAGATGTACTATCACCGTTTAATTTCCTATTTGCATGGAAATCCACAAATCATACTTCATGATTGCTATCATTTGCATTTCCACATGTATTGAGATCAACTTGATCACTTTGTAGAAGATTGGCCATTAATGCGAGCTAGTTGCATAGTGAAAACGGCTATCACATGTCCTTCATCAATTTTAAATATAAGTCATCGATCCTCTGATGAGATGGCACATCAAGTGGCCAGCCTGAGTTTGACCACCTTGAACTTCTAGCGGTGCTTCGCTGAAGTTTCCACAGCCAATAGTGTTCATCCATGTCGGCTGATATCTTCATAGTTTGCAGGCTCCACAAACTAAGTAGACCAGGATAGGTGTCGAGATCTCACTGATCTCGCTAGTTTTAACCATCCTTCAGTTTCTCCTAGCCAGCCAGCGGGGAATGGTGAAGATCATTCTACAAGTTTAATCTCACTCGTTCATTGATGATGTCGGACCATGTGCACGATAGTGGGGAATGGGTCCCATGATTGTACAGGGACACATGATCACTTTTCACCTGCCTCACTGCATTTAACCTATCGACACTTAATTCCCCCGAGCTGGCGGGGTACGGCTCAAATCCCCTCCCAGATCCTCAAATCTCGAAACCTGCACTTCATACACTATTAGCATTTAATGGAAAAGACTTGGTTTAGCCAATGACGATATGACCACTAGGGGTTTAATGACTTAAGCTTAAGTCACCAAATCAAATTTAAAACCCGACTTAGGGAAAAGGTTAAAATCGATGAAAGACTTGATGACCGGTGCTTTGAGCTAATGGGGCCAGTAAACTGACGTGTAATGTGGCTCAAGTGATAACTGAAGAGATCGGTGACTAACGGGGTAGGTCAACTTACAATTATAATGTTTGCATGCTCTTATGAATAAAACCCTACTCATTCATAGGGAAAAGGGTTTAAAATGGACTCTAAGCCCATGAGGCAAAGAGAAAATTCCTCAAAATTTTAAAAGCTCCATCAGTGGTTCATGCTCGGGGACACATACCCCTGGTGGGTATGACAAGGACAAAATCTCTGATTAAAGTAGACTAGGGGAAAAGACTAAAACCAAGGAACCTACTTGAACTAGGCAAGTAGACTCAATAGGAAGAAAACAAACCAAACCAACATATATACACTACTTACATAATATAAATTGTGAATTATTCCACAAGATGGAGGCCCCAATCCCCCAAAATTTAGGGACAATTCTTTCCCCTCTCAAAAACTTTGGCATGTTTACCCTGCAGTGAATGCACATGAGCAGTATGTAACTTCAAATCATCAGTATCACCATGATCAACGTTGCCCATGCCACTCAAAGCAACATTGCCACATTTTTCCCTCTCCATTAGAGGATCATCCAACTAAATCAAGAAGATGAATCCTTCATATTCCACATTGTCATGAGGTATATAATCATTTTCAATTTGCTCATCAAACTTGAAAGCCTCATAGACACTTTGGCTTAGACTAGGCTAATCCTTAGTGAATTCAGGAAATAAAGCATGACTAGATCTATTATCAATTTTCCTACCATAAGTGTTAACCCCATGAGGTGAAAGAAGTTCCATAATCAAATCCATCAAATTAGGAGTATCCGCAAAGAATTCCATTGTAGCTTCATACTGTCCTACATTATTCTCGTAATCACCTATGTCTTTGGATTGCCCTTCACCTGAGTTAAAAATTATTGTAACATTTGCATACTCTGCAGGATCATCAAGTAATTCCTTTGAGTAAAACCCTACTCATTCATAGGGACAAGGGTTTAAAATAAACTCTAAGCCCATGGGGCAAAGAGAAAATTCCTCATAATTTTAAAAGCTCCATCATAGTTCTACAAAGCTGCATACTGGGGGTTCTTCAAGACCTTCCAGGAGAAAATGCATGAAAGGGAAAGGATCCCCCATGAGTCTACCACCCAATAAACTAACACAATAACCTTTTTGGTGGATAAGGATTACACATACATGGAGGCAGAAGAACCACACACAATGTGGGTACCACAACTACTATACAAACTCATCACATAAGAGGTAGATGCTTATGCAGCTACCCTGCTCAACCAACCCAAGGACCCTAATGCAAATAATTTTGGTACATACAAAGAGGTAATCTAGATAAAAATAAATAATGAGGCACAAGAGAAATTGGAAAAGAATAAAAAGAAAATCCACAAATAGTGGGGAAAACCGAAGAGAGGCTTTGCTCAATTCTCTGCTACCACAACATAGTTAGAACCCTCCTCTACAAGCAGATCAGGAACACTTCAAATCACATCACTGGGCAAGTCAAAATTCCCCACCACTTTTATACAAACATATAAACCAAGAAAACCATTGCAATTCACCCCACAAAAGAGGCCCTGACAAGTGAGGCCTAAACAAATGGCTAAGAGATAAATGTATATGGACATAATAGAGGAAGAAGTGGAAGAGGTAGAGGTCGAAGAGATCACAGATGGTGAATAAGAGGTCGAGCAACCTCTCAAGAGGAGGAAAAGAGGGCAACAAACTTTGACACCCCCTCCTCAGTGACTCTAGAACAACCTCAATCGACAATTGACATCTTGGAGACTACCAATGCCATCCTCCATTTTGGGATGCTACCAAAATTATTAAACATGTATGAGGAGAATAAAGGAAGAATAATACAATGCATCCTTCAGTATGTCAACCAATCCAACAAAGGGATGGATGAGGCAATGGACTTTCCAGAGAAGATAATAATAGTAATATGAGAAAAGAGGGTCAAGTAACTCAATAAAGAAGAAGAAATAAGGGAGAAGGCCATCTCCACAATCATTCCAAACATTACTGAAGAGAAGAAGCAAGCATTAGCCCAAGCACATGCTCAAGAAATCTACACAAAATAGAGAGTGGAAAAGCTCATGGAGGAGGATCCAAAGAACATAGAAAAAATCCAAAAAGAAACCAAGGACGCCATTTAGAAAATCTATGAGGATATGGTTTATAAGAACATAGAAGACGTGGAAGGGCCCCAACCACCCGAGACTAATACAACCAGAGAAGAACAAAAAAAGTGAATATTCCAACACCATGGAGACAACCAACCCCACTTCCATAATCTTTTCCATTAATAATTTTTTGGTGCAACAACAACAAATCCAAGCAGTACCATCACCACAACTTCTACAAAGTGCCAATGGTTGGATCACAAGTATATTTTTCTAGCATATCCCTCCTATAGAAGATTTAGTTGGGAGACATTTTGCATGCCCCTGCAAGGAAAGAACTACTCAATGCACACGTAAGTATAGTGGAATTGCTACAGGATGCAATGGACACATGAGAGACGGCTAGTCCCCACCTACCACGATACACTTCACTGCCCATGCTGCAACAACTCAAAAAATTGGTAGATAGCTTACAAGGAGATTAGGATGCCACAAAGGATACCATAAGGAAAGAAGCACAAGAGGAGGTCATAAGGAAAAAAATAGAGGAGTACACTATGAAGTTTATGTTAAAGTTGGCTATGGAGATAGCCTACCAAGATCTAGATGCCAAATGAAAAGCACAAAGAGAGAAGATGAAGAATGAAAATATTATTTAATATCTAGATTATCTATATTATACAATGTATGAGACACCCTTGGTTATATAGCCAAGGTGAGACATAAGATTATGACAAGTGTCTTAATCTTATGATATAAGAAAACTTATCATAACTACCTAGGAAAAAGATAAAATCTAGACATGACAACTAAATCTTCTAGAAATATTCCTAGGACCTAAGTTAACTTATTATATGAATAAGTCCCCTAAGTCTCCTAGTAAGGAATCAACCAGTTATAAGACTTTATTCACACCAACACCCCCATTAAGTGCAACTTAGGGAGTAGATTATTATGTAAATTATGCAAAGATACAAGGATGGGTCCTAGCTACTAGGCCATATTAGGTACCCATGTACATATGCAAATGCAATCTCTCACAAATGGAGAAATGGAGAAAACCCAATGGGAAAAAACTCCTCCCTAAAAGAGATGAAATATAATAATGCTCTCCATGAAACATGAGAAGGAAAAAACCCCATGCGAGGAAAAAAACCCCCCAATAAGAGAAAAGAAGAAGGGAGACTATGCAGCCCCCCCCCCAAAGTAGTGTCTCCTACAATGGTAGAAGCTTGACAATGAAAGTTGAAGATGATCCAAGAGAATTGGAAAATGTTCCTCCCCTTAGGAAGAAACAAAACCAATAATGTATGCAAGAGTTCTTCCCATTCCTGAAAGGAAGATAAGGGAAGATAGATGATGTATGATTTCTTTGAAGCATGCACAAGTGTCTCCATGTCAATACCGAAAGATGAAACACTCCAAAAATGCGTTCTAGGCCATACTGTTGGAGAGGACAATCCAGAATCTAGTAGAGATGATTGTAGAACACAATCTAAAGACAAAGATATCTCCTCTAAAGACAAAGGGTCCTCTTCCAAATGTTTTCCAAAGGTATCCATACTCACATCAAACTATGAAGAATGATTCTGTAGAGAATGAACAAGGTCATATTTTTCCCTCACAACAATTGAAGAAGGAGCATCTTCATCAAAGAGAAGATGAATGTAATCAATGATGTCTCCCAAATTTGCATTATTCATCTTCTCTCTTTGTGCTTTCCATTTGGCCTCTATATCTTGGTAGGCTATCTCCATAGCGAACTCTAACATAGTATCAGAGAAAGTGGGGTGCCTTTCATTAGCAATTTTTTTTAGAGATCTTAGTAGATCTTGAAAGGTTGAGTATGCTCTTCTCTTGCATCGAATGATGATATGGAGAATCCAAAAAACTTGATAGAAATACTAAATTTTGGGGGGTTCTTCTTTGTGGATTTTCATTACAGGTTTTTTTTGGAGCTTGTTGGTGTAAATTTGAGCTCATCATTAATTTAAAGGTGTTTGAGAAAGTCATTTTTTCCTTTTGTTTCATCCAAATCAGACATATGACTTGCTAGATCTATGAGGGTTTGAGGTTGAAAAGTGGTTGCCAGGATTCAATAACTAGATTATCTGGATTATACAATGTATGAGAGGCACTTGGTTATATAGCCAAGGTGAGACATAATATGTCATAAGATTATGGCAAGTGTCTTAATCTTATGATATGAGACAACTTATCATAACTACCAAGGAAAAAGATAAAATCTAGACATGACAACTAAGTCTTCTAGAAATATTCCTAGGACCTAAGTAAACTTAACATGTGAATAAGTCCCCTAAGTCTCCTAGTAAGGAATTAACTAAGTAGAAGACTTAATTCACCAATAGTACACCAACAAACACTCCAAATTAGAGGAGAATATCAAAGGACTAGGGAACAAAATCACAAAAGCAAGGGTGATCTACCAATTTTTCTTACAATGGCCTAACACAACAAAAGGCCTCAAGGATCAAATGGTGCAATTGGAGAATCAGATAACACAAGTGGAACAAACCTATAACCCACTCTAGGACAATGATAACATCATCAAAACCATGTGGAAACCCTCCACTACTAACTATAGCAACTACACATCCAAAGGGAACAAATTAAGGATCAAATCAAACAAATGAGGGAAATAGTCAACAATCAAATGACCCAGCTATTAGGTATTGAAGACATTGAGAAATGTCCTAAATGATATCATACAATCGAAATAGGTTTACTAACATCATTTCCTCTTTAAACCCATCCTATTTTCACTTAATTAATTAAATTAACCTAGCTAATTTAATTAATGGCATCATTTTCATCCATTAACCTAATTCATCAATTCAGGTTAATTCACTCTCCCTTCACGCTAACATTTCATCTAATAAAATAAAATAAATCAAAACATTTAATTTAATTCCTTGAGTCATCTTATTTAATTAAATAACCCTAAATTATTTAATTAAATATCATTTCATCTCTCCCCCCATTTATTAAATTATTTAATTTAATAAATATCACTTTAATTCCTCCAAATACCCTAATTGCATGATTAAACCTTGTTTAATTAGCAATTAAACTAACTTTCCTCTAAAAGGGGAATATTCCCATACAATATTCCTTATCCCTTTTTTTCACAATTAAGAATTTCTTTTAATTTGCAAAATTTATTTTATCCTCACCCAAATGAATATTCCAAGGAATATTCTTATTCCTCGATCATTTGAAAAAGGGATATTTTCACTTAGCTTCTAATGCAAGTTTTAACCTTTAACCTTTTGAACAAGTCACCTTTGACCTATGTGAGCAAGTCAAAAGTGTGTTTGTTTGAAGCAAATGTGAGCCCTTGATTAAATCCCATCATGCATTCTCATCCATTGATGATAATCCATGATCCATGCCTCTTCTTCCTTACATCTTTGATCGTTGATTGATCTTTTTGATCTCAACCCTCCATTTCTCATTTTCTCTCCTATAAATAAAGCACTATTTGGAGACAAATGAATCCATCTTTCAATTGAAAACTTATGTTGTTGAATTCACTTGCATCCACACTCACAATTTACTCGCTTTTAACTTGTTTTAGTTTATTTCTAATTGCATAATAGCTTAAAGCATCCATTAATGGGTTCCATGCATCCATCTTAGTTTGTATATGAATTAGGGTTTCAATCTTTTAACTTAGAATTAGCTTATATTAGCCTAGAAATTTCATAATTAGTTCATTTTTAGCATAAAATCATGTTAACTTATCTTGCATCATGTTTATTTAGCATTTAAATTAGGTTTTCATCCATTTATCACAATGGTTTCATCAATTCTCTTCCATAGAAACAATTGAAACAGGCTCACTAATCACAGGATTGGGAAAGGGTCGTTGTTCCATATAAACATGACACCAATTCCAAAATAGGATAAGTTTCAAATGGGTTAGAGTAGGAATTTAACTATTTTTGTACTTTGTAACTTTCAATTTCAATAAATGCTTAGTTTAACTTTTCAATTTGAATGATACTGTTTGGTAGATTGAGGTTTAGTGGATAAATTATGCTTTGATTCATCATGGATCAAGTGTAATCGACCCACCTTGATGATCCTCATCTCACATTTTGGTGCTAGAAGGAGGGCATACCATTAATTTAACCATTTTTGAGCTCGAATTTTGTTTTATGCTTATTTTGTAGGATACAACAACGCCCAAATCACAAACAGTGATGCACTTTGAAGAGCGTCACCATATAGTGATTCCATTGCAATTTGAAACACCGACATCGATTAAATACACCAGCACTGATTTAAATATGGCAATGTCAATTTAATATAGAGGTATCGAAAACTGCAAACAACGACACTACCATGTGCAACAATGCTCGACAAAATTGTGACGCTATCATGCTCTCTATTTTTTTTGTCGAGTGATGCCCATTTTCACCAAAGTGATGACTAGAGTTCAAATTGTGATGCTATCGTGTTCACCAACGCCCAACCAAGGTAAGAAATTTTATGATCATTTTTTTTACATGTACTTTAATTTCCTTGATTCATCTGACCACTAATGCACTTATGACTATGTTTTGGTTGTTAGACTAACATGGTTTTGTAGGTTGAAAGACATGGAGCTAAAGTGAAGAAAGATTCCATATCTTGAAATTCTATGATTGTAACAAGCATTTAACGCTTTGGGGAAATTCTAACCCAACGTTTATGCTTTCTTCTATATGCTTTAGGACAATTAAATTTCCATTGGGTTTTAAAAAATTACAATCTTAGGACTAACTAGCTTTTAATTGGGCTTAAAATTCCTTTTCAAAGTTGGCTAAAATTGAACCCTCATCATTGTTTTTTGGGTTTAAAACGAATGCACAAACAGGATTAAAATTGAACCCTCACATCATCATTTTACTTTGGGTTTAAAATTGAAGGCAACTTAACATTTCATTTGGTGCTTGAAACGAACTCATCACTGCTTTGAGGGGTTAAAATTTACAATTGTTTGCTATGTTTCGTGATTTACACTTTTGTTATTGTTTATGTATGCAATTCTCTCACGCCATTTGGCAACCTTGAGAAACAAGAAAATTCCTTAACACTTTGTATAATCACCTACATCCTTCAATTTGGATTTAAACTAAACCCCCTTTGCGAGTGTGAGTAAAAGGCATGGTGTGTGTTCTCTCTTTGTTCATATGAATGAAGATGATCAAACTACGGATGTACTTCCTTGCTTTTGTTCACCTTTAGAGTGCTTGCCTCCCCACTTCGAAAGGAGGGAACGACCCAAGTGGTAATGAGCAAAATCCAAGATCTTCCAAGCCACAATACAAATGTGTGGTTGCAATAAAAATTGTGATCAATGGGAAGCGGTACATGATAGCTCTCCCCCAGTATCTTTATGATGCATAAAGCCCTTGGTCTAATGGTTGGGAGACCTCTTGATAGAGTTTATCAATTCACCCCCTAAATTGGAAGCCTTTACTATGAATCCTTGTTTAGATGCCAAAAATCCTTAATATTTTTTGGTGCAAGAACGGTTATTCCAAACCCACCCCACATTTGTACTATTCAATAGTAGAAAAAAAATCTTTTTGATCTCTAGATTTTAAGGATTTTGAGCTTTGGTGGTCCCGAGAAGTGTGTGTTGTGGAGGGGAGCCAGTGTTGCCAAATATTTAACTATTCGCATTGTTTAGTGTTTGGAGAAATCCAAGTGGGGACTCAAAAAATATAGCCATTTTGAACCTAGGGTTGTAATGATTTTGAGTCAGTTTAATACTTTGCTTGGTTCCAAAATGATGCAAAAACAAACATTCACTATCTTTCTCAAAATTTCAAACACTTTGGCATAAATATGGGTACCTCTTGAAAAAAGCCTTGATATTGCTACTTTTCCTAAGGATTCTATCCTTAGAGATTTCTAAATATCTTGACTTATATCAAAAGCCATATTTTCCAAAGACAACATAGGCAATTATGGCTTCAACCTCATGATTCTCACAAAATGGACATTATGAAAGTTATGGTGTTTTTAACATAAACATTTAGTTTGTAAACTTAATCTAGACAAGTTATTGTGGTAAAATAAACTCATTAAGCAAGATAAATTGACAAATGAACCCCAGATGACTATTTGGAGACCAAATGCTCCTGTTGAACAACCTGATATTCTAGGTGCTATAATTCAACCAAACTTTGAACTCATTAACGGAGAACAAACCAATCTCATTAGTATTTTGAGAAGCTTCACTTTTGAAACAAAAGAAACAAATACCCAGTGGAGAAACGCAACAACCATTTTAGATGAAGAAGAGGAACAAGCTGATATTGAGGTTGGAAGGCCCACATTACCACCACTCTAATGGTAATAAATATCTTCCTTTCTTCCATAAATTTGAACTATTTCTACATGATCTCACATAAAAACAAGATCCCTAAATTAAGGTCTACAAGTCGTCATTTTAGACTTGGGCATCTCAGTCCAAAAGCTCTCAAGAAACATCTTTTAACACTTCACAAGAATAGAGACAAGTTGGTAGCAAACTTCTATAGACACATTTCAAGAAATAGTCCAGAACTATATGCATTCTTTTGGAGTCAAAATCCTAGTCCTTTTCATGATACTGAACTCCCTTAAATGATCCGTTGCACAATCAAAATCCATAGGGGAAGATCTCCATCACATCACTATAAATGTAGGTATCGTAGTTCACAATTTAGTAGGAAGTGGGCCTCAATACTTTATTGTAATCATTACCGCTTGTTAAGAAACTTTTATGCTTGATCTAGGAGGAACCGAATAGGTTTAAACATCCCCATCCATCCTCTCATCTAAATCAATATTGGGTCTTTAGGATTTGAACATTTTAGAGGTCTAGCATCATTCTCACTACCTTGGTCTTGTCAAAAACAAAGGTTCACTTTAAAGTCAACATTGGGTCAAACATATCACTCACCTCTTCATTCAAATTTCATCTTTCACTTCATCCAAACTTTGCAAAATTTCAAACACACCAATATCTTTTGACTTAAACATCAAATCAAACCAACCCTCTAACTTAGCTACTTTGTATGTGAAATGTATCCTTTTCCATGCACTTAGTTAAGTTAGTTATCATCTTTGAACTAGTTTATCTTGAAGGTCATGAGTCTACCCTAAATATTTCCAAGTTCATTAGCATCCTTTATCCTAACATCAAAACATCAAAACTTAAGTCAAAAGTGTTGTCCCAAAATGTTTGAAACTATCACTTCCCACATTACCCATTTTTCACCCCCCATTATCATTATTGCTCTGAAAAGACTTAGAGCATCCCTTTTACCTAGATTTGACTCAACTAGAGAGTTCAAACATCACAAATCACAACACAACTCTCCCATAGGTGACACAAAATTTATGGTAAAGACAAGATCAAAATGCAAGAGAATCATGGAGAAAACCAAAATTTCATTTACCTCAAGTGATCCAAATCCTTTAGAATTTGATCCTAGAAGTCACATTACCCCATCACAACAATCGTCATCTCCTTTAGGACCATACGAGGTCAAAGATGTCATGAATAATCCATTTGAACCTAGTAGGGAGGAAATTATGGAACGTCAAGCCTTTGAAAATGTACCTCCAATTTCCCCATCCTTTGTTGTGCAAAACTTGACACAAAGCTTCACAACTCCATCACTGGGGCTAAATCAAACATTTACTCCTAGTATTGCAACTAGTCTTGC
Source organism: Sequoia sempervirens (assembly GCA_007258455.2). Taxonomy (NCBI): domain Eukaryota; kingdom Viridiplantae; phylum Streptophyta; class Pinopsida; order Cupressales; family Cupressaceae; genus Sequoia; species Sequoia sempervirens. The sequence goes on from VDFB02105785.1 coordinate 16,935,283, forward strand.
CCAAGACTTTGGTCTAACTCTTCTATTTGAAAGCAGTACACTTTTGAGCACCCTTGATACTAATCCCCCACCTCCAACAACCACTTGGACACCTACCTTTGGTGCTCCTTCTGTTCTCGAAGATCCTAAACAACCATACACACCTCTTGAACTTCATTATTCCACATCCACTTTGACATATCAAGGACACCCTTCTTCATCCATACCCATGAATACCACAAGTGTTCCCACCATCATGCAAAGTAGTATAGACCAAGTATCTCAAAACAACACACAAGGGAATGTCAATACCATACCACAAAGCCAACCCTTAACACAAATAGGGAAATCATTATCCAACCCTCCATTGGGTTCATCCATACAATTAGTTTCACAAAGCATATGTACCTCATCCACTATCAATCCACCTCAAAGCAATCCCTTGGTTACGAGTTCTGTCAACCCATGAAGTACCTTGATCATGAATCCCTTGTTTACATCTTTGGCACAAGGAAATACTCAAGAAATGGGACAAGGAAATATTTTTAATCAATGGACTCAAGGTCCTAGTGAGTCATTTCCATCGCAAAATTTAATGACATCATCTTCATCATTCCCCACTATCCCCTTTGTCATTGCAAATCAATCAAGACCTCAAACTTACATTCCTCCATCTTCATCTACTAACTTACAAGGAATTTTAAATCAAGGGAACCCTACACCTCTCATTAGTAATCCGCTACCCACTCAAAACATCAACATCCCCAATCCATCATAGATTTCCCAACCACGTAATCTTACATTGCAAGCACATGCCCTAGCTTTACAACAAGTACAACAAGATTACCAACAAGCTATCCAACAACAACAAGTAGCACAACAATAGCAACAACAAGCAACCTTAGCACAACAACAACACCAAGCTCAGCAAGTAGGCTTAGCACAAAAACAACATCTAGCTCAACAAGAAGCCTTAGCACAACAACAACGTCAAGCTCAACAAGTAGACTCAGCACAACAACAACATCAATATCAACAAGTAGCTTTAGCACAACAACAACAAGAAGCCCAAAAAGCAGCCTTAGCAACACAACAACAACAACAACAAGCCCTCATGGCGTAGCAACAACAACAAACACAACATCAAGCCCTAGCGATGAAACAACAAAAACAAGACTTACTAGCTCAACAGTATGCCCAAGAACAACAACAACCAAGTTCCTACTATAATCCTCAACAAAACATCATCAATCCAAACGTGTTAGGAACATATACATCAATATCGCAATCAAACTCACAAAATCTCACACCAGCATACACCCCATACAACACCTTATCATATCAAAATCCTCCATTTAACTCATCTGCCATCCCACCATATGTTCCTCCACCAAACCCGCAAGACAATCTAGCATCACAATTCAAGGTGCTATCACAAGAAATACAAGACCTTCAACTGGGTAAGACAAAGAAGCCCCATATGCAAAATCTATGTCCCTATCCATTTAATCAAAACATTGCAATGGTACCATTCCCTCCAAGTTTTGAAATCCTCAAATTTGACAAATAAAAAGGGAGAGGAATCCTTGTCGATCATATCAAAGAATTTAACGTAATGTGTATGGAGGTAGCCTACAATGATTCATATCTAATGCGCTTCTTCCCTCAAAGTTTAACAGGTCCTGCAATGGATTGGTTTCTCATCTACCTCCTAGCATCAAAACTTTCCAAGAAATCACTAATAAATTCTCATCTACCTCCTAGCATCAAAACTTTCCAAGAAATCACTAATAAATTCATCGATCACTTCTCCTTTAATCTTGACATGGATGCCAGTCTAGAGAAACTGTATACTCTTAGGCAAAACAAAGGAGAATCTTTCACTAATTTCTTGAAACGATGGAGACAGAGAGCTAGTAAAAGCAAGTGGCCTCTTCCCTATGAACAACAAGTGGGAATCATCATAGCCAATATAGACCTTGATCTATCTTTCCACTTGAAAATGTAGTGCATCACATCATATGACAAGCTTGTCCCTAGATCCCTTAACATCAAAAGAGCTCTAATCTAATAGAGAAATACTCAAGCTTACAAATACAACCGTCCCTCAACTAGTTCAAATGAGAAACCTCATGTCTGGGAAAAGAAAAAAAATGTAACTAATGACGATGTGGTAGATGCTAAGGTCATACTAAGTGCTCCTAGACCCAACAACAATCAAGTTTCCAAAATCCAACCGATGGTACAGCAAACAACACCTCCTCAGAACAATCACATCAATAACACCAACATGCAACAAAGGTGAACCACTAATAGGAATAGCTATCCCAAACGCAAGTACACACATCTATCAAAACCTATTGAAACAATCATGAAGAAGTTGGTAGAGTCAAATCTGATAACACTTCCCAGCTTTGAAAACTACCAAGAACCACAAGAGAAACCATCCTGGTAGAATGAGCATGATCTCTATGACTTTCACAAAATCAAAGGAAATAAAACAAAAAACTACATGAAACTTAGGAATATCATTCAAGATCTTATAGATAATGACACCATATCTATTGAGGTACTAGGTAGGAATCGAGATCTTAAGATATACACGAACCCTATGTTGGATCATAACAAAGCAAACAACAACAACAAAGCTAAGGATTACACAAACGTATAGCATACCTACTCCAACATAGTTGCTTCCTATGATAGCATCATTACTATCGTCACCATCAAAGGAGCTAGTGAGGAATGTGGAGTCACCACAAGACATGGAAAAATAATCATTCAAGGAGTCCCATCTCAATCGAGGACACAACCTACTTTTCCTACATCTAATCCTAGCAAGTACAATCTTCTAGATCAACTTAAATAGACCCCCACACAGATATCAATCTTAGAACTCTTAAGGTTATCCCCCACACATAGGGAAATATTGGAGAAAGCCTTGTCTGAGTCATCCATCCCTAAGGATATTGATATTGATCAGTTTGAAGCTATGGTAGGCCATATCACCAACCATCTTCTCACCTTATCTGAGCAAGACCTACCATCGCAACCATTTCAAAACCGTTCTTTACACCTTGAGGTTAAAATAGTCTTGGTAGATGGAGGTGTTGGTCTAAACATTTGTACCCTTCAGTTGATCAAACATCTGGGCTATTCAGAAGATAATATTAAGAAAGCAAAGAGTACCACCATCAGAGCATATGACGACCAAGAACAGGTATCACAAGGAATCATTGCACTTCCCATCCAAGTGGGACCTCTTATTATAGAAAATACATGCCAAATGCTTGATCTTTATCTTCCCTATAACATCCTACTTGGCCGACCATGGATCCATGCTCTAAAAGTTGTAGCCTCGACCTATCATCAATGTGTGAAGTTTCCTTTTGAAGGAAGAGAAATCACTATCCATGGAGATCCTGAGCCTTTTTAATACTACAAAATTCTTGAAGCTAAGTTCTATAAGATACCCCAAATACCCAAGAATGATGAAGGGCCTAAACGATCAAGCTCATTTGTTGATCCAACATACCTAGCCTCTACCTAAGAAACAAAAATACCCATTGTGCAAAGTATATTCGATGTCAAAGCAATGATCCAGGATGATGGTTGTGGAAACTACAAACTATTGAAAGACACCTTTGTATTAGGAGAGTTTCCTATTTCTCCTCAATCTAATGGGAAGCCCACATCTAGCACCAAAGAACCCAAAACAATCAAGATGATAGCTACTACCTTCACCAAGTGGGGGGATTTGAATCAAGAAGATGTCAATGAGGAAGATATCTCTAATCTCCTTTATCAAGATGAATGACTTGTCCATGTTCTTCCCATGGAAGATGACAACAAAGGCTTGCAGCTGATGAAAAGCATGGGATATAACAAGAATGAGAAACTAGGACATAATGACAATGGTTTTCTTGAACCCATCGTTCCTAAGAAACAATTCAAGCATCTTGGTCTAAGTTGTACTACTAGCAAGGTCACACTTATTGGAAAAGTTACTTCCGCTAAATGGGAAAAGGCTTCCTCTTGGTTACCTACATCATGTGATAAAACCTTAGATGACTTTCCTCTTGATGTTGCTGAACTATTTGAGAACAACACCCTCTTTATGATATCCATAACATCCTTTGTCGTAAGTAAGCAACCAACTAAAATACGCCTAGTATAACCACAACTTATTGACATGGACCAACAAGGACCACCGATTCTATATTTATTTGAAAATGATGAAGTGATCTCAGAATTCATGGGACTCCATGACAACTTATCATGGGCAGATCACAAAGTAGTCTTTGACATAGAGCTCGACATAGGAGCATACTATGGGGAGACGATTGAATCCTTCAGTTGCAAAATTAATGATATGCAACTAACATGTAGATCCTTGAGTGAAAACCACCTAGTGACACACTTTGATCCTAAAATAGTAAAAATAAAGGATGCATACAATGGTGAAAATCTCTCTAAGGTGTCCAAGGATGAGGGATTCAATCTTCCCCTTAGTGCAATGCATCCAGAAAAGTCAGCAATACTAGTAGAAAAGGCCACTCCAGTCAATGTGGGAATAGAAGAAGCACCTAAGATCACTTTCTATCACAAATCATTGTTGGATGAAGAACAAAAGAATCTTGTAGCATTCCTCAAAGATTGAAGAGCTAACTTTGCATGGTCATACATAGATATGCTAGGCCTTGATCCAGAAGTGGTTGTACATCACCTAGTAGTTTATCCTGAAGCCAAGCTAGTCAAGCAAAAATTAAGGAATATGCACCCACAGATAGCACTCTTGGTCACACTAGAGTTAAAAAAGATTCTTGACGTTGGATTTATCTGACAGATAGATTATCCTAAGTGGGTTTCAAACCTAGTACCAATCTCAAAACCCACTGGGGGCATCAAAATAGGTGCTAACTTCTGAGACCTAAACAAAGCATGCCTAAAGGATAATTTCCCTCTTCCTATCATTGATCTCATTGTAGACTTAACAGCAGGGCATGAAATGCTATCACTCATGGATGGTTTTTTAGGCTATAATTAGATCATAATCGCCAAGGAGGATCAACATAAAAATTCATTAACTTTTCCATGGGGAACTTATTGATAGAATGTGATGTCATTTGGGTTAAAGAATGCAGGAACAACCTATCAAAGAGAAATGACCCTCATCTTTCATGATATGATCCACAAAATAGTTGAAGATTATGTGGACATATTTTAGAAAAACCAAGGAAAAGAAGTGAGAAAATACAAGTCTTAGGACCTATTTTTGACAAGCTTGAAGAATACAAGGTATGACTGAATCCAAAAAAGTGTGTTTTTGGGGTCACATCAAGGAAACTCCTTGGCTTCATCGTTTCACAAAGAGGGATACAAATTGATCCAAAAAAGGTAAAATCCATTCTAGATATGGAACCACCACAAGCACTGAAGTAGATGAGAGGGTTACAAGGAAGATTGCAGTCCATCAGAAGGTTCATATCACAACTATCAAATAAAATCCACCCCTTTTCACATCTTCTCCATAAATGGATAACCTACAAGTAGGATGAAAAGTGTGATAAAGCTTTCCAGTAGATCAAATATTATCTACTGACACCTCCAGTTCTCATGCCACCAATACCAAACAAACCCTTGACCTATATATCTCAACAACATCAACAACACTAGGAGCTCTTCTGGCACAACATGATGAAAATGGAAAGGAAAGGGCTATCTATTATATCAGTAGAACCTTGGTGGGCTATGAGATGAACTATTCACCCATTGAGAAGGCATGTCTAGTAGTTTTTTTTGCTTCACAAAATTTTAGACACTACATGTTATCACGTCAAATCAAGCTCATTGCAAAGATTGATCCACTCAACTACCTTTTATCCAAAGCAACTCTCACAGGGCGAATGGCTAAATGGGTGATGATCTTAACAAAAATTGACATAGATTATGTGAAGCACAACTCAATTAAAAGATAAGTGATCACAAACCAACTAGAAGAAGCACCCATCCATGATGAGAACCCCTTGGTATTTGAATTCCCTGACGAATCAGTGTTCCTTATCAATCTCACAGCTCAGTGGAAGATGTACTTTGATGGATCTAGAGCAAGCATTATTTTCATCACCCCTCAAGGTGATTGTACCCAAAGTCATACAGGTTGTCATTTCCTTGTTTTTTCAATATGAAGCCCTAATCACAAGTCTAAGGATAGAATTTTAGTGGCACATTCAAGAGATGAAAGTCTATGGAGACTCACAACTGGTTATCAACCAAGTCAATGACAACTATCAAACTAAAGATGACAAGCTTACTCCTTACAAGAAAATGGTGGAGAACCTCAAGGATCTTTTCATAGACATAAATTTTGAGCAAATTCCTCGCATGAACAATAGAGAAGCAAACACCATGACAACAATCGAATCACTATTAGACATGTTGAACAACATCCTACAATGTGAATTCTTGGTAGAACAACTTCTCGTACCAACTTTTGAAATCCCTGAATCTGAATTCGTATGTGTCATTGTTGGTCCTGGATCCCCGTGGTATCATGACATATTTATCTATCTTAGTAGAGGAACCCTCCCATCTAATATCACCTCGAACTTTAAAAATACCTTTGTCAAAAAGGCATCTTGATTCATGATCCTAGGCGATACCCTTTACTAATGAAGCATCAAAGGGACATTACTACGACGTATTAACCAAGAGGAAGCCTTAACTACTTTAACAGAAGTACACAATGGCATATGTGGGTCCCATTCTAGTGGTATGGCATTAGCTAAGAAATTGTTGAGGATGAGATACTATTGGCAAACTATGGAAAAAGAAGCTCATCAGTACATAAAAAAATGTCTCCAGTGTCAATAGCATGGAAATTTGATCCATGCCCCAGCTCAAGAGTTACAACCCATGATCACACCATGGCATTTTTTGCAATGGGGACTTGACCTCATAGGAAAGATCACTCCAACTTCATCCAATGGCCACAAGTTTATCATAACCGCCACTAAGTACTTTACTAGAAGTGGGTTGAAGCCATTCCTATGACATATATAATGGGGAAGCAAATTTCCAAATTTATCCTGAACTACCTATTCTACCATTATAGTGTCCCAAAAACTCTCATCTCAGATAATGGAACACCCTTTAAGAATCAAGATGTGAACAAGTTGTTCCAAAGATTCAATATCCAACATTGATTCTCTACCTTGTATTATCCCCAAGGAAATGGCCAGGTTGAGGCTATGAACAAAACTATCCTAAAAATACTAAAGAAAATAGTTAATGAAGTTGGTCGTGATTGGCATCTGCAGCTAAATCCTACTCTTTGGGCTTATTGAACCAGTATCCGCACGCCGACAGGTGCAACCCCTTTCTCCTTGGTCTATGGATCAGAAGCCATCCTTCCTATTGAGGTTGAGCTCCCATCATTGTGAGTGTCACTACAGAACCTGATCACCAAGGAAGAATACAAAGTATCTCAGCTGAATGAACTAGAATTCCTTGATGAGCGTCGTCTTGACACCCTTAATCACTTGCAAGTATATCAAAATGAACTAAAACAAAGATATAACAAGAGGATCAAATGTCAATAGTTCCAAGTAGGGGACCTTGTCTTAAAGTAGAATTAGAAGAACCTTCCAGATCAGGACAGTAAAGGAAAGTTTGAACCTAATTGGTTGGGTCCCTTTTTCATCACAACTAGCTATGGATTAGGAGTATACCAATTGTCAACACCTAAAGGTGAACCCTTGCAGGAGCCAACTAACAACTTGCATCTCAAAACTTTTTATGCCTAGTCTTGAAGGGTATAAATCAAAAAATACATAAAAGAATAAAAAAAATGGTCAAAATCCAAAAAAAATGAGAAAAAGGATTGAAAAAGTAAAGAAAAAAATCATCCTCTAGTGAAAACCACTTTGGTGGAACTTTGGGAAAGTAGGTCTTGGTGAAAACCTGACAAATAGGTACCTTGCATAAATAAAGCACCTCCATTTATTCTTTGGCTCTTTTGTCCTATCATTCTTTGCACTACCATTCATCGCCTATATGCATCCTTCTCATAGCTTGATATTGTGAAGTATCACAACTCTTTAGCACTAATTGGCATATCCCAAAGGTTAGTTTGTCCTACCTTTATCGAAGTAGTCTAACATGTCACGCTAGGGGCACTTTTTTATGGATCATATCATGTTCTTGTATATCTTGAGGTTATCAAAAATATTATCTCAAAAAATCCAATAACATTTCCAAAATCCTGTATAGCTAAAATCCAAAAACATTTAGAAAATTGTAAAGGAAAAATCTAAAACATCCGGAAAACATCAAAAACCCTAAAAAGGTCGAACATTGGAAATCCAAAAAATAGTACCCTTGTTAAACTACATTGTATCTTATCACTTGAACGTGGGCAAGGCCATCATTGATGTGCCCCCGAGACACCCTAGGTCTGTCCTTTAGGAGTTCGTCATAATAAACTGACTTTTCCATCACTGTTCATATCTTCATCTTGTTAATAGGTCGATTCAGTCGAACTACGTGGTCTCTATGTGTATAACGTAGGAAAGGCTTATCTTTGATCAGCCCCTGAAACCCCTAGGATAGGTCTTTTAGGTTAGGTTATTGGTCAAAATTCTTGAAAATCCAAAAACATCCAAATATCTCATAAAACACAAAAACATCCAAATATCGGAAAATCCCCAAAACATTCAAAAACCTAGAAAATATAAAAATATTTGAAAATTGAAAATCCAAAAACAATAGAAAACATTTAAAAAACCCTAAACAACCTCATATAATCTGAAAATCCTAAACATTCGTATAAAATTTCAAAAATACCAAAAACAACCTCAAAACATTTTCAAAATACCAAAAACATTAAAATATTCCAGAAAATCCAAAACCATCCATCCCATCTTACTTTCACCCACAATAAACCTTCACCCATAATAAATCGATTGTCACCTTCAACCTTTGGCGAAACAAATAGGAACAAGCATAGCAAGTCATAAAGTGAGAACCTAATTATCAAAATCTAAAGTCTACATCATAGGTAAATACGTCAGTGAAGTTTATATCAATAGCTCATCTTAGCATCATAATCCCAACATCAAACAACCTCTGGTCAACATGTCCTAGGATGTATCCTTCTTGTGATGGACATCAGTATCAAATATCACCTTAGCTAAATTAAACTAGGCAAGAGATATGGATAACATTGACTATTTGTCTTTGATATTTTCTTATGATTTATCTTAATGGCCCATTCCAAAGACCTCTTGATGATGTCTATCAAAAAAAATTTAGAGAGAAAGGAATGGGGCATCAATCATTATCTTTCATTTGTTGTGCTTGTGGATACTCTTGTAAAATAATCTTTTCGCATACTTGCTTGGTTGTGTGTAGGAAGGTCGTTTAGGGTATGGTGTTGAATATTGTGTATGCTTTGGTCCAATATATTTTAAGCTTCTAACTTGCATTCCAATGAGATTTTCATATGTCAAGATGTAAACAAGAACTATCCTATCTGTTTGTCGATTCAAAGTCAATTACACTAGATACAATGCCATCTTGGTTATTAATACCTTGATGCATCATATCTATGTGTTATATCAAACAATAAGGAACGACAAAATATACCAATCCTGAAGTATGAGCAACTCATCATCCTGCATTTCATCCTCATTTTCCATGTCTTTTCACCATCTCTAATAAAGTCTTGATGGATCATGGACTTGTTGGATCTTTTGAAGCAATTATCGAAATCAACGTCATTCATTCTTTATTCTTCTATCTTCTCTCTGCGCTAACCTGGTATCATGACAGTCAACAAAAACATCATCAATGCATCCACCCTACATCCACAAACCATTGACATACATGCATCTCATAATCATTGCATATCACATGATACATTCTACATTATCATTTGAGTTGTGATGAATAATATATATTTGTTATTCTAAGCATCTTAGATTGTTGCATATCATAAGCATTTGCATTCATAAATCCATATGCATACGTGATCATCTCATAAAATGCATAGAAAATACACAAAAATAAATGCATCCACATCATTTGCATCCATAAAATTTGCATCACATATCATTCATTCCATAGCATATCGTGAAAAGATATTGAAAAAGAACATAACATTGTATCCATCCATATCATGATCATTGCATATCACATAGGCACAAGTAAAGTGCATCCATACATCATCAACTATAAGCATCTCATATCATATGAATTCATAAACATGAAATAAAGTGAGCACATCACATCATATAGAATCTGTATCTGTATCATATATATATCAAAAAATGAATGTCATGGTACAAAATCTGGATCAGTGTATGTATAACGATCATAAGTACAATATCCATGAGGCTATCAAAAAGGATCCCATGAATGTATATCTGTGGTAAAGAATGGGGAAACAAAATAAAAAAAGTGTTTATACATAAAAGCTAGCCTTGATGGATGCTACCCTCTTTGGCCTACCTCTCGGGTTGATCCTCAACTCTCGGTCGTGCATCACTATGCTACGAAAAATCAAGTTGTCCAAGTTCTTGCGGTACATCCCAATGGTAATGTTGTCTATAATATGTGGCCTCTATCATGACCTCTTTATATAATCTCATTGAAATAGTCCTACCATGTGTGGCCACCATCATAGCCTCTATCTGCTAGCATCGAGCAATCTCTTGATCCCTCTGCAGTCACGTTCTGTACCCGCTATAATGTCTGATCTCTCTTGGTCATGATGCCTACAACCTGTTGCCATGCCTAGTCTCGCTCAATAGTAATAGTCAAAAATTGTTGGCGGGTCTGATCCCACTCACCAATCAAAATCTTCACCTGCTATTGCAGCTGTTGTATCTATGCATCTCTGGCATATGGTGGTGGTGGCAGCGCTGCCTGTTACTGAACTGGAGGTTGCTAAGGAGGTTGTTGTCCAACTGATGGAGCTCCCAGAACCTGCCCATTCTAGCAGTCCTAGCCACCATGTCCCTGTCCTCTGCCTCTGGCCCCTACCTCTAGGTCTCCCTTGTGAAGGAGCACCCACTAGAGATGTCAAACATCATGGAGGTGCAAACCAGGCATCATAAGCAGGTGTATTTTGTACTACCACCTGACCTTGATCATAGGCCCAAGGCTGAGCCACTAACTGTTTGAAACTCTCAACTACCTCAGGAGCTAGAATGGTTAGTCCCCATATGGGAACCTCTCGAGTCAACCTAGCAAAAATGGCCTTGTAAGCGTCATCTGGCCTATCCTATGGCTCCCCAAACTGTCGAGCCACCTTGTCTGGTAAATATCTTTCAATAATGGTGTAATCCCAACCCTTCATATATCGGATCTCTAGAAAAGTACATTTGTTGCACATCATCATACCATGGTGGCATCTATAGCCATGAGTGACATTGAAAAACTATCATATCATCAATAACTTGTTATAAGTATGGGAGACCAATCTGACCAGTGTGCCTCAATGTAATTGCACCTCTGTATTGCCAGATCATAGGATCATCTGGCTCCACATCTACCATCTGCACAATCAGTCAAAGCATGATGATATGCTCCCATGCCCAAATATGAAGTAGAGTCACCCATGCACCAATGGCTCTCCCATCATAGTAAACAAATTCATGCATGTCATGATACAATGAGGCCAGCATCATGGGTCCCCATGCAAAAAATGTCCTCCTATGAAGCATCTGGTACCATGCCAAGCCCCATCCTGGGTTGAACCCTCTACTATGTCTATCAAGAGCCACAGAACCTGAAATAATGGTTGCAATGATCAATCTAAAAGTTGGCACATGACTTCTATACATGTCGAGGTCGATCTGTGATGTCACCAAGGTGATGTCCTCAAGCTCCATCACCTCGTGATAGACATCAAACCTGGCATCAGCATCATAGATCATGTGATTGCCATGTATCGACAAACGTAGAATACGTCATACATCCTCCAAGGTCACCATCGCCTCATCTGTCAGAAGGTGGAATGATGAAGTCTCATTATGCTATCTCTCACACAAAGCAGTCATCATAGCTAAATGTGTCTGAATGATGGGTGCATATGCAACATACTAGAGGTCGATCTCTCCCAGGTGCTCTTGGCATAACTCTGAAAAATTGCCCAGTCTCTCCAACACGGTGGGCCTATGATTGCGTGACATCAGTGGTGGATGACCTCCTGCACCCACGAAGTGCACAGCGTCAAGAAATAAAGGAAGTTTGACTTAATTTGAAATTTTCAGCTCAAAAATCACAATAACGTCTCTATATTTAAATTTCAAATTATGATGCCCAAAAGCATTTCAAATTGCAAATCGCAACATGCGTCGCCAAACACATGGGTGTCAACATTTAGACTTTGGAAACCCTAACCCTAATTTATAAATCAACAAGTGTGTCGCTATATAAGCATGCATCACAATCTAAAATTAGAAACCCTAATTTTAAATCATGAATAGTGTTGCAATATACATATGTGTCGTTATAATTCATTTGGGCGTCACTAATTGCAAAATGGGCATTGCTATATAGTGACACCACCAAAGTTTAAACTTTAAAGCGCAATAAATGCATCAAATAATCAAATTTCAAATCAAGTTTGGAGTTACATACCAATGATCTTGCCCCTAGAAGCCACTAATACTCTCGAACTTGGTCAAAGATGTGCCTGGGAAGCTCTCGTCGTGCCATTTTGTCGGAGGGTCAGAGCTCAAAATAGCAAGAATCTCTCAAGTGTGAATGCACAAATGAATTGAAAGTGACCCTTCTTGGCTTATTTATGCTAGAAAATTAGGGATTTTTTCCCTAATTTTACCTTCAAGCTAGGGTTTATCATCATTTCACCAATTTTTCCAATCGAAACCTAATTTTGCATCATTTTTTGCATTTTGGCATAATTCTTGCATCCCGGAGCTTTTTTGAACCCTTGGGGCAACTTTTAACCTTTATCGAGAAATCAACCCAAAATTCAAAATTTTCACCTTATTTCTCGAGGGGGCAAGGAATTAGCTTTATCCTTCCATTGGGGCGTCTGAAAAATTAGAAATTTTTTATTTTTTGATTTAAGTAGCAATTTTAATCCAAAGAGTGTTATCCTTTGAACCGAAGCAATAGATACCTCGCTTTAAAGAAGGAAAAAATGTAGACACTGAAAAATGTCCTAAACAATATCATACACTCGAAATATATTTACTAACATCATTTCCTCTTTAAACCCATCCTCTTTTCACTTAATTAATTAAATAACCTAGCTAATTTAATAAATGGCATCATTTTCGTCCATTAACCTAATTCATCAATTTGGGTTAATTCACTCCCCCTTCACACTAACATTTCATCTCATTAAATTAAATAAATTAAAACATTTAATTTAGTTCCCTAAGTCATCTTATTTAATTAAATAACCCTAAGTTATTTAATTAAATATCATTTCATCTCTCACCCCCCATTTATTAAATTATTTAATTTAATAAATATCACTTTAATTCCTCCAAATCCCCTAATTGCATGATTAAACTTGTTTAATTAGCAATTAAACTAATTTTCCTCTAAAAGGGTAATATTCCCATACAATATTCCTTATCCCTTTTTTTTCATAATTAAGAATTTATTTTAATTTGCAAAATGCCTTTTATCCTCACCCAAATGAATATTCCAAGGAATATTCTTATTCCTCCATCATTTGAAAAAGGGATATTTTCACTTAGCTTCTAATGCAAGTTTTAACTGTTAACCTTTTGAACAAGTCACCTTTGACCTGTGTGAGCAGGTCAAAAGTGTGTTTGTTTGAAGCAAATGTGAGCCCTTGATTAAATCCCATCATGCATTCTCATCCATTGATGATAATCCATGATCCATGCCTCTTCTTCCATTCATCTTTGACCATTGATTGATCTTTTTTATCTCAACCCTCTATGTCTCATTTGCTCTCCTATAAATAAAGCACTATTTGGAGACAAATGGATCCATCTTTCAATTGTAAACTTATGTTGTTGAATTCACTTGCATCCACACTCACAATTTACTCACTTTTAGCTTGTTTTAGTTTATTTCTAATTGCATAATAGCTTAAAGCATCCATTAATGGCTTTCATGCATCCATCTTATTTTGTATATGAATTAGGTTTTCCATCTTTTAGCTTAGAATTAGCTTAGATTGGCTTAGAAATTACATAAATAGTTCTTTTTTAGCATAAAATCATGTTAACTTAACTTGCATCAAGTTTAATTTAGCATAAATTAGGTTTTCATCCATTTATCACAATGGTTTCATTGATTCTCTTCCATAGAATCAAATGAAACAGGCTCACTAATCACAGGATTGGGAAAGGGTCATTATTCCACATCAACACGACACCAATTCCAAAACAAGAAAAGTTTCAAATGGGTTAGAGTGGGAATTTAACTATATTTTTTTAGTTTGTAACTTTCAGTTGCAATAAATGCTTAGTTTAAATTTTCAATTTGAATGATCTTGTTTGGTAGATTGAGGTTTATTGGATAAATTGTGCTTCAATTAATCATGGATCAACCGTAATCAACCCACCCTAATGATCCTCATCTCACATTTTGGTGCTAGAATGAGGGCATATCATTAATTTAACCATTTTTTACATTGAATTCCATTTTGTTCTTGTTTTGTAGGATACAACGACGCCCAAATCATAAAAAATGATGCACTTTAAAGAGCATCACCATATAGTGATGCTATTTCAATTTGAAACACCGACGTCGATTAAATACACAAGCACTAATTTAAATATGGTAACGCTATTTTAATATAGAGGTATCGAAAATTGCAAACGGTGACACCTCCAAATTTCAAAACATGACACTACTATGTGCAGCGACACCTGAAAAAATTGCAACGCTATCGTACTCTCTATTTTTGCTGCTCAGTGATGCCCATTTTCACCAGAGCGATGCCTAGAGTTCAAATTGTGAGGCTATCATGTTTAGCGACACCCAACCAAGGTAAGAAATTTTACGATGATTTTTTGACATGTGCTTTAATTTCCTTGCTTTATCTGACCACTAATGCACTTCTGACTATGTTCTGGTTGTTAGACTAACAGGGTTTCGTAGGTTGAAATACATGGAGCTAAAGTGAAGAAAGATTCCCTATCTTGAAATTTTATGATTGTAACAAGCGTTTAATGCTTTGGGGCAATTACAACCCAACGTTCATGCTTTCTTCTTTATGCTTTAGGACAACTAAATTTCCATTGGGTTTTAAAAACTTACAATCTTAGGACCAACTAGCTTTCAATTGGGCTTAAAATTCATTTTCAAAAATGGATAAAATTGAACCCTCATCATTGTTTTTTGGGTTTAAAATGAATGCACAAACGAGATTAAAATTGAACAAGGTAACTTAACATTTCATTTGGTGCTTAAAACGAACTCATCACTACTTTGACGGTTTAAAATTTACAACTGTTTGCTATGTTTTGTGATTTACACTTTTGTTATTGAATACGTATGCAATTCTCTTGTGCCATTTGGTGAACTTGTGAAACATAAGCATTCCTTAACACTTTGTATAATCACCTACATCTTTCAATTTGGATTAAAAATAAACCCCCTTTGTGAGTGTGAGAAAAAGGCATAGCGTGTGTTCTCTCTTTGTTCATATGAATGAAGATGATCGAACTAAAAATGTACTTCCTTGCTATTGTTCACTTTTAGAGGGCCTGCCTCCCTGCTTCGAAAGGAGAGAATGACCCAAGCGGTAGAGAGCTAAAGCCAAGCTCTTCCAAACTACAATACAAATGAGTGGTTGCAATGAAAATTGTGATCAATGGGAAGCGGTACATGATAGCTCTCCCCCGGTATCTTTATGATGTCAACAAAAAATAGTAAATTTATTGATCCCAATTCATTTTTCTAATAGACCTCCTAAATTTCTAGTAGATTAGGAAATTAGTTGGAAATATATATCATAGTCAAATCAATATCCAATCCAAAGCAAGATTCCATCATTTTATTTATCTTAATTCCTATTTATTTTAATAGTATTAAAAATATTGATAGCTCTTTATCCTTGTAATGATGAAAATTGCATAACCATCTCATTTTCCCTCATGTTTTGGGATCACTCCATTAGGCCAACCTTTATGCAATAAAAACCATAAATTTTTTATGTTTTTAGTTGAGAGTGGGCACATAGACTAATAATTATCCATTCCTTTCTACAGTTATGCTCTAGGACTAGTCTTGTTTTGTATTAGACACACAAACACCATTTTTCCTTAGAAAAGTGAGTACCCCCCATTTTCCTTTTTTTTCTTATGTTTTCTTGATTTCTTTCTCCCTTTACCTTTTCTTGAAATTTCAATTTTGTTGGTTTCCATGGTCTTCTTTTTGGTATATTGTCATTTGTTGGAATTTAAAGGTTGGTTGGTCTATGGTGCTTGTTAGGATATCCTCAAAACCCCAACATACCTTTCAATTGACCCACCAGATTTGGTCATTTTATAATGCCTATGGGGTCATATGTGAAACTCCAATTCCAAGGGTGTGATGTGGTGACTTGAGTTTTCTCATGCTTACATATTTTTGGTTAAAGGGAGTCATTGGTGGCAAGTTTGTGTGGTGTTATGGTTTTTTTTCATGTGTGCAAATAGGTTATTGCCTTTCAAGGTGAGCTTGTCATTGTGACTAGGTAGGATTTCCTTTCTTGGCTTCATAATGAAAATTTTCTTGGTGTCTTTGTGTGTGGATTCAATGTATTTTCATTTTTTGCATTTTTTTGGTAAAACTTTTTCTCTTTTCAAGATTTCTTATTTGTGTGTTTTTTCTTCACATGTTCTAGGTTTTTTGTCTCATGGGATATTTTGTCAAATTCCCTTGACATTTTCCCACCTTCCCTTTCCACAAATCCATTTTTAAAGTTGGGAACTAATTTTTTCTCGATGACATCTAGGCAATGTCATCATCCCTTTGGGTCTTTTAGAGTCGGTGGTCTTGGCATGTTTGAGATCACCCCTTTGAAACCTTGATGGTGGAATCATGTTATGTGTGTTCCAAAGGTCTTAGAAACTTTCATACTTAGAAATTTTTTTGTCCTTTCAAAGTCAAAATTTCAAAATTTCCTTATCAAGGTAGCAAGTTAGTGTTTCCTCCCAAGGTCAAATCCCAATGAATTGTAGTATTGTATTGCTTTCAAAATTAACCTTTCAAAAGAGTCTCATATAAGTACGAAGTTAGTGGTCATCTCAATGTCTAATCCTTATGAAAAATTGATGTTACCTCTTTTTGGATCATCCTTTCAGAAGAGTCTTATTTGAATACTAAGTTAGTGTATGTCTCAAAATCCAACTCTGATATATTTGAAATGTTGTAAGTGCATAGTGTTGTTTTTTTGAACCTCCCTTCCCTAGAGTACTCATTAGTAGGCATCTTCAACTCATGAACTCTAATATCCTTTTAAGGCCTATCTCTTTGATTTATAGGATGATTTTTCTTATTAATTGGTAGCCTTGTGGTAATAATTTTACACCCACATGCCTATGTTCATCCATATCTCATCTTAAGGAGGATGCTTAAAGTAGTGATATTTTACTGAGATGAGTTAAGATCTTGAATTTGGTTACAAATGTGTTGTTTTTTTAGAAGCATTAATAAGTCTTATGTGTGCTTGGTGGTGCTCATGCAAGGAGAACAAGCCTCACAAAAAGAGATGAAGTATAAATATAATGGTTACCACTTAGCTTTAAAAATGTTTGCTCCATGCGCAGTCATTGGAGATATAGATATTAGGCATGCGAATGTCCAAGAATCATTGTAAATGGTAAGTAGTAAGGGAGACATAACTCTCATTTCCCAATGCATGTTCAAGTCAAGATTAGTTCAAGCCAATGCATTTCTTGTCTCATTGAATCTCTAAAATTAGTGTAACTGGCATTCACCAAAGCATATGGTCAAAGAGTTGTAACAAGTCCAATGTTTTACCTATTATTTTCACCTAAGTTTTAACCCATATGTGAAACAATTTTAAGTTTACAAACACATAGTAATAAAAAATTTACAATTCACTAACAAAGATGCACATTTGAAATAATCACATTCCAAATTTACATTGCATAAATAAAGTAACATTAAATAACTCCCAACAATGATTTCATTTTCTAAATACATTTTTCATAAAGATACAAGATCATGATTACATACATAGCTTTCAAGAGCTTAATGAAACAAAGTTCAAATGGTCTAGATGTCCCCAATGCTAGTGCATACATCTTCAATGTCCCCATTGTTGGTGCATACATTTTCGATGTTCTCATTGTTGGTGCATACATCCTCAAATCTCGGTTGTTGATTGCATGAGGGAGAGTATAACCCAAGAGCTTTTCCTCTAATCATGGACTTACTGTGGTCCCTCACACATCTACCTAACTAGTAAGATAGCCCTCCCTTCAACGAAGATATTGGTGTGGTAACCCTCATAATATAGCCTACCTAAGCATGGTTTTGTTTCCTACATAACTAGAGCTACCATACAACGGATGCCTGCCTACATGCATGGCATTCCCAACCTAGTTATGCAATCCTATCTCATAGTGAACTGACAAGTGTACGCAATGGAAACTTACACTTACTTTGGCCAAAGATTTGATAATATATATGAAACTCACTAGAAGTAGAGTCTCACTTCTATGAATGGATGTCGTATGTTCATCCACCCCCTTACTTGATTTGGAAAAATAACATGACCATAATATCTCTTGATGAGATTATTCCACAAACATCATAACAAGAATCTATCCAAAAAGGTAAAGTGCATTCAAGTGATCTAACTGACCAGCTAGGTTATTCCCAACCTTGGTTTATCCTAAATCTAGGAACAAACCTCATTACATTCACAAGTTTACATAACATCACAATTTGACAACTCAACATAACACTTCCTTTTCATACCATTTTCCAATAGTAAAATTCATGCATACATAGATGTGAATTACAATATCCTAGATATTATAATAATACATTCTAGATATCTTTGTCTAACAAATAAATTCTCATGCCTCTAACATAATAGATATATGCATATTTAAACAAATAGATTTCACCTATCAATTTACAAGCAATATCTTTATAAAGTACAATCATCAATTCTTCAAACACTTGCAAGCACATGACATTCAATAGAAGAAAATAATAAATAAGAAATATTAGCATGCCTAGATATTTAGCTTCCAATGTAGAAATCTCCTTCCAAGCTTAATTCCAAAGACTTTGCTTGCTACTCCTACTTTTAGCTTATCTCCAACCAACACTCCAAAAACTCACAAACTATAACTCACAAACACTCAAGAAATTTTTCACTTCTCTCTACTCATCACTATTTTTCATAAAGAAAACTATAACAAAATGGAAACAAATGAATTTCAAAAATGAATGAATGCAAAGACTAAGAGGTTGCTCTCTATTTATAAGAAATGTTGAAAAACTTAATGCTACAGTTTAGCTCTCATATTTGCCACCTTTTCCATCCTTTTGACACCTATAAAACTGAAAAACAAATCAAAACCCAACTCCTCCTCCAAATAGGTTGACTAAGAAAAATAAAGTGAAATATGGTAGTTAAGAAAATCAAAATTCAAACACATATATAGTCCAAGTAAAAATAGCTTATATTCCATGGTTGAGTCACCTCTTTCCAGTCAACTCATGGTGAATTTACCAAGTTAAAACATCTACTATGGTTTCCTTGCAGCTTTCTACTACTCAATGTGGTTCTCTACATGCCAAGTTGTTGCTCATGGCGCCTAGAATGGAGGCTTCCAGTCTAATGCAAAATAAACTCTTTATTCTCCTCTGCCAACTTGTGGCAGTTTGGCCTTTTCAGCCTCTTCTATTTGTTGTTTATATGTGGTATGTTACTCAATTTACAAGCCAACAATTACATGGTTAACACTTTATTATTGCACTACATCTTATGCACTTCACTTAAGTTTCAATATATGTGCATGTCTTATGCATCATATGTGGCTTAGTCTATGAATCATATACCCGAATAGAACATATACCCAATACAGAGATTTAATCTCCTTAATTCAAACCAAGAAACATCAAAAGAAAATCAAATACAATCATGCAAACATTCCAATCATCCCAAAAAATAGGACCAATGGTTTACTTACCAAATCCCAAATTAAGTTGACTTAACTTGACTTAACTAGAATGTGAGTGTGTGATAGCTCAAGTAGGTACATTAGTGGTTACCAATCCAAACTCCTCTCCTAGGTGATACTCCCCCTCTCTTACTGGAGGGATTGATTCTTTCTTGTATCCAACTTAGTGCATCACAAAAGAAGTTAGCCAATAACATAACATTCATATACATCATATATCATTTTCATCATCAAAGCATATAAAGCATTCACATTACCTTGCAGATTTAATTATCTCATTTCCATTGAAATATATACAAAAAAATACTCATTTGTTAACATTTTAACTCATAATAAGTAATGGTAATTGGTAATCTCACAATGGGGTGTAACAAGAGTAAAGTGTTTGGCCCTATAGGTCAAACCATATTGGATATTGGATCGAATGTGATTGTGAGAGTATCTGGACTCCTGACATAACTCTAAAATGACAACGTCAACATGAAGGAATCCTTGAGATATTATAAAATTCACACTATCCAAGTAGCTAATTTTGTGAACGACAACATGTACTTCTACACAGAAGAAATTTTACAATCAAGATGGGAAAAGTGGTCCATAGGACTAAATTTCAAGGAGATCATAAGGAGATGATGACTCTTCATAGATAGTCTGGTTGATTTATTTCTTTCATATATGTGATGTGAAAAGGATAGATTGGGACACCCTAATTAGCAATATATTATATGAAAAATTGATAGAATTAGGATAAACCAACAAATTGTATATGACTTCTTATCTAACTTGTGAATATTGGGTTATTAGACAAGCTTTCCAACACTTAATAGATTAAGGTCTGTGTATTTGGGAGAAACAAAAGTTTATGACCGCTACCCACAACTAGAGCTAAAAGAAAGTTTGAAGCACTTTAATAGGGAAAATGATGCATTTGTGTATAAAATTATAAGGTGCTTGGAAAAATAATTATGCCAAGAGACTATCTCTTGAGGAAATAGAAATCATCATTGTAGACACCTAGAAATTACCACTAAGCCTGTGAATTTATTAAAACCCCTTTTTCATCTTTGATAATTAAATAATCTTAATTATTTAATTATTACCTATTGTCGTAAATTCTTCTATTAATTAAATAATCTTAATTATTTAATTAATTCATTTTAGCCTTTTCTAACACAAATTAATTAGATTGTATTTAATTAAATAACTTAATTTTCCTCTCACTTTTTGAATTAAATTTCTATTCAATCAAAAATTTAACTCACTTTTTTTCCTCTTGCAATGAGATAATGTTTCCATTATTTCAAAATGCATTTTCCTCTTCGAACTAATTGATTTTGTCGAAAAATCAATTAATTTCCTCTTTCTCCTCCACTTCCGATCTTATCCCATCTTGTCTCGTCTAATTTAGGTCATTGATCAAATTGTGTCTTTTCAATCTCGATCGTCCATTTTTCCATCCATCTCTCTATAAATACCATCGTCATTTATCATTTTGATATCTTAGAAAATCTTAGTAGCATCTTCAATACTGAGGGCACTTGGAGCTTTAAAGAAAAATGGAGAAGGATAATGGAGGTCATTCAATGGAGGCATGAAGATTATGGTGAAATTGTTCTTTATTATTTCCTTTCATGCACTTCTTTTTTCTCTATCATTAGATTAGGAATTTCAAGTTTATTTATTGTGCTTAATAATCTTAATTCTGATTTTCCTGGTTACAAATGGTGAAACCAACGTGAACTTGGAATATAGGAGATGAATATTGTTTTTGCATGATGAATACTATTGATTTCTGACACTTTTTGAATGTTGTGTAGGATGATATCTATTTGCATGAAATATTTTAATGGTTTCACAGATCCATCTAAAATCTTGCCTGTTACTCATGCCTAAATACTCGTCCAAAGTTGGATCCTATCTACAATAGCTATCGGAAAAGAAGAACCGCTTAGAACTAATTTTGGAATTGTTGTATTCATTTAAAAGCTCTTCCTCATATGAGTATTTTTCTCATAGGCTTTCTGTAATAGACGTTTTTGATTGCAGGGTGCATTCATTCTTCTGTGATAGACATTTTCTTTTTTCTTACAATTGCAACATCTGTTGAACATCCACTTCACAATGTTTGTTGGATGAGTATATATTCATTTGAAGTGGCTATCAATTAATTTACTATTTCAATAAATGTGTTTTGTGCATTCTTGTAGCCATGAAAAGCTAGGAGACCACCTTCCTTGAATTGGTTTTAAAAATAAATCCATCGGTGTCTTCACATTCTCCTTTTAGAATTCTCACATACATTATCTTTGTTAGTTCTCACATGCTTTGTCTTTGTTAATGTTATTTTTTGTCACCTCCTCAAGCTTAATTTCAAGGAATGTGTAGCTCTGAAAATATTTGGTTTGGAATTTTAGAGTGATTTCAAAATGACTTTTGAATTCTTTTTCTGAAGACCTGACTGAGAATTTCAACTACTCCCTCATTTATAGTTTTTTTTGAGCTCGCAAGATCTAGTACTTTCCTCTAATAGGTTACCACTTATATGTTTGAATTTAGTCCTCATGAAACTGCAGTGGGAGAGCCTTAACACAAACATCCCTGTGAACAGTATTTTTCTCCTTTCTTGTGTCTCCATTAAGTTGGGTCCAACAATATTCCACCCTTGATTTGTTGTTTGTAAAGAGGAATCCATGTGCAAGGGTATATTTGAACACTTAGATACATCATTTATTTTGTTTGAGTTATATTGAAACCATATAAAGCATTGATTTTGTTTGAGCATTCATTTACCAGTTGATTAACTATCAAATCATGCCAAAAGTCCTAGTTTTATCTTCATCTGCTAAAAGATAGTGTTTCCTTGAGATTAATACCAGGTAGTGGGTGTAGAGCATGAAACACGAACATCATGGAGTATGACACTTTATTAGCTTCATTTACAGTGTCACCTCCTCAGGCTTAATCGCAAGGAATGTGTTCCCCAACCCAAATCCCATGTACATCCATGTGAAATCTGTCCTCTGTGGTTTATGTGTACAATCTATCGAGTTGTGCCTTTCTTAGAGCAACCTTCTGGTATCTTTGATCGACAGTCATGCAATAGGAGTAATTGAAGCCATTGGTTCCCAAAGGCTTGCCAAAACTCATGCTTTTTTGTGTTCTCTCCATTTCACTTCAGACAAACTAAAATCAATGGTCATGATTTAATTTAGATTTTGATTTAAGTTAGATTAGATTTAATTTAGATTTTTATTTTTTAATTAGATTTTGATTTAATTTAGCTTTTTAATTAGATTTTAATTAGATTTAGATTTTTTTAATTCAGCTTTTTAATTAGATCTTAATTAGATTTAGATTTTTTTAATTTAGCTTTTTTTTTAAAATTTAGATTTTTAATTAAATTATTAATTTAGGTTTTTGATTTAATTTAATTTTTTTAGTTTAATTTAGATTAGATTATTATTAATTTTCTTATCTAAAGTAAATTTTAATGTTCTCTTTATTTTAGTTTTTATTTCAAGACTAATTTTGTTAATTTGGTCTTTTGTAGGTTTGTTTGTCTAAGATTCCAAAAAACAAAAAAAAACATAAACTCTCATTTGTCCAATACTGAAAATCAAAACTACTAATGACATTTGGTGTAGGACGTTTGTCGAAGACTTGATTTTTTGACTGTCTTTTCTTATAGCAAACAATTTGTTTAGTGCTTAAAATGAACATCTATTTTCTGTATTTGGAACACTTGTGCATGCATTGAGTGGACCTACTGCTAACACACACTATCCTCTCCCTTGACTTTTGTGGTCTTGGGTGCAAGAGAAAAGTGTTAGCGATGCTCAAGTTTTCTTTTTTGGAGGGGCTTGCCTCACAAGAGGGAATGACTCCAACAGGTTTTTTGCTTGGACTGGTATATAAATGGATAAGACTAAATTGTCAAGTCCTCATGGTATGTACACCTTAGCCGTGTAGTGTCACTCGAAATAGGGTACTACCGTAAAATGTATAAGAGCCCCTAGTAGAGTGATTAAATCCTTAAGTGGCTTGTTGGATGCTCGCAAGGTGCCATGTCCCTGAGTATTCACTAAGAACCAACTATTTTAGTATCCCAAAATCCTTCTATTTTCTAGAGTAAGAGGTAGGACCTTTGAAGCCGCCCCATGTTCCCACAGTTCAAAGTTGAGATAGAAAATTTCTTGAGATCTTCGGGTCTTTGGAAATTCAAAGTTTGGTGTTCCCGAGAAGTGAGTGTCATGGAGGGGAGCTAGTGCTAACAAAATTCTAAGCTATCCGCTCTAAATAAGTGTGGCTGGAGAAATTCAAGTGGAAATCCAACAAATATTATCTCATCCAGCCTAGGATTGTACTTGAATGTGTTTTATCTCAATTGCAATTGTCAAGCAAAAACAAACAAAACATTTTTTTTATGTATGTGTCTTTCAAACAAAGAAGCAAACGCACCTTACACTTGAAAAATTGCAACACTTCATAGTTTCATACCAAGCATCATTTTTTAACAAAACAGTCAAAATCGGGCATCATTTTTTAACAAAACAGTCAAAATCGGGTCAAACTCTTGCCAAAATCATATTCAAACTTTTGAGATCCATTTTGAAAACAAATTCTTACTAGAAACTTGCTCAATTCACCTTGCATATCATCATTCCATTATTAGGTCACCATTTTAGGTACCTTAGCATCCTCATTACTTGCATATCCTAACATCACATTAGGCTACCTTTTTCAAACTTTTAGGCTTGACACCTTGTGGATTTTAGGATAGAAGAACTGTCTCTACCTTGGTACAAATCATTGCTTCAACAAAAGATTGTCATTTGACCAAGTCGCTTTTAAACTTCATCCTTTATCCTTTTGGTGATAATTTCCTACTCACAAGTCTAGTTGGCTAACTCACCTTGTCACTCTTTTCACTTGTCCTAGAAAAAGGCCATTTGGCAATCCTAGTTGAAACATCAATTTACCCTTGGTTAGTTAGTGATCTTGTTCTTACATCTTTCAAAAGTGTTTAAGCCCTCGAGTTAACTATAGCTATCCATCACCTCTTAGTCATTTGCATTCATCATACTAAAACATAACATCCAACATTATCATTATCACTTTTAGTCTTTTTGCATACATTAGTCATCTTTTATCCTCAAAATACCAAAAATACCAAAAAAAAATGGTTGCATTATCTTTAGGTATACCTTATTTCAAAAATACCAAAAACATAGTCTTAGTCTCATACTTTCCACCTTCATTTGGAGCAAGCCTTATATGGTTGAAACTAGATTGCAAAAGAAATTTCGAGCAATGGATCTCAACTTTCATGACGATGATGACCTTTATAACCACACAAGCAACTTAAACTTTGGTACCTCTTCTAGTGAACCACCCAAGACATCTACCAATCCTTTTGAAAAATTCCTTGTAAGAGACCCACATGGACAAGTAGTTATAGAGGAAGTTGAACTAGGTGCCCAAGACCCAAAGGTTGCATCACTTTAAGATGAGATAGTGCTATTGGACCCCCAAAGGTTCTTGGCCAAAATTTTGCATAGTGGTGCTAAACTACCTTAGGTCTTTGATGTAAACACACTTCAAGCAGCACCCACCCCAAATCAACAAAACCAAGGACTTAACATTTCTACATCTAGAGGTTCCAAGACCACATAAACAAATGCTTCTATGCCACAAGGGGCTCCAACTCAAACTTCCACCTCTATTCCTGCACCCTTGTTTGGAACACAACCAATAGCACAATTAGGGACACAATCCACAATGCAACCAATGACATAGTCCCTAACACAATCCATGTCACAAACTCTTGGTTCTGCACCTAATCCATTTAACACAATCAACATATCTTCAAACCCATTTGGAGCCTCAAATGCCACAAACACCACATCGTCAAATCCATTTGGAACATGTAGGGCCTTGAACACCACATTATCAAATATTTTTGGCACAAATAAAAGGACTAGAGCTTATATTCATGGAACTAACACAAACACCAATGTGCCATAAGGTCCTAGCATAAAGATTCCCCAACAAGTGAATACACAAGGTTCCTTCCAAGTTAATAGCCAATATACACAAGGTCCACACATTTCCAATCCTCTCCAAATGCAATCCAATACCAACACCTCATACATCACACCACAAATTCAAGTTCCAATTCCAACTCAAACATTCACACCACAAATCCAAATTCTAAACACAATTCAAACATCCATACCTCATATCAACACCAACATGCCATCCCACACAAACATTGGATCACAAAACATGAGTTTGGGACCTTACCAAAATGCAGTTGTAAACACCATAGGAACAACCCTCACACCATATGATTTCCTAGCCAATCAAATGTTGGCCTTGCAAAAGCAAGTAGAAACCACGACACTATCAAACAAGAATACATACTCTACCCAAGAGTTACGTCCTTACCCATTTGATAGGACATTATACATGCATCCTCTTCCCCCAAATTATTTCATGCCAACTTTACCTAAATATAAAGGAAGAGGAAACCCCATTGACATGCTTAATGATACTATTTCCTAAAAGTTTCACAGGACATGCTTTAGACTAGTTTTCCCACCTACTAATAGACATACGATAATGGGATGAACTTGTTGACAAATTTATCACCCACTTTTCTTTCAACATAGAAAATGACATCATTATTGCTACCCTATGTCAAACTAAATAAGAAGAGGGTGAAGCTTTCATAACATTCTTCTAGAGATGGAGAAGTTTAGCTAGTCATTGTCCTGTTGAAATTCCTAAAAAATAGAAAATTATCATGTTCGTGAAAAACCTAAAAAAATATTTAAAATATGCATTGGAAACCCATTGTTGTTCCACATTTGCAAACCTTGTTGAAAAAGGGGCTATCCTTGAGAAAACCCTTATCACTAAAGGGGAAATTAAAACTTACACCAAAACAAAAAATTCCCAAGGGACATCAAATGACAAAAACAATTTTTGGTCATGTAACAAAAATGTAACAAATGATGGATTCATAAACGTGAAAGTTGTGAATAGAACAGGTCCCGCATTGACTCTCAAAATACCCAACACAAACAATAACACACCATATGTCCCCAACCAAGCAACTAACGTGATATGGAATAATCAAGAATGGGGACCCCCAAGACAACCAAGGCAATACCCACGAAGAAAATGCACTCCTTTATCGAAACCAATTGAATGTATCCTGAAGAAGCTAGTACAATCAAACATTATATAGCTCCAAGAACCCAAACCATATGACCCACGAAAATTCAAACCCTCTTGGTGGGATGATAATGCCTTTTGTGACTACCATCACATCAAAGGGCATAAGACCTTGTCATGCCATCAATTGAAGAACATGATTCAAGACCTAATTGTGAACGGTAACATAGAGGTTGAGGGACAAAAACAAACTTCCAATAAAGACCCTACAATTTTCAAGAATCTGTTGCAAGACCATGGTTCCAAAAAACCCTCCAGTTTAGGTCAAAAGACAAACAATGATGCCAATTATACCAATGCCTCTTTTGAATACAAAATTATTAACCACTTCCAAGCTGCTAATGATCATGTTAACACAATCACCATTAAGAAGCAGCCTAAATTCACCATCACTACACATAGGGCTAAGGTTACCCTATCCGGTCCTCCTCCAAAGTAGCCACAATCCAAATCCCAATACAATCTTGTTGACCAATTGGGCAAGACACTCACACAAATTTCCATCCTTGAGCTTTTGCACATATCACCTGAACACAAAGCTATCCTTGATAAGGCTCTGAAAGAAACCTTTGTCCCTATCAACCTAGACATCAACCAATTTGAATCCATGGTTGGATATTTGGCTAACTCCCACCATGTCTCTTTTTTTGAAAAATATTACTCTACATCCAAGTCAGTCCATAACAACCTATTACACCTTGAGGTCTTCATCCACAAATATAAGGTCAGACGAGTCCTAGTAGATGGCAGAGCTAGATTGAACATTTACACTTTAAAATTGAAGGCATTGGGCCTCTTTGAAATGTATGTGTGGACACAACTAAGAGCATTGTCATCAAATCCTATGATGATGAAGAATGTTCTTTTGAGGGCGTTATCATACTACCTATCAAAGTTGGACAGACAGTACTAGATACCATATTCCAAGTCTTGGATCTTGAACTACCATACAACCCAATCCTCAGTCGACCATGGATTCAATCCATGAAAGTTGTTCCATCCACATACCATAAATGTCTAAAGTTTCTGTACAATGGCACTAAAATCACAATTATTGGCGATGCTGACCACTTTCAATATTGCACCAACTTGAGGGGGGCTCTTGAACACCAAATGCCTATAAATAATGAAGCTACAACATCCACTCCATCCAATTACATTGATCCATCCATTCTGACTAAATCCTCCACATCCACCATTCCATTTGTCGATCCTAAGATCTAGATCTAGGACAAGGGGTGTGGGGAGTATCATATGAGCACTCCCTACTACATCACTAAGTTACCAAAGTCTCGACCATCCTATGGCAGGCTAATCTACAAGATGGAACCTAAAGTTGTCATTAAAGTTCCTCCCACCACCACCTTCACAAACTGGGGAGAGTTAAACAAATAAGACATTGATGATATTTTAGATTGGATCTACAAAGATAAGGAAATTTGCAGCTGCTATCGACAGAACAATATGGTAAATGCTTTGGGCTCATGAAACAAAAGGGGTATGATGGAATCAGTGAACTCAACATACATAAAAAATGGAATGAGATAACCCTTGATGCCTCTTAAATGGCCAAAGAACTTAGGGCTAGGATTTGTACCAATTAGGATTGGCGCTTCAAGTACTAAGGTGCTTTCAAATAAGGATGTGAGTGCTTTGAAATACATTGAAACATTTTAAAATCCTACTAACATCTATTATAGTGACACTGACTCTAATGAATATGAGTGGGATTCTTGTACCACCAGTGACTATGAACTCAACTATGTCTTTCATGAGTCTGATATACCCCGTCCATCCTTTACCAACCTCGTGGATATTAGTATCTTTGTCGATTCCTTTTGTGACCCTGATAATAGATTTTTCTTTACCCTATTTGTTGCTTCCCCATCCTTTAGTAACACCGATGATGGCATTTCCCTTGTTTTCCCACAATTGGTCGATTGGGACCAACAAGATTCACCCACCTTAGACATATTTGAAAATGATGAATCTATCGCTGAATTCATGGGATTGCGAGAAGGCATACCATCTAGGGACCATAAGGTTGGTTTCACTATAGATCTTGACACTGCAACATATTTTGGTGAGACTGTCTGACCCTCTAGTAGCAAAAATGACAAAAATAAAATAAAAAATGAAAGGTCTTTAGGTGAAAACCATAAGGCACCTTCTGACCAGGAAAAAGTAAAAATAAAGGATGTATCCAAGGGCGAAAACCTCTCTGAGGCACCCAAGGATGGAGGGTTGGAATTTCTCCCCATTAATCAAGAAAGATCCCTGATGATAATCATAGAAGTGATGGAAGTCAATATAAGTACAACAAAGAATCCTAAGATTGTTCTCTTTGCAACATCCTTGACAAAAGAAGAAACACTAGAATTTCAAGACTTTTTCACAAAACGCCAAGTCAATTTTGCATGGTCTTATGTTGATATGCCTGGGTTGGACCCCGCACTATTCCTACATCATTTACCGTTGCTTACAAATGCAAATCCTATCAAACATTAGCTTAGAAAAATTCATGCTCAAATAGCTCTACTGGTCAAAGTTGAACTCAAGAAATTGTTGGATGTTGGTTTCATAAGACCTATTGAGTATGCAAACTAGATCTCAAACCTTGTACTAGTGAACAAACAGAATGGAAAAATCCGTATCTTCATATTTTTTTGTGACTTAAACAAATCCTATCTAAAGGATGACTTTCCACTTCGTAATATAGACATTATAGTTGATCTAACAACAGGCTACAAGATTTTGTCCCTCATGGATGGCTTCTTGGGGTATAATAAAATCTATATAGCCCCTAAAGATCAGCATAAGATGACATTCACTTGCACATGTTGTACATATTGTTGGAATGTCATGCCCTTTGGACTTAAAAATGCATGTGCAACCTATCAGAGAGATATGACCACAATATTTCATGATCTCATGCACATACTAATGGAAGACTATGTTGATGACCTTTTCGTAAAGTCCTTGACACATGGTGAGCATTTGAGAGTCCTGGAAAAAAAATTCAAAAGGCTTGAAGAGTACAAAGTCCTCCTAAACCATAAGAAATGTGTCTTTGGCATGACATCGGGAAGGCTCTTAGGGTACAAAGTTTCCTATAGAGGCATTGAAGTGGACTCAACAAAAGTAAAAGCTATATTAGATATGCCTCCCCCAACAGGAATCAGTCAACTTAGAAAATTGCAAGGCCAACTTCAGTCCTTAAGACACTTCATTGTACAACTTGTAGATAAATTTCAACCTTTTTATTATTTGTTACACAAGGGAGTTCCTTTTATATGGATAGACAAGTGTGAGGAAACCTTTCAATAGATTAAAGAGTACCTCTTAATGCCTCTTGTTTTGATGCCACCAATAAATGGTAAGACCCTAGTCCTTTACATAGCAGCTACCACTTCCACAATGGGGGAATTACTTGCACAAAATGATCATGATGAAAAAGAATAGGCAATCTATTACATTAGCTGCATACTATTTGGGTATGAACTCAACTATAGTCATATCAAAATTGTTTGTCTCATCATGGTTTTCATCGCTCAGAAACTAAGAAATTACATGCTAAATCGTCAAAAAATACTAGTGGCTAAGATAGATCCTCTCAAATACCTACTCAATAAGGCAACATTGACAAGACAGTTAGCTAAGTAGGTCATGATACTCAATGAGTATGACATAAAATATGTAGAACGAAAAGCAATAAAAGGACAGGTTATCACATACCAACTTGTTGATGCACCCACAAAAGCTTATCACCCTTTGATTTCTAATTTCCTAGATGAAGCAATATTTGTACTAGACATTGGCACAACATGGAAGTTATACTTTGATGGCTCATACACTAGTCACGGATCAAGTGCATGAATACTATTTGTAACCCCTCAAGGTGATACTATTCCCAAATCCTTCAGAATAGCCTTCCTATGTACAAACAACATTGTAGAATATGAGGCCTTACTAACAAGATTATGTATGGCTAAAAAATTGAAAATTACAAGTCTACAAGTCTTTGGTGATTCCCAATTGGTCATCCGACAAGTCAACGATGACTATGACACTAAAGATGAGAAATTGACCCCATACAAAAGAATGGTTGATAGTTTTAAACTATATTTTGCAGATGTTACCTTTCGCCAAATCCCATGGATTCAAAACAAAGCAATTGATGCCATGGCCACCATTGGATCTCTCTTGGACATTCCCAAGAATATGTCGCAGTATGAGTTCTTAGTGGAACAATTGTTGGTCCCTACCTTTGATGTCCCCGAATCTGAAATGGTGTGTGAAATTGTTGGTCTCGATTCCCCATGGTATCATACCATTTATGACTATCTACATTCCCAGAGATTACCACTTGACCTATCCAATAACCAACGCAAGTCCTTCCTTCGCAAAGTCACTCACTACACCATCATCAATGATACCCTATATAGACGTGGCCTAGACAATACCTTACTCAGATGTCTTGACACTAACGAAGCACAAACTACCTTATGTGCAGTACACAAAGGTATATGTGGAGCCCATTCTAGTGGTCTGAATCTAGCTAAAAAGATCACGTGACTAGGATATTAATGGCTGACAATGGAACAAGATTCCTATCACTTTGTGAAGAAATGTCGACAATACCAGATACACAACAACCTCATCCATGCACACGCACAAGAGCTGCAGTTGATCACTTCGCCATGGCCCTTTTCCCAATGGGGACTCAACCTCATAGGAAAAATTCATCCCACCTCATCTAATGGCCACAAATTCATTATTATTGCAACTGAATATTTCACGAAATGGATTGAAGCCATTCCCTTAACATACATAACCGATAAACAAATATCCAAGTTCATCCTCAATTACATCATATGTCGTTATAGTGTCCCACAATCCATCATCAACGATAATGGTTGTCCCTTCAAAAATCAGGATGTCCATGAGTTATGTGAAAAATTCCACATTCAACACCACTTTTCCATGCCCTATTACCCGTAAGGTAACGACCAAGATGAGGTGTCCAATAAGACCATAATCAAAATTCTTAAAAATACTATCAATGACGCTAGTCATGATTGGCACATTCAACTTAACCCCGCCCTATGGACATATTGCACAAGAATTTGCACACCCACTGGCACCACTCTATTCACCCTAGTCTTTGGTACATAGGCTATCCTTCCTATAGAGATCGAAGTCCCCTTCCTATGGGTTTCCATGAAAGGGCTCATTGATGATGAGGAGTACCGTATATTCTGACTGCATGAATTAGAGTTGCTCAATGAATGCAGATAGAAGGCCTTGACTCATCTGCTGGCATACCAAAATTATCTTTGTCACAGTTACAACAAAAAGGTTTTGGTCAGACATTTTGACATTGGTGACTTAGTGTTGATGCAAAATTTGAAAAATCAAGCAGAATGTGAGAAACTCGACAAATTTGAGCCCAAATGGTTGGGAACCTTTATCTGAGCCCATCAATAGCTTTGACCTACGCAAGTTATATACCTAGCTTCAGAGAGCTAGGATAAACATCTTGAAAAAAAAAAAGAGAGAGAAAACGTCCTAAAAAATTATAGAAAAAAAGAGAAAAAGTCCTAAAAAAATACAAAAAAAAGAGAAAAAAGTCTTAAAAAATAGAAAAAAATACAAAATCAAAAAAATTGTTACCTTGATGAAAACCTGGCAAATAGGCATCTTGGTGACACCAAAAAATAAAAAATAAAAAAATAGTAAAGAGATTTTTTTTTTCCAATAATGAAAACCACATAAGTGGTGCTTTAGATAAGTACCATGGTGAAAACCTAGCAAGCAGGTGCCATGTGTAGTCAGTCTTTGCTTCATCATCTACTATTACTTTATCTGGTCTTCCACCCTAATCCATAATAATTCCTTTACCTTCCATCATCTGGCCTTTCCATCTTTATCATGACTTCCAAGCGGTTGACGTTCGGCATCCTTTTTCCTCCATCTTCCAACCCTAATAAACCCCCATCCCATCCCATCCCTAATGGTTAGTCCTATACCTGACTCGGGGAAATTTCCTAAAACCTAGCTTCATTGAATTCTACACTTATCATTGGAGGTCAAAACATTTAGAAAAATGCCAAAAAAATCAAAACATCCACAAAAAACACAAAAAAAATCATAAAACTTCAAAATCCAAAAGAAAATTATAAAATGACAAAACTCCAAAAAAAAATCATAAAATTTCAAAACTCCAAGAAAAAATCAAATATCCACGAAAACACAAAAAAAACCATAAAATTTCAAAACTCCAAAAAACAAATCAAATATCCATGAAAACACAAAAAAAAAATCATCAAATTTCAAAAATTGAAACATGTCAAAACACAAAAACATTCAAATATCTTTCAAGATCCAAAAAATAGAGTCAAAGTCAGTCATGTCAGTCTTTGTCATTGTTGAACTATGTTGCCTTTGCGATTGGATGTAGGCAAGGCCATCTGTTGATGTGCCCACAAGGCATAGGTCAGTCCTTTAGGTGTTGTCAAATAAAATCATGATTTGGTCCTTTGTCATTGAAACAAAGTCAAGGCTCATGTCGAACTATGGGGTCTCTGCACATTGCTACGTAGGAAAGGCCATCTATCGATGATCCCCCAAGGCCCCCTAGGTCAGTCTTTTAGGGTTCATCATGTCAATCAAAATAAATCGGACACTGTCAACTCAGACACAACATTATCATCTGAACTTCAAACTCAAATCCAACAAATCTCCAAGTCAAATCAATCAAACCAGTCAAATTGATCAAAACCAATGGTCTTATATAGGATGTGTCCTTCTTGAAACCAGACCTTGTCATTATCACACTTTGTCATTTGCCTTATATAGATAGTTGCATGATCAAAACTAGACTTGATGCCTTATACGACATGTTTCATCTCCTCAAACCAGGCCTTGTCAAAACAATCAACCCATCACTCACTTTGTCCCTTAATGCACTAGAAAACATTTATTGGAAAATAATTTGAATGGTTGTTGATCTTATTGGTCTCTTTTGTCTTATCTTTTGTATTTACTTCGGCCATGTTACTAGCTACCTCAAGGATTTCCCATGAAGGATTTAGAGGAGCGATGATGTCTCATGACTCGTCTTTATTTGATTGTTGTCTACGGTTTTTCTTGACAAAAAGATTGGGGCAACATGACCCTTAGTATGAGTTAAGAAATTCCTTGTATGTGATTGTCTATTTTACAAATGGATGACCTTGCACACCTTGGTTTATGTCATACCATGGTGTTTGTTGTCCATTTTTCATATTTTACTGCCCAATGATGATTAAATGCAAAAGCCTTGTATAGAAAAATATATATTTGTAAATTATCTCAACTAGCACTATCTCAACATCCATGTCTTCCATGCTAACATCCCTGTCTTCTATGCTAACATCCATATCTTCTATGCTAACATCCATCTTTTATGTGCTAACATTCATCTTTTCCGCTCTACCATTTCTTCTAGTTTGCATCTCCATCATCCTTATTTGTTTCCCTCTATCCTTTTTTCCTTCATCTTCTAGTTCTCTCATTCATTTCTAGAGCACACTCATGTTCTTTGAACCCGCTTGTCCTCTTGAGGGGGCATACCACTACCTCCTCATCATCCTTCCTCATCTTACTTTCATTGGAGCATATTTTTGATTAATTTTCTTTGATACAATGAGATAAACTACATTGTATCAAAGAGGGGAAAATGTAGACACCTAGAAATTACCACTAACCCTGTGAATTTATTAAAACCCTTTTTTCATCTTTGATAATTAAATAATCTTCATTAGGGTAAGTGCACCAAGATGGTTCCCAAAAAGGGGGCTTAAGTGGCCACTTTTTTTCTGAAATCAGGAAATACTGACCTTGGACGTGAAATTGAGGATAGCTACACTCAAAATTTTGAGATGGAACAAAAAGAAGGATTGTAGTGCTTCGAGTCTACTTTCTAAACTAATAATTTATTCTGAAAATGGTTGAGATTAAGGGGTTAAAAAGAGGGATGTACAAAAAAATTTGTTGCTTTTGTTAGAAAAACATAACATAGCAACTCTTGTATGACCCTAGCACGGTGAACTTTTTTGTAGTATTTTTAAAATCGTTATGGTCAGAAGTTAGCTAACAGTATCTAGTTGATGCATGATTTTTTTGATAATTTTTTAATGAATATTTGATTTTTCACTAATTTTCTAAGTGGGCACTTCCTAAAAAGCAGAATTTTGGCCGTGCTCCCCCTACAAATTTGGAATGTAATAAATTTTTTTAAATTTTTATTTTTTAAAATTTGTAGAATGGAGTCTAGTTTCTAAAAATGTAATTTATTTGAAATTTCGATGAATGGTTAATTTATAACAAAAAAAACACAAAACATTGCTTTTTGACAAAAAAAGACATACAAACAAAAGAAATTATGGATGAAAGGCTAACATTGTCGAGAAAGTGAAAAAATTACATCGTTGGAAGCTAAGATAGAGCTTAACATTACCCATGTGTACGATTTGTTCGACATTGAACCACGTGTAATCCTGACGGTGAGCATGAACCCGATTATGTGAAATATTGTAGAATTTGCAAAAGCATGTCTCTGGTCATTAGGAATGCCCTCCAAAACCTTTGGGTTGGTATTCCAAGGAAAATACCA
>VDFB02105785.1:16973993-17001578 GCA_007258455.2 Sequoia sempervirens
GATAACTGTGAAGCACAGTTCAAGAACGTGTGCATGTTCTACTGGTCTTGGTGACCAACTTCTTTGTACAACAAGATCTCCATCCTCCTTTGTAAGTCTAGTGCATCTTGGAAAAATAAGGAAAAATGATGCCTTGCTGTATCTAGACACCTGAGGGGAGTCACCTTACTTTTTGACAAGGTTTTAAATTCCTTTGACACATTTTGGAAGGCTCTTTGTGGTCGAGTTGGTAGAAGTTGCTCACATTGCCTTAACTAGGCAATTAGAAGTCAAAGCATGAGATTAGTTGTTTTCCAACGTCTCTTTTCGAAAGACAGTTGCAAGAAGTTTTAGGGAGTTTTTAAGACTTCAAATATGCCTTTCTTGGTCGAGGCAAGGTTGATGTTGATGTTTTGAAGAAGTTTCAATAAGAAGTTTGTTGTTTTTCCTGTGTTTTTCTAAAGAATTTGCTGATCCCATACTTGGTACGAACTATATGTTCACTTTCATGCTCCAAGCCCATAATGGTTGGATAGGTAATTGAATAAGATTTCATTTGTCATTGTAGTGGTGAGATTTCATTGAGCATCAAGGGAGATATTCCAATTTCTCTATTGGGTGGTCTGAAAACCCTTAAAATCAGGGTTTTGGGTGAAAAATGTATATTTCTTCCATTCCCACGTTGTAAAATTGCTAAATCTCGGTAGGATGGAAGATATAAGGTTGTACTATCATTTCCTCAATGTTTTGGAGAATGTAAGGCTCATTGTTGGAAGTTGTCCATGAATTTTGGCTTGACATCTCTATGTGGCAAGAATAATTGACAAGCAAAAAAATGAGTTTTTTCTTGATTTTGAAGAATTTGTTTAAGAAGCAATTAGGAATGGTGGAAATAGGTGTGGAGAACCTGTAGGAGTCTGAATTTTTGGCTTTGAGGTTAAGGGGAGAGCCTAGATAGTCAAGACCTAGGTGTAGGTCTATGAATTAGGCCTTTTGGAGCAGCGGTAGAAAGGGCCATTGTGAGTGATGTTTTGACAGTCAAGAGGAAGGGTTTTGGAACCTTGTAGGGGTCCATCTTAGGGGTCTGAATCCATAGGTTTGGTGTCTTAACAATATTCCTTGTGTTTTTTATTCTGACTATCCTACCAGGCAAGGGTTGCAAGCCTTAAGAGAGAGTCAGGTCTAAGTCACCATAGTGATGGGTGTTTGTTGAAACCTAAATGATAGCGAGTTGTTAAACCTTGTTTTGACTTAATGAGACATGATCCAAAAAATTTCAAGCCTTGTGAGTGGTCTGAGTTGTGAACACTACGTGTGTGGGGTTGATCTCTTAAAGAATAGTGGAGTTTAGGACTCATGAGAGTATTTGAGAGAAGCATTCAGTGGAGTGACTTTGCCATTTTTTATTGTGATTTTTCCTTCCCTGCCACTCTGCATCATTTATAAAGCTTATGCAGGCTATTTCCATGGTGTTTGTGGTGGTGGCAGGAGTATTTAAGG
The DNA here is from genome assembly GCA_007258455.2 of Sequoia sempervirens. Taxonomy (NCBI): domain Eukaryota; kingdom Viridiplantae; phylum Streptophyta; class Pinopsida; order Cupressales; family Cupressaceae; genus Sequoia; species Sequoia sempervirens. Next base: position 16,975,473 of record VDFB02105785.1, read on the forward strand.
TTTGTAAGTACCTTATGCAATAAACCCTCCTTTGTAGGGCTTGATTTGTGCATAGAATAAGCTAAGTCAATAAACATGATGTGAGTAATGTCTTGGAAGTCAGATGAAATGATTGAGGTGTAAATGGTTGATTGTAGTATCTTTTTCTTGAGGAACTAGCTAGTAAAAGTGAAAATTTGGTGAGTTATTTAAGGAATTGAAAGATTCAGAGCTCTTTATCAGGTTTTTGCTTTGAATTCATATAAATTGATGATGACAAAGGTGTGTTAGGATCTGATGGATATAGGTTGTAACATGAAAGATTGGTTTTTGGTTATTTTTCCTAGGTAAAGCAAATTGAGTGGAAGGGTTCCTTGGTGAATGATGAAAGAGTGGATTGTTTAGTGACTCTAATTAGGTTTCTTGTGCACGGATCAGTCATTTTTGTTGATAAATAAGATGTTTGAAGCTTGAGGATGATAAGAAGAAGTATTGAAATGAGTTGGCTTGTTGTTGCCTTGTGGTTTGCAAATGAAACAATGTGATTTTTGATGAAAAGAGAGAAATTTTAGTTGCTTATTCAATTTGATCTTCTCCTAATTCAATTCGGTCAGATGTTGGTGTAGGAGCACCTAGGTCATCAAATACTTTTCAATTTTGCAAAAGGGATGAGTGTTCAAATTTGTATTCAGTCAATCACAAAAGGTTATGGAAAAATGATGTAAAGTATGTTCAAGGTCATATGAGGTCTTATTTGAATGTATTTAAGGTTATGGGTAAGTTCTAGGTGGTCAAAGTGGGAAAATGCAAACAATGCAATAATGTAATATTGTTAAAAGTTGTTAAATTGACAAAAACAAGGAAATCGGGTATATTAAGGGTTAAAAGGGGTAGTTTCAACTGATGGAAAGATAGTTATGGAAAATTAAATATCTTTCAAAGGCATGTAAAGGCGAGAAAAAGCAGAAGTTTGTGTTCTTGTAATTAGATTTTGAAATTAAAATTCCTTATCTCTAAGTTTGCAGCATTACTCTGGATTGTTTTGTTTTCTTGTGTTGGTAATTTAGGAACACCCAAAGTTAAATCATAGTGTGAATACATGTAAAGAGGAGTTAGTTTCCAATTTCAAGAGTTGGACTTGGCTAGTTTTAGCAAACAAAAGAATAAGAGGCAATTTTCAGTGCCCGATAGAGTCCTTTTAGAAGCAAGTTTGAGAGTCCAATAGGGTTTTTCTTCACTACTCCACCAATGTAGGTCAAGTAAATTGGTGGAGTAGGTTACTGTTAGGATTTTTTGCATGTTTTGATGATTGTAAGTGCAAGGAAAAGCAAGAATACCATGGTGGAGTTGTTGCTACACTGGAAAATAGAGGATTTTCCTACACAAAGTGATGCTACAGTCATGGGTCATGAATAAATAAAGCGTGCAGAGGCTTGGAAATGATTTAGAAGGTCTTGGAAGACATAAACAATCATGTTCCAGGTGGTGGCCAGAGAAATAGAGGTTTGCAAGAGTATTTTTCACAAAACCCTCCCTGATTTGTGCTTTTACACCCTATAAGCGAGGGTTTATTGGATCGGAACATTTTCATGGTTTTCAATCCCTATAAATGGTGAAATCTTGAGTTATAAGACATACTTGAAGACTGTTTTGAGGTTTTGAGTGATTTGGAATGGTTTGAAGGGGTCTCCTTTGTAAAACAGGTCTAATCTACTAGCCTTTCTCCAGAGGACAGTCTGAAATCTAATGATTTTCTTTATGTCAAACATCTAAGAATTTTGATATGTTGTGATGTGCTGGAAAGTGTTTCTAAATGTGCATTGATTTTTTTAATAAGCTTTGAGATAGGAATGTAACTACCCGATTCAATGGTTGGCAGACCTACTAGAGGAATATGATATTGTTTGATCAAAACAAAGATGTTTTTTAAAACAGTGGAAAGGATGATATTGAGTGCTTGGTTACTATCAAACTAATGATATGATATGGTGTAGCAGCCTCCTAAGTGTCGGTGGGGTCATATGAACAAGTCACCCCACAAGAAATTAACACACATGGGTTTGAAGGCCACCACTCGAAGACTCCCCTGGATGGCGCTATACAATAGGGCTAGTATGATGGATGACACTCTGGGTCAAAGTGTTGATCGCCTGCAACATCTCTACATCGACACTCTACTTCGCAACGACAGGCATAACAATGTGCTCACGAGGCGGCCTAGTGAGAGGTCGTCTCCCTTGCCGCGTAGGATCCGGCTGTGCATCAGGCCTATCCTGAGCCGACCCCCCACCTCTCCCCTGGAACTCCCTCATATCAAAATAATTTGGGATTTGGTTCAATACAAACTCACTATATAGTTTCCTAAGAAAATATTGGGGGACTTCACAATTGTTGCACGGTGGGTAATCAAAGACCAAGTACCACCTATCATAAAAACGATTCTTAATCTCTTGGTGGTGGCACCAATGAATAGGAAACCTCTTCGCATTGAGGCTAAGATTTTGATTTGTTCTAGGGTCAGTGAATAAAGAGCACAAATCACTTTTAGTAATTTTTAAATCTTTTACTTGTTTATATGATAGTCTATCTACATAATATGTCCTAGTTGCTGGCCTCCTATCTTGCCATCCCATTATTTGTTGGGTTATTGAATCTACATTTTTTAACATCTCTTTCATTGAATTTTCTAGTGTCATTCTTTCTATGGTTGAAGCATTTGGATCACTCAACCTACTAATAAGATCCTCAATTTGTTTTTTGTTGTTTTCAATTTCACTCCTCAAATTTTGTTGAGTGCCAGGAAGGTGTTGAGTGATTGGTGGGGGAGGTTGATTTTGTTGAGAATTTTGCTGAGGAGGATTTACTTGTTCTTCTTGTTGAGGATTTTTAGGATTTGCAGGATTATTTGCATCTCCTACAAATTAAAAAAAATCAAATCAAATCTAACCTAAAACAAACAAAATCAACTTGAAACTAAGAAATTCAAAACAAATAGCAAACAATACTTACCTCCTACACCTCTTCGTCGTCATGGTGCCATCTTTGCAAACAAAAAACAACTATTGTTGATGAATTTTGTAGAATGCCTCCTCCTAGAACATGAGCGCGAAAATGAGGGTTTTTGGCTGCGGGCAGAGCAAAAAAACAAAGAAGAGAAAATGAATAACTTTCACCTTTTTTTTTGCTTTTAAAATGACATAACGCGAGCGCGTTATAACGTGCTCGCATTATGTCATTTTCAATCTTTTTTTGAAGTTGGCCACAAAAGTGTAACCCAACTTCATGCACCCACCCATTATTTAATTATTACCTAATGTCATAAATTCTTCTATTAATTAAATAATCTAAATTATTTAATTAATTCATTTTAGCCTTTTCTGACACAAATTAATTAAATTCTATTTAATTAAATAACTTATTTTTTCTCTCACTTTTTGAATTAAATTTCTATTTAATCAAAAAGTTAACTTGCAATAAAAGGACAGGTTATCACAAACCAACTTGCTGACCTTTTTTTTTTTGTATTTTTCAGGACGTTTAGCCTAACTCTCTGAAGCTAGGTATAGAACTTGTGCAGGTGCAAGCTATTGATGGGATTAGACAAAGGTTCCCCTTCAGGTGTGGACAATTGATAAGTGCTAGAACCAAAGGATGTTGTTATGACATATGGACCCAGCTAGTTGGGCTCAAATTTGTCGGGTTTCTCACGTTCTGCTTGATTTTTAAAATTTTGCATCAACACTAAGTCACTAATGTGAAAATGTCTGACTAAAACCTTTTTGTTGTAACTGCGACAAAGACGATTTTGGTATGCCTATAGATGAGTCAAGACCTTTTGTTTGCATTCATCGAGTAACTCTAATTCATGCAGTTAGGATATATGGTACTCCTCATCATCAATGAGCCCTTTCATGGAAACCTATAGGGAGGGGACTTTGACCTCTATAGGAAGGATAGCCTTTGTACCAAAGACTAGGGCGAATGGAGTGGTGCCAATGGGTGTGTGAATGCTTGTGCAATACGCCCATAGGGTGGGGTTAAGTTGAATGTGCTAGTCACGACCAATGTCATTGACATTCTTTTTAAGAATTTTGATTATGGTCTTACTGGACGCCTCAACTTGGTCATTACCTTTTAGGTAATAGGGCGTGGAAAAGTGGTGCTGAATGTGGAATTTTTCACATAACTCACAAACATCCTGATTTTTGAAGGGACGACCATTGTCAGTGATGATGGATTGTGGGACACCATACCGAGTCCATATGATGTAATTGAGGATGAACTTGGATATTTGGTTACCAGTTATGTATGTCAGGGGAATGGCTTCAATCCATTTCATGAAATATTTAGTTGTAGTAATAATGAATTTGTGGTCATTAGATGAGGTGGGATGAATTTTTCCTATGAGGTTGAGTCCCCATTGGGCAAAGGGCCATGGCGCAGTGATCAACTGCAACTCCTATGCAGGTGCATGGATGAGGGTGCTATGTATCTGGCACTGTCAACATTTCTTCACAAAGTGATAGGCATCTTGTTCCATTGTCAGCTAGTAATATCCCAGTTGCATGATCTTTTTAGCTAGAGTCGAACCACTAGAATGGGCTCTACATATACCTTTGTGTACTTCGTGTAAGGTAGTTTGTGCTTCATTAGTGTCAAGACATCTAAGTAAGGTATTGTCTAGGCCATGCCTATATAGGGTATCACCGATGATGGCGTAGCGAGCGACTTTGCGAAGGAAGGACTTGCGTTGGTTATTAGATAGGTCAGGTGGTAATGTCAGCAAGTTGGTTTGCGATAAATTATTTAATTAATTCATTTTAGCCTTTTCTAACACAAATTAATTAAATAGCTTATTTTTCCTCTCACTTTTTGAATTAAATTTCTATTTAATAAAAAATTTAACTCGCTTTTTTTCCTCTTACAATGAGATAATGTTTCCATTATTTCAAAATGCATTTTCCTCTTCGAGCTAATTGATTTTGTCAAAAAATCATTTAGTTTCTTTCTCCTTCACTTCCGATCATATCCCATCTCATCTCGTTTAATTCGACCATTGATCGAATTGTGTCTTTTCAATCTCGATTGTCCATTTTTCCATCTGTCTCTCTATAAATACCATCGTAATTTATCATTTTGATCATCTTAAAAAATCTTAGAAAATCTTGAATTCATTGGCTATCGTACTATTGAGATAATATAATCTTCGATATTTTGCTAGTCACTAGTCACAGGCTTTAGTAGCATCTTCAATACTGAGGGAACTTGGAGCTTTAAAGCAAAATGGAGAAGGATGATGGAGGTCATTCAATGGAGATGTGAAGCTTATGGTGAAATTGTTCTTTATTATTTCCTTTCATGCACTTCTTTGTTCTTTATCATTAGATTAGAAATTTCAAGTTTATTTATTGTGCTTAATAATCTTAATTATGATTTTCCTAATTACAATGGCTAGTCTAGGGAGTTTGTTCATCTAGTTTTAAAAAAAATCTTAAATCAAATTAGGTGGTTTTCGCCAAGCACCTTATGAACTTCCTAGGTATTCTAATGATAAAATTATCTTGCTAGAAATATACACATAAGTTGTGGACACCCAAAGATTGATTGCTAGCAAGTATAAGACAAGAATCACTTTTCCAATCAAGGTAGGAGACTATTCATGCTCCAATATCTATAATACCAAGAATGTAGAATTAGAAATGACCCATTTTATAATGGATTTATATGAGGTTAGAGATAAATTTGATCCCATTAGGAAGATTGTTCATTGATTGGGTCATTCTTTGTACATGCACCTAATATTGAAGACTTTTGGGTAGATTACCTAGATGAGCATGGAGTAAGGATTAGAAACTATTGCAAAATGTCTCTCCTTTTGGTCAAAGCGTGTGGGTTGGAAAAAGTTCCCAAAATAACGCATGAGGATGGCAAAGTATTGGAACCTTCATACAACATAAACAAAATCTAGAACCAACCCATATACAATAATAGTAAATATAATAGTTCTAAAATCAAGGGCATCCGCAGGATCGAATGCGATTGAAAGATGGAGAAAAAACTCTCAACAAATTGCATGGTCATCAACAAGATGGAAACCTCCTAGAAACTTCTCACTCCTCCCAAGAAGAGAAAAAATTCAATAAAACAAAAAACGTATATTTCAAAGATTTCAAATAGAATAAAACAACTCTTAAAGTAAATAAAGTAACCCCAATGCTCTTCATTTAAAATATTTATACAATATAAAAAATATCTTATTCCTCCTCTTATTAAAAATTATAAAAGTTAAAAAGACTTTTCAATCCTAAATATAATATTTTATTTATCATGAATAACTAAACCCACACTTGGATATTTATGCAAGGCATTTTCCGTGAACATGTAAGCTTAACAAGAGGCCTAACGGAACTCAAACTCCCAAATAGTCGAGAGACTTCGGAGCACATGTACGCCGTCCCGTACAGAAGCTCCGTCCCGTACAAAAGCCCCGACAAATCCATTAACGTAAACCTTCTCTCTCTCTGAATTACCTACCAGCAATTCGTTGTCAAGCTATACCGCCTGGAATCGTGCGCCATTTAAATACTGGAACCTTCCCACGGCATGGGCGATGTCTCAGACGTCAACAACAAGACAAAAATTAAAATAAAACCATAAAAAAAAAACTATTTATCACGTAACTAGTGTAATTGCTGTGCAACGACAGTGAAAAGCAGATCGCAAGGCGTGATTGAGCAGAATAATAATGAGGGAACCCGTTTTTCTGGCGGGCGGGTGACTTTTCAATTTGTCCCGAATTCTGCCAGACGAGGGACGTGACAGCCACAGTTCCGACCGACCCCGTATGCGACGCTTTAGCTTAGATTGTTTTCCTTGGAGACGTTGGTGGCAGTTTGCAGCTCCGATTCAAGTCAACAACTGTCATATTACCAGCTGGGCCCTACTTCCGGCGCTACAGTTATCGCGTCCTATCGTATCAGATTCTAATATATCAATTTTCTGTTTCACGTCACTCTATATAAGTTGACATTTGATCTTATCTTCTTTCTTTCCGTTCAACCTCAGGTGGTTGGAATGTCAACGGGGAGTTTTTCTGTTAGCAGACGATCCCGCGGAACGAGATTCCAGTGTGAAAAGCTCAGCTCAACGCGGTCCACCCTGGCGGCTGTGCTGTTATAACTATCATAATGTCTCAGTCTCAGAGACGTGTCAACTCATCCCACGGGAAAACAACAGGGAAAAGAGGAATTTGCATACGTAACTTTCCTTTCAACACTAAGTCGGTAGGCGATCTCATTTTTTATTTATGGTTATTTAAGGAGTATTAGAGATTTGTTTTTGGGAGGATTTAATTGGGTAGCTTTGAGTCAATTTTTATTTGGTAAGGTGTTTTTGGGAGGATTTAATTGGGTAGTTTTTGAGTCAATTTTATTTGGGTAGGATTACATAATATGAATATCTGTTTGTTATGAGGATGACTAGTTTATTAGCATTCATTGTATTTAGGTGATATTTATTGAGATTTTATGGAAGGTCATCTATCTTAATATTGTCATGATTTAAGCACACTTAATCAAAGTGTTTTTCTTAAGACCAAGATCACTATGCTTGCTGCCTTGTCTATAAAACTCATTGTATAATAAATGTGATTTTGTTTTTCTAAATCATGTTAAGAAAAGCTTTTTAGTGACTTTCTTTATAGTTGTATTGGTGAAAATTGGATACTCCAAAGTTTTTTAATTTATTCTGGGCCCATTTTGACTCTAGCTTGTTGTTTGTGCAATATCTAACATATAAGTGTTGTCTTTATTTGCACAAGTTGACAAATTATTTAAGTCCTCACTTATCTCAATTTCCCATATCCCAAGAGTCTAGATTTGATGTGCAAATTACTTGTTCCCCACCTTAGATCAATTCTCCAATGTAAAATTGACCCCACATTTTTAAAAATTCAAATTAAAAACTAAGCTCATGTTGCCCCCTTTCCAACTAGTCATTGCACACCAACTTGATTGGGAATATTTTTAATTTTATTCTAGAACATTTTATAAAAGAACAATCCTTAATTCATTATTATCATCTAAGAATCATTGGACACCTTTTGTACACATCAAGATAGATCATTCAAGAATTATTGTACCAACACAAAATTATTATTAAATATCTACAGTAACACATGACTACGAACATTGCACAACTATTTAGCATCTTTAATTGTGGTTTAAAATATGATAAACAACTCAAATTAGGGGGTTTGACCAAGGGAGAACACACCCTACCTAGTAAGCTCCTAAAAGGAAACATTGATGGAAGCTACTTATTTCAAATCAAAAAATCCAAGCAAACCATCTCCAAATCAAGAACCCATAAGCATGATTTTGTAGGATCTAGATTAATTTTATGGTACAATTTTATCTAAAACCAAATTTATAGCACAAAATTGACGTAGAGCTTTTAACAATCAATTTTTTTATTTGAAAGCAACTTGTCTAACACATCATAGGGTTCTAACATAATGAGGAATTTTTATATACTATTTGTTACACAATGGCATCAAAACTAGAGCTAAGTGACTTTATCTTGTTTATTTTAAATTCCTTGCATTTATTATCATCACATTTATTTATCAATATTAGTCTCAACCGTATATCTTAGGGTAGATCTTCTTATCACTATAGCTTTGTTGATTTATCATAGGATATTTTGTAAAGGTGCATTTTATTTCATTACATTTTTGGAGGGGTTAGTTTATATTATGCTCAATATGGTTTTGTTCTTAGCAATTATCCTTCTCCATTAGGATTCCATTTGTTTCTTTTTTGCATTTATTGTGGATCCTTTTAGCTACCATACACATATTTTTTTATCCATTATGAATAGCATCAACCTTTCATAACTTTGCAAACTCCACAAACTCCTTAATTGCTACTAGAGTTGAAGGTTTAATGGTGCATGCTAATGGTTCCCTTGCTCAATATTTTAAATTATGGAGTGTAATCTAAAATGTTGATTGAAAAAACTTACATAATTTATTCCAAAGCACTCCAACTCATCTTTGTTTCTAGTACAATAGACTGTGTCTAAATGGTATATTTATGTTTAATATTTGGTTCTCATCCTACACTTAGTCAAAATTTGACTTTATCCCCTAGTAGTTCAAACCCAACCTGTAATGTCCCTACCCAAAATAATAATGCAAATTTGATTCTTAGCCTTCCACAAACACTTATTATTTGAATAGCAACACTATCAACCCTAGCATTCACTCATATCTTAGACAACTTACATTAAATTTACTATTTATGCATCAATAATATGATTACATTACAAACAAAAAATGACATGAATAAATCTTGATCTTATTATTATAATGAATAGAAACTAACAAGTGTAACTCCCTATCCTTTCCTTATTATAATAGAATATGAAAATAAGTGCAAAATAGACTATAACTTTAACATATATAATAACAAAAAACTACCTTGAGAATACTAATGTCAAATAACAAATAACACCAATACAATGTGGTTGAATTTGTTAACAATGAAGCTTCAATGTAACCTCCACCTAAAAGGGTGGCATCCTTTGGCCTTTGAAATCAATGGGATTTCATCCTTTGATCTCTAATATATATGTAGGTTTTCATCCTTAGATCTCCTTATGCTTGAACACAAGTGCTCATAATATTTTTTGAAGGGAATTTGGTTAAGTGTAAATGATGAACCAAAATGAAAATAATCACTTTTATATCCTCCACAAATAAAATAGGTTGGCCAAAAATTACACCCATAACTTCAAATTTAAACAATGACCATAGGTAGTAAAGATTCTATTTTAAAAGTGGTAGTTCCAACAATACCATTGGAAATAATATGACATATGTGGAGAAGTTAGGAGGGGAACAAAAATATAGGAAGAAATGCATAGTAGATAGAAACAACGAAGACACAAGTACATACCTAATATGCATATACTTAGATTGACTATAAATGTGACATGATAGGTCTATCACACTCAAAATTCCTTGTCCTCAAGCAATTGTAGGTTTAGGTGTTCTAATATTTGTGGGCTTTCCCATGTTGCATCCTCCACTAGAATATTTTTCCATTGAATTAGGTACTTCTTGGTGATTCTATGTCTTAGCTTAATCTCCCTTACATCCATGATTCCTTTAAGGATCAAGATCAAATTTCCATCTTCATCAATTAGATGTAGCCCTTCTAATCTAGTACAATATTTTTTCCAAGTTCCTTTTTCAAACAAGATACATGGAACACATTATGACTCTTAGTTCCCTCCAACAACTCCAAATCATGAGCAACTTCACCAATCCTTCTTAGAATTATGTAAGGACCACAAAAACGAGGCTTAAGTTTCTTACATCTACTTTCCTTTGTTTTTTTCTATGGTTGCAATATTAAAAATACCATGTCTCCAATATCAAATATCCTCTAGATCCTATGATGGTCCATGTGTATTTTTTTTTTTTGAGAATGCTAAAAATTGTTTTTGAGTTACTTTAGAATTACTTAGCTCTATTTGATCACATTAATTTCTATTGGTACCTTGTCATCCACTAGAATGAGATCAATTAGGCTTTGAGCTTCATACTTGTACAAATCCACAAATGACATCATCTTTATTGACATGTAGTAGGTGATGTTTTAACAGTGCTCTCTCAAGAAGATCCACTTGATCCAAGTCTTATACTGAACAAAAACATAATTTCTCAAGTAATACCCATTTGTTCACAATCTTAATTTAGCCATCTATTTATGGGTTGTAACTAGTTCTAGAAATGAGCTTAGTTCCTACCAAAAGGAATATCTCTTTAAAAAATAAGCACATGAAGTGATTGTCTTTATCACTCATGATGCTATTAAATAGCCCATGGAGTTTCATCACTTCCTTGAAGAATGAATTATTCACTTGTGATGCTTTAAAATTTGTATAGACGATAAAGAAATTGGAATACTTCATTAGTTTATGCACAAAAAATATATAAAGTCCTTACCTTGGACATTAGGAAATCATGTGATGAATCCATAGAGACTGTTTCCCATTTCAACTCCAGGATGGGTTAGGGCTTCAAAAGACCCACCAAAAAAGTTTGTTTCATTTTATTCTTCTAAAAAATGATGCATTCTTTGGTGTGGGTGAGGACATCATCCTTGATTCCCTTCCATTTGAATTGGTCCCTAATCTATTTGTAGATATTAAAATACCCAAGATGGCCCATGAAGGGAGTGTCATGAGTATCTCACAAAATATTTCCCTTCATTCTTGATTCTAGCACCAAGAAGACTCTTACCTTGTAGATAATCAGTTCATTGCATATGGTGTACCTATTGTCGAACAACTTCACTTTCAACACATTAGCTATGAATGGATTCTTGATATAATTTATTATGATTTTATTCTTCCAATTTGTAGAGATTTCAGACATGAAAAATAAATTCAACCTTTTGTACAACACATCAGCATCAACATTCTTATTTTCTTTGATTTACACTTGATATCAAAATTATTTAGTTGAATTTTTCTCACCAAATTTTATTTCCACTCATTTAGATCTTTCTAATTGAGAAAACATATTAAACTATTGTGATCAATTTTTACCACAAATCAACAACCCTCCAAGCATTTCTTGAATTTAACCAATGTGTGCATGATGGCCAACATTTCCTTATCATAGATAGAGAAACATATTTCTACATCTATAAAATTCTAACTCTCAAAGGAAATTGAGTGCTTATTCTACGTGAGCACAAACCCAATCTTTTCATTTGATACATCACATTCTAATGTGAAAGGAAGAGTGAAATATAGAATTAATAATATAGGACATGAGCTTGTTACCTCTTTTATTCTATCAAATTCCCATTGTCCAATATCCTTTATTTGTTAGGCTAATCAAGGGTGCAACTAGTTAGGAGAAACCCTTGCAAAGGCTAAATAATCCTTGCAATTATGCCAAGGTCTTTAGGGGAGGGAAATTTCAAATTTCTTTGATCTTCTCCATGTCGACTTGCACTCCCTTTACATTGATGATGTGGCCTAGATACAAGACATATATCATAGTAAATCCACACTTTGAACCTTGGAAAATAGCATTGTGTGTCCAAAATTTCTAACACTTCATCAATGTGTCATAGGTTCTTATCCCATGCTTTTTTGTACATAACAATGTCATAAAAAATACAAGGATATTTTTTTTCAATTTCTTGCTAATAGATTTTTTCATACATGGCTGGAAAGTTACTAGAGAATTTGTCAAACTAAATCACATGATTAAAAAATATAGTGTCCATAATGACATCAAAAATCTATCTTGCAAATATTCTCTTCTCATAATATAATCTAATGGTAGCCTAATATGAGATCTACTTTTAAAAAATATACTGCTCCATGAAGTTCATCTATCAATTCATTGATCTTGGGAATGGGGTATCAATTCTTGATAGTCTTATTGTTTAGTGCTTTGTAATTGATGCACACTCAAATTGTGTTATCTTTATTCTTTACCAAGACCACCAAGGAAGTAAAGGAACTTGAGCCAAGTCTTATATGACCTATTTCTATCATTTTTTGAATATCTTGTTTTATTTCCTCCTTATATATCCTAGGGTGGTAATAGGGGGTAGTGATGATGAGCTTAACACCCTCCTCTAACTCAATGACGTGCTTAAATCCTCTATCTATCAATCTCCCGAGAGGAATGCTACTAAATAATTGAATATGATTATTGTAGATTCTCTATACACCCACATGATATTCCTTCTTTCCTTTGGTGGGTTTTGTTACAATAACTAAACATTTTCCCAAATGACTTTCCTATTCTTGAAAATCCTCTCCATCCTCTTAGCTAAGAAAATCCTTGGTGCTTTATTTGTCATTCAATGTAGTACCATTTATTTTTCCTTGGACTAAAACTTCAAATTCATGGTTTATAGTTTTTATGTGATCTCTACTAATGAGTATAGCCACTAGACACCTAGGACCATATCTATGTCTCCTATATTGATAACATATAAGTCCTTCATATCATATCCTCCTAGATTAATATTCAACTAGGAATAATTATTATTTTATTGGATGACAAAATTCTCAACCACCATATCACTAAATCCTTTAAATCCATCTATCTAGAGACCCCCTTTAGCCACTATTCCTTCATCAATGAAGTTATGAATGGCATTAGTGTCAATGAGTATAATCACCTTTGACCTTGCAAGACCCCATGAATGTGAGAGGGATTGTATCTTGGAGTACTATATAGTATGGAAAGACTAGTTCCTACCATGACCTCTTCCCCTTAAATGGTTTATATTCTTCTTCTCTCATCTCCTATTTTGGTTCTTCTTCAATTTGTGGTTTGGGTTCCTTAGATCTTGATTCATAATTAGACCTTACCTCAATGTAATGCACTTTTCCTCTCTCAAGACATATGTGTCTAGGTGACCATGGCTCCTTATAGTTGAAATGCAACTTCTTCCTTATCAATTAATTCTTCACCTCAATATTTGGTCTTGATGGAAAAATCTTGGTTTTATATACATTTTTATGAAATAGATTCTTTGGAATGAAGGTTTTTGTTTGGAACTTATTCTTTGGCATGGAAATCTTCATTTCCAAAATCCCACTTGATGGCCTTTTAGAGGATAGGTAGTTCAAACATTTGACCAAACCCTTAAGATATTTAGTTAACCCATCAATGAGGAGCATAGTCAATCTTATCTTTGTGATGTTTGGTACTATCATCGATAGATTTTGAAACAAAATTAGATAGTTCTCCACTAAACTACACTATTTTCAAGAGCTAAGTCAAATATTTGAAATAAGCTTCATGATTCTTTCGATCAAACCCCTCTATCAAAATTTCACAAAATTAATCATATTTAAGGTGATGGATTTTTTACCTTGAGTGATCAAATTGTGGTACCACCACTCGTGTGTAGTATACTCCAAATACAAGGTTAAAAACTTGATTGCTTCATCTTTAGTCACTTATTTGAGGGATAAGTGTATACTCTAGATTTTGTACCTATACATGAGTTGGATATTTATTTGATCCACCATATAGGAAGAGAGTGTCAACTTCCCCAAAGCTTTTTGCACATATCCCTAAAGGATTGCAATCTAGGCTCAAGTTTTTAACTATTACGAGACTTCTTCATGGTCATATAATTGGTGAGTGACATTTCACTTTAAATATCCTCAAGAAGAGCTCCATATTCTACTTGAAAAGTATTAATATCATCAAATAATGATTTTTGGGCTTTAAGTTTTGGGGCCTCTACCTCCTTATTCAAAAAGATAGGTTAGGTTGATCTTGTAGCTAAAATAAGAATAGTCTTTTGTGTGTGGCTCTAATTGGAATCTAGATTATTACCCTTAGAATCACTTGCTTCATGTATCAACTATCTAGGTGTATTCATATTACCAACAAATTTGAGAAAGGTAGAGTTATGTGTACCTATCCTATAAATTTGGAGTTGACCTGAGTAGGAGGAATAATTCACCATAGGGCATTTATGTCCTTGTAGGGATTTTCCAAATCTATTTTTGTAGTCCTCTGATTCTAGATTAGAGCTTCCCAATTTCACTATAAATTTGTCGGATCACTATCAAATATTTTTGTAGATGAGTTTATGTGGCTTGTCAAGGTGTAGGGTTTTAAATGAAACAATGGAAAATGGATCTTCAAGCTTCCTTCAGTCTCCTCCAAACCCAACACCTACACATTCAAAGAGAGAGGAAGGTTTGTGCCATTTAGGGGCTTTCCTTAGTCAAGCCCCATGTTAGTGTTTCCACTTCCATAATGGCAATTTCAATGATAGAAAGATAAATAATAGGAAGGAATGACGAATCAAAAAAGTGCTACTACTCACCACCCTTCAATGGCTTCCTTGAAGGACTAAAGTCACACAAATCACCTCAAGGTCTTGGATCTTGCTTGAATTGTTTAGAGACCTACAAAAGGGTTAGCCTTCACAAACAATGATAACATTAACATGCATAAAATCACATAGGATTTGACATGATTCTTGGATCTTGAATTGCTGCAATAAATCACTGAAATGCTACTCTTGACTTGCTTGGTAATGTTCTTGCACTAATTTCTCCAATGATTTCCTAGATGATTTTAAATGATGCAATAACTAGGTATTTAAATGCAATTATTCTAATTTCTACAAATTAAATCCTGATAGCCGACTTTGGACACTTGAATTGTAAATTTAATAAAGTGTCAAAATTGACATATTTGAATTCAGATCCAAACAAAATAGGGGACACTTACACCCAAAAGGGACTCATTCACCATAATGGGACTCATTCGTAATGGGGCGTCTGTGTCCCAACCCTATTTTCTAGAAATTAAGGTGTCGGGGGAAAATTATTATATAAATGCATTTATTTTTTGCTTGTAATTTGTTGGTAATTATTAAAAATGGGCCATAGAATGCATAATTTAGGAAATTATGGGTTCAATTAGGTCCAATTACTTAAAGGGGAGAAAAACATATTGTGAAATTGTCAAGGGTGACAATTTTTGACGCTACATAAACACTATTGGCCCTAGCATTCACTAAGATTTTAGATAACTTAAATTAAATTTATTATTTATGTATCAATAATATCAGTAAAAAATGACAAAAATAACTCTTGATCTTCTTACTATGATGAATAACAAAAAATAACTATAACTCCTTATCCTTTCCTTATTACAATAGAATCTAAAAACACATATAAAATAGACTATAACATGTCAATAAATATAATAACAATAGGAATACCCATGACAAACAAAAAAGAACAACAATACAATGTAGTTGAATCCACAAAATAAAATCTAATGTGACCTATGTGTGTGATTATCCTTTAGCCAAACATGGTGGCATCCTTTCATCTTTGAAATCAAAAGGATTCATCCTTCTATCTTTGATATATTTAGGGGTTTTGTCCTCAAATCCACACACTCAAACACAAGCGCTCAAAATGGATTTTGAAAGGAATTTGGTTAAGTGTAGATGATGAACCATAATACAAAAAAATATTTTATATTATTCACAAATAGAATAGGCCAACCACCAAGTACACCTACAACTTCAAAGTTGAATAATGATCATGAGCAAGAATGATTCCATTTTGAAAGTGATGTCACAAAAAGTAAACTATTGGAAACAAGATTTCAACTATGTAGTTTTACGAGTCAAACTAATTAACCTATGTTTCATGAGTAGTGGTTCACAAGAACCCATCTCTCATGATCTAGTGAATGTTCCACTTAGCACTCATTGCATCTAGGTGATGCTTGCAGATGTGAAGCACTGGGCCTTCTCGAGAGGTAACCCATCCCAGTACTACTCCAACTCAAGTGTGCTTAACCACAAAGTTTTCCCCTAAGGTTAAGACTACTTAGCTTACAACCCCATCCATGGTTTTGCACACTTGAGCTAGAGTAGTATTAGGATGGGTGACCTCTCAGGAAGGACTAGTGCTTCACCTTTGTGAGCATCACCTAGATGCAATGAGTGCTAAGTGGACCATTAACTATCATGAGAGATGGATTCTTGTAAACCACTACTCATGAAACATGGGTCAATTAGTTTGACTCGTAAGACTATATAGTTGAATCCTAATAGTAATATCACAATTTGACATGTTGTGGAAAATACCTCCTACTTATCTATTAGAAACAATAAAACACATTATGGTAAGTAGGAGGGGAATGAAAACATAGGAAGAAATATTGGGGATCAAGAGACAACCATATCACAAAACTCAAACTATAGGAGTAGGCGTCAAGGTCCAAGCTATGAGTATGATAGGATGGAGAATTCTGATAAATACAATGGGTGAGGTGGGTGACATATAGAAGGTATGAAAGGATGGAAAAGTTTGAAACTCTAATAGATAGAGGAAAGAGAAAATTTGAAAGAAAGGGATTTGTAATCATGAAGGGAAAACACATAGTAGACAAAAGTAGGGAAGACACAATTTCATACCTAATATGTAGATTCTTACTCATTGGAAATGGGATATGACACAACCCTCAAATATGGTGTTTTTAATATTGGGTCAAAATCATGAGTGTAGTATTGAAGTTAGCTGAAAGATTACATATACAACCTTGAACACTAATTTCTTAATTCAATTTAATCATGGGCCCTAGCCTACTAACCTAAAACTAGTTGTTTCCCACTAATTCAAGCATGGAATATTTAAATTTTTGCATTACTATGTTGTCTAAAAGGAAAATTCCCTCATTGATTTTATATCATTATATAAATTGAACACCCATACATCATTTGATCATATGGAGAGCTCTAAATCAATATCTAAAATCAAAAGGATAGATCAAGGCATCTGTGTTTTCTTAGGTGTCCTCAAAATTATCAAAATCATTCATCAATCAATGGGATTGACTAAGGAAAGAGTGGAAATTTAGTTGACGTATTTTCCTAGCATAACATGTTATACCACTGATTATAAGCATTTCCATTTCTAGATGCATAGAGGAAAAAAATATGATTATCCAAAGAACATATTTCAAGGTTGTAAATAAGGTTCAAAGTTATAAAAAGAAATTTAAGACTGTAGAGGTAGGATTAAACTAAAATATAGTACAAATCATTTTTAGTCTAGCAAAACTATATAAAATTACAAACTTGATTGAAAATATGAATTAAATTACTAAACACACACCACAATAAAACAACTCTTTGTTACATAAAAAATAAGCACTTATAGCCTCCTTTGTTTATTTGAACATCTATTTCAATACTTATCTAAACTCAATTCTTATTTAAATTAATTATTAAATATAATTATTTATTACATTAATTAATATCTAAATAAAATTAAATAAATTCTAATGAATTGTGAGCTCATATAATACATATTAAATATCTTTATAACTATTATAATAAGTATCTAATAATTTAAAAATAAAATAAAAAATAATCCATTCCACTATTAAAAATAGTACTTGAATGTATAAATGAAAAGTCATGAAAAGGTCCTCACTAGTCCATATAAAAAAAATCTAACATAAAAGATAAACCAAAAGCCTGAATAAAATTCTAAGTTAAGAAATTGAAAGTTCGAGTCATGCAAATATATTACTAGCAATTGCACCTTGGTGTGAAATGGGTACACCGAAAAGTGTGGAAGGTCAATTAGGAAAAAAAATAGTCTATTTTTTGCATACATTTGCACAGTATGTGAAGTCAATTGGAAGGCTATTTGTAAAATGATGTTGCTTGTGAAACAAAGGTCTCAATTGGGAAGTGATAGCTTCAAATCAAGTATGCATCCTCTTATAGGGATCTAGACATGTATGAAACAAAACCTCTGAATTGGGAGGATAATCAAGTTTCATTACCAAGAGAGTCATATTATGTTTGCAATAGGGAGAGAGATGGAGAGATAGAGAGGGGAAGAGAGTTTGAGAGAGGGGGTAAGGAGATAGAGACTAAGAGGAAGATAGAGATATAGACGGAGATGGAGATGGATATGGCTTGAAGGAGAGGGGTATGGAGAGAAGGAGGGTCGAGATAAAGATAGAGAGGAGAAAGGGATAAATGGAAATGAAAGAGATACATATATAGAGATGGAAAGAGAGGGAGATATACAAAGATAAAGATATAGATAGGAAGTGATATATAGAGACAAGTAGAGAGAGATGGAGAGATAACAAGATAGATATAGAGGGAGAGATGGAAGAAGAAATATGGAGATCTATAGAGAAAGAGAGGAAACAAGATATAGATATAGAGGCTTGAGAAGAGGGGAAGGGGGGAGAGAAGGAAAGAGATGGGTGGATAGAGAGGGATACAAGAGGAGAAAGGAAGATAGAGGTAGAGATGAAGATAGAGCTAGAGAGGAAGGAGACAAATAGAGAGATAGGGAGAGGTAGAGGAAGAGATAAAGAGAGAGATGGATAAGGAGAGATAGAGAGAGAGAGAGAGAGAGAGAGAGAGAGAGAGAGAGAGAGAGAGAGAGAGAGAGATGGAGAGATATATAGATGGTGAGATAGAGTGATAGAGAGATAGAGATATAAGGAAATATATAGAGAGATCGAGAGAGGGAGAGAGATAGAGAAACAAAAATAGAGAGAAGTAGAGGAAGAGAGAAATAGGGGAGATAAAGAGAGGGAGAGATAGACATATATGCAAAGAGAAAGATATATATATATATATATATATATATATATATATATATATATATATATATAAAGGGAGATAGAAGTAGAGATAGAGAGATAGATATGGGGATATGGAGGGAGCAAGGGTGGAAGAGATGGAGAGAGGAAAGTAGAGAGATATAGAAAGAGTAAGTGATAGGGAGAGGGAGAGAGAGGAAGAGACATGGATAGAAAGAGGGAGATATAGGAAGATAGAGATAGAGGGGGCAAGATTAAGAGATATAAAGGAGATGATAGATACAAGTGATAAAGAGAGGGAGAGAGATAGGGAGGGAGAAATAGGGAGTGTGTGTGTGAGAGAGATATAGAGATAGAGATAGTGAGGGAGAATATAGAGTGTGTGAGTGAGAGATATGGATATAGAGATAGAGAGGGAAATAAATAAATATATAGATAGATAGGGAGTAAGGGAGAGAGATGGAGAGAAATAGATATATGATAGAGAAGTAGAGAGATATAGAAAGAGGGAGTGATATGGAGAAAGGGAGAGATAGAGATAGAAATAAGGAGAGATAGAGAGATACATATATTAGGAAAGGCATGGGGAAGAGAGAGATACAAGAAGTGGTAAGGAGATAAACATAGGGGAGAGAGATACAAAGGAAGATAGAGATAGAGATGAAAATGGAGATAGAGATGGATATGGAGATGGATATGAAGATGGAGATGGAGATAGAGAGGAAGAGATGTAATGAGAGAAGAAGAGGGAAATGAATAGAGAGAGGGGGTGGGGAGATGAATAGGGATAGAACAAGAGAGTAAGGGAGATGAAAAGAGAGACAAAGGAAAAAAAGAAAGATAGAAGGAAAGAAAAATATAAAGAGAAATATATGAGAGAGGAAGAGATAGATTGAGAGATAATGAGAAACATAGAGAGAGAGAGAGGGATACAAAGATATAAAGAGCTCTCTCTCTTTCTCTCTATATATATCTCCTTATCTCTACCTCTGTCTTTATATATATCTTTCTTTCTCCTTTTTCTCCCTTCTCTCTTCCTCTCTTTTCTATCTATCTATTTTCCTTCTTAAGTGTGCAATGGGTACACTAAAGAGGTCTTAAAGGTGAATTATCATATCTTTAATCAAATGTCATGCTACCATGAGCATAACTCCCTAGGGACACGTGTTATCCTTGGATTGTTGGCACAAAATGAGTGATCAAAAGTTAGTTTTTCTCTCTCTAACTTTTAATTTAGATTTTAAGTTTTAAATTTATTTTATTATATATAAATTTAAAAAATACAAAATATAATTATTCTACAATAATTAAAATTTTAGTAAGGCAATTAATTACAAGTTAAATTAATTCTAATAAATATTAGTTATTTTTTGTAATTTCATAAAAAAAAAAAAGTAAATAAATTTAAAACATAAGTCTAAGTTAAAATTTAAAATAGAATAAACTAAATGCAAAGTCAACATATATCAAAATGCAAATATTAATAAAATTAATAATTTTAAAAAATAATAATAAATAACAAACTTATTAAGTTGATAAATAATTAAATAAAAAATAAAACTAATTTTAAATTTATTAGAATTGAAATGTTAATTATATATATATATATATATTGATATATCAAAGAGGTTGTAAGGGGTTGACCCTAAGCATGGAGGCCACAAACTTGGGACCTCCTTCCCGACATGAACACAAGTAACAACCCACTCCCGCGAGCACAATAGCCCAAATCCCACAAGCACACCAACCCAGTAAGGGAATGGGCCTCAAGCATGAACACCTGGCACATGACATGCATGCCATCGATAGCATCAACGTTACGAGTCAAGCCTATGAGCACATTGGATCAACAAAGGCATAGTGCCTACGATCACAATAGCCCAGCGAAGACTTGAACCCTAGTGGCCACACCAACAATGCCACCACTTTAACCGTCACACTATGAGATGAACCCCCAATATAAATTTATTTTTCATTTCAATCTTATCAACTTTTTTCTTTTCTTTGTTTTTAAAACAAAAAGCCTATTTTAAATTTTTAAATCATTTAAAAATAAAAATAGAGAAAGATATTAGAATTGAAATATTAATAAAATATAATTTTATTTTTCATTTCAATCTTATCAACTTATTTTCTTTTCTTTGTTTTTAACAAAAAAACTACTTTTAAATTGTTAAATCATTTAAAAAATAAAAATAGAGAAGAATATTAGAATTGAAATATTAATAAAAATATAATTGTATTTTTCATTTCAATCTTATCAACTTCTTTTCTTTTCTTTGTTTTTAAAACAAAAAGCCTACTTTTAAATTGTTAAATCATTTTAAAAATAAAAATAGAGAATGACAAAAAATTGTGGACCATTGAGAATAATTGCATCGTCTTGCATCCTTCTCCTCAATTCTCAATCGTTGATTTCAAAAAGTAGGCCATCCATTTCATATAGGGAATTCCTTCAGTGTAAAAATTTACAAAAATATACTACCTTACATTACCAATGACAATTCATAATTTATATTCTTAGCATGTATGGTAGTGAATTTAAGTATATATTTAACAATTGAAATAATTAAAATTTATTGGTAAACTTTAATGATTTATACATTTTTTAACAAGATTAAATTTTGTTGAGAATACTAAGGTTCATAATATTTTAAAGAGATGAGGTTGGGATCATCTTTTGAATAACTTTGGTAGAATAAACATCCTTAATCTTTGGCTTTCAGCTAAAGAGATTGAATATTTATGTATCTTTCATTTGTACTTCCACTACCAACAACATTATATTTTAGATAGATGAGGTCAAGATCATCTCCTAACAACTTTGATAAAAGAGACACCTTATAATCTTTCATGATGAGGGAAAATAGACCAATTATTCATATGGCTTTCATCCACAACCTTCGTATCAACAACATAATATTTTAAAGAGATAGATTGAGATCATGCTTTGAATGACTTTGATATCATAGATATCCCTTAATCCTTCCCTCTAAACAAAACAAAAACAATATTCATATAATTTAATTTATAATCCCAATACAAACAACATAAATCTTATAGCTTTAGGCAAATTCACCACCAACAATTCACCTCCAACAATTCATTGCCAACAATTCATCGCCATGACAAAATCATCTCTACGAAAATTCACCACCAGCAATTCAACACTGTGGAAAATTCACCACCAACAATTTCCTAATTATTGTATATGCGATAAATTTTCCACGCGATAAATTATGGGTGGTAAATTTTCCACGACGATGAATTACTGATGGTGAATTTTCCTAAAACCAAATCTTATATAACTTCAATTCATACTTCCAATACCAACTACTTAAAAAACAATCACAAGTTCTCATAAAACCTTCCCCAGATAAACCATCCTAAAGGTGGCCATGGTTACCATATCCATTTTTAGGAATGCGCAGATTAGCAAAAGCATAATTGAATATGGCATTAGGTATTGAGTTGGAGATGGTCCGGCACTAAGAAGCAGGATATAGTGGTCCTCAATGGGAGATAAATGCAGGAATCTGTCCGGCATAGTTTAATGATTGGAGTTGGAGTTGATCTAGATGCTGATGGGCCTCTACAACTTTGGATTCAAACAAAAACTAGAATCTCATTCCATTTGTTCCGACAAGCAGAGTCATCTGCGTTTATTAAAAAACTGGTGTGGGACTCCACATCTCTTTGTTTGTCAATTAGTTTTGTTAATCGAGTGCTTTGGTTGGATGCCCATCTATCACACAAAACAACACATTTTGTTCGGTGGCTTGTCACCAAACCAAGATTGAAATATTATTTTGCACAGTTTGTTGGTAACTACCACATAAATTTATCACAAAATAATGGATATGCTTGAAATCCAATCAAAGACCGGGTTATCATTGGATTTCTTCGCCCGAGTAAAGCACTCTCGTGACTAATCATGGATTCTATTTTATTAATCGGAATTTATGCATCATAATCTGTATCTACTACTGTGGGATACTTTTGGTTATATGTAATCAAATTTCATGGGAAGATTTTGCTTTTTGGTATAAGTCGGTAGTTATGCCCCAACAAAGTAGGTATGTTATAGCTTAAACTTTGTTTTCTAGTCTTACAAAGAGAATAATTAGGTATTAAATTATTGTTGTTGTTCTTCCATTTGGAAATACAATGTGGGTGAGATATATTGATTCTTTTTTATGATTAGATGAAAAGTTATGTCATATTGATCAAATTAGTTATATTAGAGTCAAAGTTTATGGTCGTACAAAGAATATTCTTAGCCACTAAATGTCAAGAGGATTTTTGCATATTCTGATTATTCATAATCGAGAGGAAAACTAGAATTATTGAATTTATTTCAAATATGACCTTTCTCCATCCCATCTTAGAAGCTCTTTCTAGTGTCATAAGAAAGGTCCACATCTTTATCTGATTATTAGAATGCAATCCCATGGGTGTTGTCACAATAGTGTGTCTCACTTATGGGTCATCTTGATTTTTGTCTAAAATGATAATTCTTTAGAAAAATTAATGATTTAAGCATTGAAGGTTTCCATCTAAAGGGATTTAATTGTTCAAGGGGGTTATATCAAACCCCTTAGATCAAACTCACTTGGATAGAACCCCCCTTAACTTAAATCAAACCCTTCACAAAGTTTCCTTTGCACCTCTCAAAATATTGACCAACAAAATGAATTTGTTTCACTTTTGGGGGATCAAATGAAGTCATTTAGAAATTCAATTTTGTAAATATGTAGCCTTTAGTGTAAGCTTTCCAAAAAATATAATTTTGAATATATTTAATTTTATTATTAAATATTCATTTTCTATTTTCTAGTGAACGTAAGTTTTTCACTAAACATTAATCTCTCTATACCATACATACATAAAAATAAAAAATAGAGAAAATATTCTAAAAAATATTGCACACAAGTTATTGATGACGTTTGAAGAAAAAAATAGTTAATTTGGGTATATACAAAAATGCCATGTTACAGAATGAACCTATGTCTAATTATAATTGATATTACATCAAACATCAATAAAAATTAAAATATGTAACAAAAAATAATGAAAAAATACCTATGCACTAAGTATTGATGTTACCAATTTATACATGTTTAAGAATTTATAATTAATTATTTTTATAAAAAATATGTGATATGAAATAAATGTTATTTTGTAAAAACTGTTGTTAACTATTAAAATAAGTTATTTATATTTATGTAAAATATTAAAAAATCATAATTTAATTAAAAATATATACTTTTAGAATATATACATGAAATATAAAAAATCACTAGTTCACATCATCTTCAAGTTCTTAATTGTTTAGTAGCTTTGGGTGATAAAAAGTAAAAAATTGATTAAAAAGTTGATTTCAAATTTGACCAAAAATGGGAACACGTTATTGTGGAATCATCCCCATATAAGTAGAGAAGAAGAAATTAATTACACCTTCACTATCACAACTAACTCCGTAAATCTCCATAGCACCTAGGTTACGTTGAGAGGAACCATTAGTATTAATTTTAGAAAAATAACCACTAGGGGGAGGAGACCACTTATTCAACTATTCACTTTCCTATATGGCATCTCTCTACAACTAGGTCAAGATTTTGTGGCAAACAAAGGGAGAAACTCTAAGAGGTTTACAATGTGCACATTAGAAGAGGACATAGATATGTCAAAATTGAATTTATCCTCAATAGTCTCTTTGAGCATACACTTAATCTTATACCCATTAGCATGCTTAAAATTTAGCACTCTTGGAAGATTTTATGGTTTTGATCCAACCAAATCTACCAAAGAATAAATGGAGGACCAATATCCCAAGCACCTAAAAGGAAGGAGGTTGAATTAGGGGGACAACCCATACTAGCCCAAAACTAAGACAAGGAAGAAACCTGGATATTTAGATATATTCTAAATCTTCCAACATAAGCTCCATATATCCATACATAAATGACACTAAAAGAAAATTTTGTTAGTATATGGGTAAGTGCAAAAAGATGGGGGGCCAAAAAGGGGACTTAAGTCGCCACTTTTTTTTTAAATTAGAAAATATTGACCTTGGACGTGAAATTGAGGATAGTTACACTCAAAATTTTGAGATGCAACACAAACACAGATCGTAGTGCTTCAAGTCTACTTTCTAAACTACTATTTAAAAAAAAAATGGTAGAGATTAAGAGGTTCAAAAGAGGGGGCCACAAAAATTGGTGTTGTTTTTGTCAAAAAATTATAACATAGAAACTTTTGTGGCTCCCTCAAAAGGTTAACTTTTTTTTAGTATTTTTAAAATCACTTTGATGAGAAATTAGCTAACAGTATGTAGTTCATGCCTAATTTTTTTGATAATTTTATATTGAATATTTGATTTTTTTACTAATTTTCAAAGTGAACACTTCCTAAAAAAACATAATTTTGGCCGTGCTACCCCTATAAATTTTGAAAACTAATTGAAAATCATTTTTAACTTGTGTAGAATGGAGTCTAGTTTCTAAAAATGTAATTTATTTGAAATTTTGATGAACAATCAATTTATAATAAAAAAAACACCAAACACTAGTTTTTGCCAAAAATAGATGCACAAACAAAAGAAATTATAGATAAAAGGCTTAACATTATTAAAATGTGAAAAAAAATACATCGTTAGATAGCTAAGAGAGAGCCTAACATTACCCAGGTGATCGATTTGTTCAACCTTGGAACACGTGCAAACTTGATGCTTAGCACGAACATGATTATGTGAAATATTGTAGAATTTGTAAAAACATGTCTTTGGATGTTGGGAAGGAAATCCAAGCCTTTGGGTTGGTATTCTAAAGCAAATACCAAGCCCAAGGCTTGGGGGTTGCCAAAGCAATAAATAATGCGAGTGTGTTATAAGGCACTCACATTATTTCTTAGTTTTGACATGTTTTTGCTTTTGTTCCCAAGACATGTCTAGCAAGACA
>VDFB02105785.1:17001678-17073038 GCA_007258455.2 Sequoia sempervirens
AAACACGTTTCCAAACACAAGAAGAATCCCATGCAAGGAAGAAGTCCCCTCCAAAATAGAAAGGATAAGAAAGACTATGTAGCCTTCCCTCAAGTAGTCAACTATACCAATGGTTGATGCTCAAAACTAGATGTAGAAAATGGTACCTGATCATTGAACAACATTTCTCCCCTTAGGAAGAAACAAAACCAAAGGTGTATGAAGAACATCTTCCCATTCCTAAAATGAATATGAGGGAAGAAATCTCAAAATGTATGAAGTCTTTGAAAACTGCTCATGTGTCTCCATGTCGATGTCAAAATCTACCACCATCAAATCAGGCATTCTAGGCTGCACTGATGAAGTTGAAAATTCATAATATAGTAGAGATGTATGTAGAACAAGATCCAAAGACTCAACTACCTCCTCTAAAGACAAAGATGCCTCCCCCAAATATTACTCAAACTTATCCACAATCATGTCAAACTATGATGAATGATCATGTGGAGAATGAACAAGAGGATCCAAAGGTTCCTCCACAACAACTGAAGAAGAAACAACTTCATCAAAGAGAAGATGAATGTCATGAATAGTGTCTCCCAAGTCTGAAATATGAGACTCTATGAACAAACTTGCAATGTCTATCAAGTAGTCATCTAAAGTAGCTATATTTGGAAGATGATGTGTATCTTGCAACACTGAATCAAAAGAAGCCATGAATGTAGCAATACAAGTATCCTCAAAAGAAACAATAGATGGAGGAGAAGGAATTCAAGGCTCAAGAATTGGATCACCTGTGAGAATACCCAAGTTTAAGTAACCAAAGTTCTCCTCAAAATTAAATGTCACGAAAGGAGTGTGATCAACAACCAAAGGATCAGAATCATCATCAGGTGCAAAGTCTGAAAGGTATATAATTGAGATGCATGAAAAACCATCCTAGTCGAAATTATCTCTCTGCTCTCCAAGTCTCTGATGATAATTGAATGAGATGTGAATTCCATAGTCTTCCCTGCTCCACCATGAGTTATTTAATAGATGGAAAGAAGATCATTTTTCAAGTGAGGGACACACAAAACATCATTGAAGGTTTCATCCCCAATATCAACAAATCTTCTCCCACTTACATTCATGTAAGTATTATTTCCCATCATAATAGGTGGTATAGCACAAGGCTCAAAAGAAGAGAACACAGACTGTGAAGAAGCGATATGATGAGAAGCTCTAGAATCTAGGAGCCATTTCATTGATTCATGACTTGTAGTTCAGCACAAAGAGCTTTACCTTTATTTTTCTTTGACTCGGAAGCAAACCCTGCATGACCTTTATCCTTACTAGATCCTGACTGTTTGGAATGTCAAGAAGTAGAATCAGACATTCTAGAAGGTAGATCAATATTGTTCTTCTTAAGAAGAGGTTTCAATTCATCAATATCCTTCTTATAACAAGAATTTTCTTCATGTCCAGTACTCTTGCAATATGAACAAGTAGACTTCTCCTTCTTAAATGAGTCCTCCTTTGAAGAGGATTTGTTTTGTGCTTGATCTATGTGTGGATTTTTCTTAGATTTCTTTTGTTTCTTGTCATATTGTCCTGACTCTTTCTATCCCTTAGGTTGACCAACCAAAAAAGCTTGAGTCTATGATGGATTTATGAGACCCATAGAAAGAAGCTTATGTTGTTCATGCATTAACATCTTAGAAAAAGATGCAAATGAAGGAATAGTATATGTAGATCCCATAGTCAGTTTGTGATATGAAAGCTAGAAACAAAAGCTGCAAATTTAGGACCAAGTTTATTTAGTACATTATAGATTAACTGAATGTCCTTTTTATCAATACCACATTCTTTACATTTTTCTCTTAGATCTTTGACCTTAGTAATATAATCCTGGATGTTGTGAAAATTCTTTGGATCAAGGTTCATCAAGTCATTATCAATCTAATAGTCTTTGAATTCATCTGTTGTACCATACAAATATTTTAACTTTTCCCAAGCATCATGTGAATATGAGCATGCTTCAATCTGAAACATAAGATCAAGGGAAACAAAACTACAAATAAATCCAAGAGATTTTGTATGTTCAAGCATCTATTTTATCTTTTCCTTATCATCTGTAGGTTCAACTACCTTCTTTTCAACATATGGAGTATACCCAAGTTGCATTAAGGCATTTCATGCATGTTGCATAATTATAAGGTGTTAGAAAAGGAAACTTAGAATGATCCATGTGTGAAGAAAAAGAAGAGCACAAGTGAACAAATCAAAAACACACACACAAAGAGATACCCCCCCTTTTTCACTCAATCAAGAATCCCCCCCAATGAAAAATGATTTGGCACTTTATAAATCAATGTGTTTACAATGCTGAAGTTGTTTTCCAGAATTTTACAAGTGTCCAAAATGGACCCAAATACTGAATGTATAATAAAATCTCATAATGAGAACCTCAAAATAGTACCAATGTGTATTTCTTAGAAAAATATTCACTTTCAAAAAAAGAATCACCTCAATTTGAGGTCGTACGTGAAAGTTACATCCGTTTGAAGTTCAAAAAATGAGAGTTGTCCTTCAGATCTGATGAGAAAACTATTTTTTTTGAAAAAATGGAATCAATTGAGAAAAAGATGATCACACCACTATGAAGAGCACAATTTTTTTCCCCAAATAAAAAAAATTCACTCAAAAAGGCCTCTGTATGACTGAGAACGAGCCCTCTGAAGTTCAGGTACAAAAACCAAAACTACAATGGTGAGGGGCTCTTCAATTTCAAAAAAATCAAACCTCCGCCAAATTTAGTAAATCGACTGCTAAATTTAGAATGCTTCCAAAAATAGTTGCAATGCCACTAAATTTTCTGCCACAACTAGAGAATTACCAAATAAAAATATAATTCTTCCAAATTTGGTGGAATTGTTAGAACCCTTGATAAATTTGGTAGACCCTGCTAAAAATGGTATGAAAAATGAGGTAGAGTACAGTACTCACAGGTATGGAGATGGATGCCAAAATTTGTAGGCTTGAATTTTTTATTTTTGAAATTGTAATTTTAAATAAAAAAAATGAATTAAAATATTTTCAAACCCCAATAAAGGGGTGGCACCATGTAGAGGCACATACCTTCAAAGGTATGTTGGTATAGGGGCCTAACAGGCCCTACGTAAGGGTACATGTTAGGTACCCTTGTACCCTTTTTTGACTTTTATATATTTTTCTTTGATTTTTTAATTTATTTTTTCTTTTTTCAATTTGATTTTTTGCTTTTCCATATTTTTTTTCAATTTTTCCAAAAAAAAATTTCAATTTTTTTTTTTGATGATGCAAAAATAAATAAATAAATAAATAAATTTGTATCATACTTTGTGCAGGTGGGTCGTACGGCTCGCTTGCTAAAAAAATTTTGCCATGAAAATGACTTTCTCAAAAATCGACAAATTGCTAGTTGATCCTTAGGCTTTGATGCTTTTTGAGCGCAATGGTGAGGTCTATTTGGGCCGAAAATGTACCAAATTGATGGCTACCTTCTGGAACCTCTTCGAAAACCTCTTTCTTCAACCCTTCACAGATCTCGCATCCGTTGTTCGATTTAAATGAAACAAAAGCCTAATTTGACTTTTTCAGCTGCTTTGAACTCAATGGTGAGCTCATAATGTCTCTAGGAAGCTTCAAAATACTTGCAATAAAATGCAATAGAAAGGAAACCCCCCCAAAAACTAAAATCTCTATCAAGCATTTTTTATTCTTCAGGTCATCATCAGATGCAAAAGAAGAGCATCCTTTGCTTTCAAGAATGGATTGAAAAAGTTGCTAACCCACAAATCACAACCAACTCTTATACCATGTTAAATTTGGTTGTGAAACCACCGAAAATCAGAATGATTGAAGGAAAGAAAGAAAAGAGATGAATAAACTCAACACTCACTTAGCATTGAACTAGCATTCCATCATACAAGCCAAGGAGAGGGGTGAGTGTTGTTTATATAGAAAAATAATGGAAGATAATTCCAAGATGAATAATAACTCCCAAGTGCCCATAATAGGTGGGAGTTTTACCTACTTGGTAAATTCCAGATTACATGGTTATGCCTACTCAGGTAAAGACAAACAAATGGTTATGGGAGGTGGGCTAATAAATCCAAGAGGATGTGAGACTCAACTACCCAAAGGTGGGTGTGAGTGACACATGTGAATGATAGATTTATGCCACATTTCCTCATCCTAACCATTATAATATAACCTAAGCAAATTTAATAATGTGTGTAGGAAAAGTAAATATTCCCTAACATAAGGAAAATAAAAAACCTACACTAACAAATTTTATGTCATCTCTAGTTAGGTGTTGTATTTGCCATAGAGACTCCAAAATGAATACATGTCTGGTTTCTTTAGTTGTGTCTTGTCCAAACATGGAAGTTTCATGGTAGTATTCATGATCGATTCTTCTTCTAAGTCACTATCATTGTATCTTATACCAATTTCTTGTTCACTCAATGTATCTATGTTTTCTTCCTCTTCTTTTTGTTCACCTATGCTCTATTGCTCTAGGTTTTTTTTAATTCCTTTGTTGAAATACTTCTTACTTTTATCAATATTAGGGGTGTTTCCTGGTCTAGGGGCTGCATCTGTTCAAAGTTTATTTTCATTCTTGGGGATATTCATTTATTAGTTAGTGTCATTTGATTATTGGATGGTTTTTTTATAAGGTGTTGACTTCATATACTTCTCCTTATTGTTCATCGCCACTTCGCATCTTATCTTCAATTCACTTGTGGTTACTAATTTATCCAAGTAGTTGTCATTAAATTTTGTATTGTAGAGTTTTTATAACAGAGTTTCTAGTGGTGACCACTCCTTATTTATTGTTACTTGGGTGTTTTTTCATTTCGGATGTACAACTGATGTCTTATTTCTAGGAAGCATCATGACTCTTATTACTGCTTGTTCCATTTATTTTCTGGAATTTCTATAGTCTTCAATTTCTTCTACTATGTTTTGAATGATTTGATTTATTTTTCTTATGTCAGAACCTAAATGTAGAATCTATTTTTTATCCCTTCTGGTAGTACCCACACTAGCATGCTCTTCTTCTTCTCCTTTAGCAGTGACCACATTGGCATGCTCAACAACACCCTTAATGTTGTGCTCCATCTCTTTTTTATCGGTTTCTTCTACTCACCTTTGGTTTATCTTTCTTAACTTTCTTCTTTGCCACTTCTATTCTTTTGTAGTATCTTTCTTGTCTTTCTTGAATCTATATTAGCCTCATCTCTTTTGTAATAATTTCCATTCCCAACTTAATTATCTTGGTTATCTCCTTTCCCCTCTTTTTATCTCTTGTTCCCATATGTTTTCCAAGTCTGAACTTCCATTAGTCCTTATCTATAGATATATCCCATTGGTAAAAAATTGTTTGAATAGTTGCATCTTTTTAGGGGTCCTTTTAGATCTCTTCCCCCTTTCCATTTGTCATCCTCTAGTGGCCTACAACCTAACATTATTATTATAATATTAGTATTATAGTATAATAAATGAACATATATATAAATAAGACTAATAGATAGAATAATAATATATTTTAAATAAGAAACATTTGAATACAACCTATAATAAATTGGAGGGAATGAGTCTAAGTCATAAGCAAATCATGCAAGACAGAGTTAAGTGGCAACAAACAAGAATAGAATAAAGTTCATTGACACAAGGTTTAGCACTCAGGCCTAAGAAAGGTTATCAACAAAAGGGCTCCATTATTTAGATCTCCCTTAGCCAAGATCGCTTCCCTTGGAACAAGTCGTCCCTCTTAGGAAGATGTACAAAGAGGTATAAACAATGATAGTATGGGAGATAGAAAGGGGGAAGGGGAAAAAGACGTGATTTTAAGCAGACATCAAACAAAATCATCTTGAAGGAAGACACGGGTGGTGAATTGTGGAATCAATAGGAAGCCAATTTATTGTATTTTCTTAAGCATGAGATTGAATTAGGAGACGTTGTTGATGTGGCTGGGAGTTTGAGGTAAAGACTGTTGGTGAAGACGTTGAAGAAATAAAATATCCCTACATCAAACTATGGCCAAGGTGTTATAAGGAAGCCAACATTATAAAGTCTATGAGGTGGAATAGTGGAGTTACTTGGACTCCTATCTATCGACACATTATGAGATAATTCATGGTCCAATTGTCTATCGAAGGAGATGAGAGAGTTTATGTTGAAAGGAATTGTTAAAAATAACCATCAGGAGTTGTCTATCTATTGTTAAGTCCAAGAGTAACGACTTAACACTACTTCATAATTCCCAGGCATTGTATTGGATGACGTGAGGGTGCAAGGTGGCGTAGCATATAAGAAACAATTGCAAAGTGCTAATGATATTCAATAGTTGTTTATGGACTGCACAGATTAAGGCAAGATGTTGGTGTGATCTTCTCAGGTTAGGAATACTAAACCTCCATGTGAGTGACACATTAAATACCTAATATATCCCTGCATATCATTGAAAAATATTTGTATACAAACTAATTAACTCTGGTAAACTATATTCTGAAAGCTTTATGATTGTAATTTACTTTGTGAGAAGATATATTATGGTGTTGTCTGTAAGTATTTATTTAGCATAAAATGTTGGTAAATATGAGATAACCAATTATGAGTGGAACAGTAACTGTTTGACGAAATGCTTGAGAAACACTTTGAACACAAGATTTAGGTTTAAGTGCTTCCACTAGAAAGGGGTCATTACAAGTGGTATCAGAACAACTTTCCTGCCAACCTATGAAAATAGTGTATGCAAACTGACCAAAGAAGAAGGTATATTCTATAACATATAGAAGCACATTCTGATTTATACATATCAGGTATGTCCTAATCACTTTGTTGTTGACAGTCATTATCCTTATTGTAGTTATTATATGTAAGTGTAAAATAATTATCAAGGTGTATGTATTATATTGTTAATCTGCATATCTATAATTAGTCAATTGTTTGTATTATTATATCCATGGGTCATATCCTTCCTAAAATTGTGAGATTGTGAATAGAAACAATGATATTATTTTGGCAAGTAAATAGGGAATTTGAATTGGTGGTTAATAGACATATCTAAATACGA
The DNA here is from genome assembly GCA_007258455.2 of Sequoia sempervirens. Lineage (NCBI taxonomy): Eukaryota > Viridiplantae > Streptophyta > Pinopsida > Cupressales > Cupressaceae > Sequoia > Sequoia sempervirens. Next base: position 17,008,766 of record VDFB02105785.1, read on the forward strand.
TTGATAAACATACCTAAAAATATTATGACTAATAAATATATTATAGGCGATTGATAAATACAATAATATTTGTCTAATTGATGTTATTATTATTGTCATTTTGGGAGGATGTATGCCAATATTATAGTATTGCTACTATGCTATTTTGAATTGGACAACTAATATGATGATATATTCCATCATAATTATTGTGTGTGACCATATAAAATAACCATGAAAGGCTAATTACATCTTTGCACCCCCGACAATATGGAAGATAACTATCATCTATCATTCTATTGAAACATAGAATAAGAAGGTGGCATCACAACTAGAAAATAAGATGTTTCTGCAGAGCCAAGTGGTAAGTATTAGGTGAGTGCTCTCATTAGCAATCATAAGTGCCTTTATATAATTAGAAAATAATATTTGTTAAATATGTTATGAATGCAAATATTAATGATTGATAAATATATAAGGAATTGGCAATTGATAAATATATTAAAATTTGATATTAATAAAGATAGTAATGTAGTTATTAATATTTGAAAATTGATAAATATATAAATATAAAAATTGAATATCATAAGGGACTATGACATATACATTCATTTGGTAAATAGATTATTTACATTGAACTCTTAATATCTTGATAAATTCATGAATCCCCATAGCATGGTGTAATTCTGGGTAAATTGTCAATATGATAATCATTAGATGCAATTATTGTATCATCAAACAATCATGTAGTTGGTCGAGGGATGGAACCAATAGGTTGAGCAGGTGCTAGATTCCTCCTCTAAGTACTCCATCCACAATGACAACTAACGGTTTTCCATTGTTGGACCAAGGGGGCTCGTCATATTTGATCTTGGGGTTAGAGAGAGTATCTATGGGCCTCCTATGGAAATCCTTCCTCCAAACGATCGCATGGTTGGATCAACTTGAGGAACTCTCCATCATAGTAGGAGATGGGGAAATAGGAGGTGAAAAAGGGATACTAGGTGCTAGAGGCACTTCCAAGTAGTCCACCCACATGGATGACTGTGTGTTTTCCATTGTTGGGACAAGAGGGCCTACATACTTGCTCTTGGGCTTGGAAGGAACACCTCTATGGGCATCCCAGTTGCAACCATCCTATTCAACCATACCTATGATTGAGAAGACCAATAATTTCAGCAAGGTGTTGTTTGGGTCAATACTATGTTGTGCCTTACATATATTCAAGTACATACTTTGAGATAATTTGTGTGTATTCAAAGGTTCACTTTGTGAATTATATGTATGCTTTGTTACATATGTTCATGTGAATACTTGTGTATTACGTGTATTCGAGTGTTTGCTTCATACTCATGTATATACTTGATGACCTTGGGATGGTGGACGGGTCCACAGTGTAGCATGGGATGCACCGAATCCCCCTTCCCAATTGTCTGACAGTATATTTCATTCGAGTGTGTTTGTATTTGAGTGTATACTCTATGACTTGTGATTGTATTTGTATTTGAGTGTATACTCTATGATTGTATTTTTATTTGAGTATATACTCTGTGACTTGTATATGTATTTGAGTGTATACTCTATGACGTATTTGTATACTTTGTGACTTGAATTCAAGTGTGTACTTCATGACGATGTATTCAAGTGTATACTCTATGAAATTGTATTTGATGTGACTTGTATTCAATACTTACATGTATTCATACATATGCTTTGTAACTTCATGCACTTGTGCATATACTTCATGTATCATTCACACATATACTTCATGCTTTACCTATCTTATGGTGTTTTTGTTTCATGGTATATATGAACATGCTTAGCAACTTACTTGTCCACTTCATGACTGATGTACTCTATATATGACTATTCCATTCTTAAATGTATACTTTGTGTTTGCGTAATTCATGCCTTATATGTATTTGTTGTATTTGTCAAGTGTATCTTCAAGCCTTCTTATGGCCATGTTCTTTATGTATGATCATTTCATACTTTATGTATATTCAAATGAATGCTTCATATGGTGTATTTGTGTGTATGAATGTATTTAATTGTCTTTTGAAATTCATGGTTACACTTCGTGTATCTCATGTGTATTTTTTTCACTTATTGAATGCATTTATTCCATACATAGAAGTAAAAAGGAGTGTACTTGAATGCTCTACATACTCATGCCTTATGTAATGACTAATTCAGGGAAAACTTTAAGAAACCCCCCCCTTGGTGAAGGTGTAAAATCCTGACGAATCGTGTATACTTCCTGATAAAAATATTAATTTTAGTGGCAATTTTTTTCATTTTTCATGAAAAAAAAAATGTCCATTGGCGAATCTTTTCTAATCACTAGAAGTCTGTGGAAAATCCTAGCGAAATGCAAATTTTTTAAAACCACTAAAATTTTTCCATTGTCGATTAAAATCTATTTTCAAACCAATAAAATATTTTGATTGACGAATTAAACTTGTTTTCAAACCAAAAATAATAATTTTTTTGGCGATTAAAACTTTTTTTCAAACTAAAAAATAAAATTCATTGGAAAATTAAACCTATTTTCAAATGATTAAGAATTTTTTTTGGCAAATTAAACATAATATCAAACTAATAAAAAAAATGCAGTGGCGAAGTGTCAGTGCAAATCAATATAACCACAACCGTTCGATGAATTGATGATGGATTGTTATAGTTGCATTCCGGAAGTAAATCTTTGAAGCAATAGACTTGTGAATTGAAAACTCTGAAATAACACTAGAACTGTTAGATTTTTTTGTTTTTTTGGTCGGTAATAGTATTTTGTATTGCATGAAAATAAAGATTACATCATTTTCCTCATTGTTTACTTTTCATCAACCATCCAAAAATCACCTACAAATATAATAGTTTTTTTCAAAAAAGCATCTTAACATGCTTCATAACAGAAAAAGTAACCCTGCCCAACTAAAACTAGTTCCACAACTATATATAACTACCTTACATATTTCAACAAGATTTGTAATAATTCTTTTACCCTTCCTAATATTCACATTATACAACCGTAATAGGGTTCAACCCCCAGCAAGCCAAAAATTTAGTACTAATCTTGCGTTAATTCTACAAAAACTACAAATTCAACTAGTGCTACCCGTTTCATAAACAACTTTCCTTGTTGCTTTGCCCTTCATCTTCTACTTCCTCACATTCTGTCCTTTTGCTTTCATAGAATTTTCCTCCGCTTTCTCCTATGCTTTCTCCTGTGCTTTCAACTGTGCTATAATTGCTTCCACCTTCATCAGCTCTATAAAGAGTTTCAATGCTTGCTAGCCTAACCTTGCTTCTTCCTTGCATTGAATTTTAATCTCACCCTCTGGCCAACACACAAAAGGGGTGCATCCTTATGCCCCTTCTAGTTCCACATTTTCAAAGCCTTCTTGGTAGTCAAAACCTTCACCTGGAACTGCCCATTCAAGTATTGATTATAATCCTTCCAAGAAATCTCTATGCACAATCATCTCCATCACTTCTCTCACTGTGCTTGTCGATTCCCCCAAGTCCAAACCCCATGCTACAATCAAGGAGTATACATCCATGTTTGTCTTGTATCTATGCCTCATATTTCCAAAGGATTTCCCCAAAATCATCCACACACTTTGTACCAACCTCCCATCAATGAATACAAACATCCCCATTAATCTTTGGTCAGAAGCATCACCATAAAACAGGTTTAATTGCCTCCTCAAATGCAGAGTGAAGTTGGCCTCCATTTGAAAACTGTTGCAGCTAGACTGCCACCACCACCACTTTTTCAAACTTTCTGTGTGCCTTCTTCTCCATGTCAATCTCTATTATTAACTTCACTAATCAAGGGCCGAGAGGTAATAATTTTCCAAACTCTGCACATACCAATATCAATTACCCATCAATCGTCTAGTCATGTCCACTTACTCGAATTTTCCCACAATCTTCACTTCATAAATGCACCATCCTTGCCATGTTTCCTATTTGAATTCACCAAAGTTGAGGTTTTGGTGCTTTTCCTAACCTTAGTTGCAAGTCTTTCTTGGTCATCTTTGCAGTCAGTGGGTCAGAGGTTTCAAAAACTTCAAAAATTTAGACTTTGGTTCTAAGGTTCCAAGTTTCAACGACCACACGACATTATGGACCACAGTCGTTCGATGAATTTTTGATGGACGACTGTAGTTGCATTCCGGAAGTATATCTCTCTAGCACTAAATTTGTGAATTGAAACCTCTAGAATTACACTAGAACCATTAGATGTAGACACGTGATGAGATCAAGGCTCATCATCGTGGTAATGAACCCAATGGGTTAGATTTTGGTGATGAGCGATAGAAGAACTTAAGTGGAAAAAATATGCATGTGCAAAAAGTTTGTTTTAAAAGAGGGACCACCTAGGAAGAATGTAGTACCAAAGCTTAAAAAATTAAGAAATTTTTACACAAAGGATGTAAAGGAAAATCAATATAACCACGACCATTCGATGAATTTTGATGGACGACTGTAGTTGCATTCCAGAAGTAAATCTCTAAAGCAGTAAAATTGTGAATTGAAACCTCTGAAATAACACTAGAACCATTAGATGTGGACACTTGGCGAGATCAAGGCTCATATCTCTCTTTTCAAATCCTCGACGCATTACATTTCATTTAATTGAAATTCTCAATCTTTTGAACATCTGAAGCGATCGATTGGACACTCATAGCTTTAATGAAACAAGATTTATAATGATTTCATATCATTTGAGTGGCACTGGTAGTGGTGACTAGAGTTTGGCAATTTTGACAGCTTGTTAGATTGAGGTACAGTTTGCATGTAGCCAGTCATCAATCAAATTAAACATTTTAATTGTACATGTAAGGCTTAAGATACAAGAATCGACTAAGTTGGGTTTTTAGTTTGTGCAAATCAAGTTGGTAGAAGCACTAGTGTCCCATAAATAGGGTTAGTGATAGTGGATAGTATCATAAGGGTTTTCATTTTTTTGGGTTAATAAGGATTCAGGAAGAAGATGTGGTATTATTGGGGATACTCTAAATTCTACTGCCTCTAGTTATGTAGTTATAAAGTAAAAGACCAATTTCCTTCAAGTTCAGAATGGGTGGAATTGGAAAGAAGTTGATTTTGTTCACTTGACTTCTCAGACAAATTTTGAACCAAGATGAGGAGCTCTGATGGACATAAGTGCTATCCCAATGCATGGAGGCTCAGGTAGAAGATGGGAGCAATTTGACTAACCCTCATCTTCTACATGACTCTGGTTCTCAAAGGGGATAAGCACATTTTGTATCTTCACAGCTCCCATTTCCCCAACATTTTTGGCCAAGCGAGTTCCTTGCATTTATTTTCAAAGCCACATTTTTACTACGTTCTCGCTAGCAAAAGCTTTGGAATCATGCATTTATTTTTAGTGTCACATTTGTATTACGTTGTCACTGGTAGAACCTTGGAAATTGGAATCAATTTGTAATCCATTGTCATGTGTAATAGCTTGGAATAAATTGTGTCTATGTAAAGTAACTTATGTTATTTATACAAAACAACATCTTTCCTGCTCTACAACTAATCATCTTTAGAAGATATGTAATAATGCGACATTGTAATTCAGTTGTAATAAAATAAATGGTTGTGTTGTGTTAATATTTTTTATAAATTTACAGTAAAGAGTTATTTTTTGAGTTCAGTGTCTATGAATCTATTCAAATCAGTTTTTTTTTTCCTTTAAGAAATTAAGTATTATCTATTTATGAAATAATTGCATGCAGATTTAAAAGTAAAACATAAAACAATACAAATGAAAAAATAAAGTTGCCATCAAATTGACAAAAAAACATAATAAACACTAAAATTTGTCACTCTTTTTAGGGTTTACCGAAATGTTATTTATTTCTAATTTTTCATTGACCTTCTCCCCTGGTTCTCGATATCATTATTCATCTTATTAATTCCTTTGCAATTTTAAGTTACCGGTCCCTTGGCCTTGATGTCAATCCCAACACATTAAAGTTTAAAAAAACTTTAAAACACATGTTTATTATTTATATCATACTTCATAAATTACATAACCGTTCGATGAACGTTTGATGTATGGTTGTAGTTGCATTCCAGAATGAAATGTAGAGAGCGCTAGTCTTTCAAACTTAAGCCTTTGGAATTACCCTTTAATCGTTAGAACTTTGAACTTTCAGTGGCATTGGCAATTTTGAAAATTGACAACTTGTTAGCTTGAGGTACATTTTTCATGTAGCGAGGTTGTTAGAGTCCAGACGTAAATCGAATTAAAAATTTAAATAAATGTAAGGCTTAAGTTACACGAATCGATTAAAATTTAAGTTGGTTTTTTGGTTTGAGCAAATCGTGATTATGAATCATGATTATACCTAACCTCACATGTGACACATGTGAGGTGTACACAGGGACCAAGCTAGTAGTAGCACTATTGGTAGAAATGTTGGCCCATAAATAAGGATAGCGAGCACAACTAAAAATTGAAATCATTTGTTGAAGGCTAAAGGCTTTACTATTGAGTGCAATGTTCGTATTTTCATAATGGTTTTCATTTTTTAGGGTTAATAAGGAATAGGATTCAAGAAGAAGAAGATGTGGCATTATTGGGGATACTCTAAATTCTCCTACCTGCAGTTATGTAATTCTAGAGTAAAAGACCAATTTCCTTCAAGTTTAGAATGGGTGGAATTGGAAAGAAGTTGATTTGGTTCACTTCACTTCTCAGACAGGTTTTGAGCCAGGATGAGGAGCTCTGATGGAGATAAGTGCTCTCCTAGTGCATGTAAGCTACAAGTAGAATATGAGAGCGGTTTTACAACCCCTGATCTTTTGCATGACTCTGATTTTCAAAGGGGAGAAGTACATTTTGTATCTTCACAACTCCCATTTCCTCGATTTGATTAGCCTGCCTTTCCCCATGCATTTATTTTCAAACACCATGGCTGATCCTAGAAGTCCCATGTGTTTATTTTCAGAGCGCATGGCTGACCCAGCAAGTCCCATTTATTTTTAGACACACATGTATTACATTTACATTTTCACTAGCGGTCCAGCAGAAGCTTGGTGCTTGTGCTTACATTTGTATTTGTACTATGTAATAATGTGACATTGTAATTCAGTTGTAATAAAATAAATGGTTGTGCTATTAATTTGACATTGTAATTCCTTTTATTAAGTCCTTTGCAACGTTAAGTGTTACTGTGCTATTAATGGTTGTGCTATTAATGTGATATTGTAATTCCTTTTATTAAGTCCTTTGCAATGTTAAGTGTTACTGTGCTTAGTGCTATTAATGGTTGTGCTATTAATGTGACATTGTAATTCATTTTATAAAGGCCTTGATGTCAATTTAAGCACATTAATGGTTAATTTTTTTTTAAAACACATGTTTATTATTTATATCATAAATTAATCAACTATTTGATGAACATTTGATGTATGATTGTAGACTCAAAATAAGGGAGAAAAGCAAGCTTAGTCTCTAGTCCTCCAAGTTTTATAACCATCTCACAGAGTTCTAAATTTTTATAACTACCCAATTCCCTGACTTGGTTCACTTTGTTGAGTAACTTAAGTTCATGCATATATAAACTTTGAGTTACGGTGTGTGGATTTAGTCAGTGGGTCAAAGGTTTCAAAAACTTCAAAACTTCAAACTTTGGTTCTAAGGTTCCAAGTTTCAGCAACCACACAACATTATGGACTTATCTTTCCTTTCAAAGGTGTCGTCATCTAACATCTCATTGAATGCTATGTACGGACTAAACTTGAGTTGTCTTTTCAAGAATTTCCAAAAGCATGCAAGTTTAAAGGCTATCTTTTCAAGGAATGAAATTGAAATCCGCATTTAAAGCACGTCTTATAAAAAATAATGGCATAAGTGGGTGGAAAAGTTTTACTTAGACATTTAGCCTGCATTCTTGTTCTTTGCCAAGGCCAGTATAGCAGTAATTCTAAAGTGCAAACATTCTTTTTACTTAGACATTTAGCCTACATTCTCATTCTTTTCCAACGCCAGTACTTCTCAAGTGCAAACATTCATTCTCCACGAATTTGTGCTCATGCAGAGTCAACATTGGGTCGGCATAAGGGATACAATGCTCAGACCTTTTAAGTTAGACAAATTTTGGGCGTGCCTGGAGAGGGACAACAAGTTTGAGCTAGATATAAAACTCTTAGAAAGTGGGCTAGCTCATGCTTGAGGGTTTCCAAAAGTTGTGTTGAGTGTGGAGCTGATAAGTGCATGTGCGAGAAAGTACATTCCGCAGACACGGGAAATTAAAGCCACGGACGGGACCGTAATTGCATAAATTTCTCCTGAAGCTATTTCCCACATGCTGGGGATTCCAGAAAGGGAACTTGTAGAAGACATGTTTGTCGTAGTGGCAGGTGAATTTTTCAAATTGAATAAGGACTGGTGTAAGAACTCCATGGCTAAAACCTGGTTGAAGTTTGAAAAGAAAGGTAAGTCACAACTATTGAGTAAACTCAAAAGAGTGCATTTTAAGGGAGAAATAGTAGATGCTATTGCTTTATTGCATTGCGTTGTTGGGAATACACAAGTTGAGTTATTTGAGGATTGGATGTGCCAGTTTATCTTGATAGTCTATGATGAGAATATTTCCATTGACTGGGTTGAAGTTATTTGCTTCCATTTGAATGAGCAATTAATTAATTTCCATAAGACAGCTACTTTTTGTATGTTTTCTTTCCTGACATACATTGTAGGTAGTCAGAGGTCCTTTTGGCCTAGGTTGGAGCCGCAAGGAACCCCAGCTTCTAATATTCCTATGTATAAATGCTTTCCTCAGTTCACTAAACAATTTGGAATGGGTGATTTTTGTCATGTTAATGATGCATTTTTAATGGAGGTCGTGAGGAAGCAAGATGGAAATCCAGAAATGCGCCTTTCCCCTGAATCGATTTCTCTTGTATCAAAATTTGGGAGTTTTTATATCCAATTTGATAAGTTTTCCTAACTGAGAATAGGGGGTTTTGAGAAAGCCCCATTTAAATTACCCTGGTATCCTAAAGATTTATTGATATTTCTGGAAGTTTGTCGACAAATGGCCATGGTTAATATTAAGTATAAGAACATGGGGAAATGAGGGTATGTCTTCCCATTGGAGACCCATTCTTTTATGTGCAAAACAAACCAAATGGCTAGGGGAGATAAAGGAATTCTCAAGGAATATAATCTCTAGAATCTTCCTATGAGAGCTAATTTTGACAATAAGGGTTTTTTGAAGCATAATCTCTATGGAGGGAGCTTATATCGGCATCACCCATCTATCAAATATTTCTGAGAAGATTGTGTCGATGAGAAACAAGTTTTGAGAAGAGATTATATGAGGCTAATGCTAAAACAAATATAGGCTTTCGGTCTGTCATTTCACATTCTTGAAAATGTAGCTGAGGATTCAACAATCATAGATCCTGCATATGAAAAGTTTCCTAATAAATCCCACCCTAGGGTTGATTGGAGCCAAAGTGAAATTTCAAATATGAGGGTGCATGCTGCCCTAGTGCTTAAAAGAACCTAGGACTGGTTGGATGGGAAATTGTGGCAAGTTGTTGGTCTTATTCAAGAGCCTAAGTCATCACAAAAGAATGAACATGGGTCTACGCAAGCATCTGGTGCAAGTGTATCATCGAGGAAACCCTCTGTTAGGTCCTCTAGTGCAAATTCTCAATCAGGAGGTGATGGTGATAGGCTAGAAGAAACAGTCAAGTTGAAGAGCATCTGTGAACAAGACAGTGTTCTTTCTCCTACCCCTAAGAAGAAGACCAATCATGAAAAACTTGTGGCTACAGATTTTGAAGCTATCTTTCAACAGATTGCTTAATATAATATCTTTCCTCCTCTGTCTGAATTTCCCTCTTCTCCGCTTGATAATCCACCTTTCACTCCTAGCACTCCTAAAGAAACTATTAGTGGAAATGAATATTCTGGTTTGGTAGTACCTCCCCAGGATGGCTGAAAAAAGTAGTGGAGAAGAAGAGAAAGCATATTCCTACAATGACATTTGGAGTGGATACAGTTTCAAAGTTACTTCAAAGCTCTTCAAAACCTAAGAAATCCAAGAGGATGTCAAGGATGGTGATTGATGCTACTTCTGGAAATCAAATGTTAGAAATTGTTGAGCCTGTGAAGGATTTAAATGAAGATGAAATAACAGAGGCAGACTACAAAGTCACACATGTTGATATGGGGCCTCCAACACTAGAAGGTGATGTGTACCATGCCAATTATTCAGTCAATACCTTGATTAAAAGGGTGAAAGAACAGAGGAAAGAAAATATAAAACTGGAATCTCAAGTCCTCGCATTGAGTAACTTTATTTCTTCCATGGACACTCCTCCTACATCTGATAAAGCCTCGAGTTTTGATGTAGAGGGTATCGATGTGCACACCATAGAGAAAATTAAAAATAATTTGAGCTATTCCAGGGCTTCTTGTGAGGGGATCGATAAAATATCTCAAGAGGCTATCTTCTTTTTGAATAAATCTGTGCTCTTTTACACTCAATTTGTTAACAAGAGGAAGGAGTTAGTAACAAAACTTCAATAGCTCAGAAAAGATCAAACTAGTCTCTATGTGCTCTCTTAGGAAATGAAAGAATTGAACTCTATGGATCTGAAGATATTAATTGGTGAGAAAATTGTGAATAATCCTAAGGAGCTAGACCCTTCCTGGTCCGTTTCATTGGAATGTAAATTGAATATGTATGATAATCTAGTGAAGGAAATTAATAACACACTTGATCAATATTATGAAATGTTGGTGGAAATTAAAGAAGATTGTCATATTCTGGGATTGGAAATTACTGATGAGTTTGATGAAAACACTCTAGATATAAGAGAGATCTCTCTGAAGTTTAGAGAGATATGAAAGAAATAGTTGGTCCTACTACAGTGACATGGGAGTCCTCGAAACTCAGTGGAATGGAGATCCACCTGAAGACTTATAAATGTGGAGAAGAGAAAACATCTCAGATGTTGGTTGAGCCTAAAAATTGTTTGGGAAAATGGAGAACCAGGTTATAGATTGCTACAACTCCAGGAAGCAAAAACATCACCACAATTGTCACCAAGTATTGGGAATACATGCAAAGAGTAAAGGCACAGGAGGCGTTACTGAAGGAGGAGGTAGAAATAATGTAAAGTGAAGGAGTTGATGCTGGGAGTGGGACCACTGTTTAGTTTTTAGTTTTTATGTTATTTTCTTTAATTTGGCTCTCTTGATACTTCAAAGAATTTTTATTTTAATTTGTAAAACGGTTGTCTTCAAGAAACCATTATCAAGACAAAAAAAACTCTGCTATTTTTAATGCTTTTTTGCTATTTCAATATAGAAAGACAATGGTGAAGTTCATGCATGCGCAATCTTTCAGTTATGGTGTGTACTGTGTGGATTTATTGCGCTTTTGCTAAGTACTTTGCCAGTGGATTGTCTATTATTGGAATGATAGATTTTTTATTAGTTTCATTGTTGTGGAATGTTTATCTATGAACAAGGTTTTTATGGTGATGGATGCGTAAGGATTTCTCAGTATAATTTAGGTGATTTGGTAGTTTATGCTTTTATTGTTTAAGTTGTGTGGATGCCTTTATAAGTTATTTATGTTGAAATGTTAGCTTATAAGTTATGGACGTTGAACTATTAGCTTTTGTTCAAGAAATGGATTAATATTCCTTTCAGTTATTTATCAAATATTTTGTTAATGGAAATGCAATAGGAATTTATAAGTAGTGTGATAAGTGTTGTTTTTTAAAAATGATGCAGAATCACATATCAAATTCAATACCATGGAAATTTGGAATACAATATAAAATATCATCAACTAAAGTTTGGAATATGATTCATGTAGTGCAATATAAAATAAAACATCATGAAGTGCAATGATTCACAATTTCAATTTTCATTGAATACAATATATATCATCAACTACAGTTTGAATTAATGGAAACTGGTTCATGAATCATGAAGTGCAGTATAAATACCTAAAAGCTGCTAATTCTCTTCCATTTCCCAAATAGAGTCAGGGTCCTCAAACTGACGTTCATCATTAGATAGAGTAAAAGAGTTGTCTTGATTCTAAGTCTGCTCTTCATTTTCTTTGGCCTATGTCTCAAATTCAACATTCATTGTGTCATTTTTGTCAATGTCATATGTCCCAGTCCCATTGCCACTGCTAGTTCCACCAGTACCGGCCTTTGGAATTGGAGTGTTGCACAACCCGATCCCTCTTCTTTCACATGTGGACCTCCAGATTGCGAGTGCCATTTCAAAAGGAATATTTTTGACATTATACATAGTTCCTTTCATCCTCAAGCAATTTTCCAAATTCTTGTCTAGTTTGTTTCTTAACTTTGATTTCAAAAACCCCAATGTACTGAAAACTCTCTCATTTTCCACTGACCCCAATATCATTGTTTGACATAAATCAACAAGTTTGAAATATTCTGATATCGAACCACGAAATATTTCACTCTAACCTATGTTTGTCCAAACCTTTTTTATTGATCCTGGTTCAAAGGCCTTGTCCTTGACCATGGATTTATACTAGTCCTTCATATCTATTGCAAAACTCCTACATTGTTTTCTAAGCTTAGCTTCATCTAAAATTCCTTCTATTTTTTGTTCATTGTATGTTACAATTTTTGAAAATTATTCAATCAAGATTTTTACCTGAGCATGAAAATATTTTGGGTTATCTCGGTTTTCCAAAAATTGAGGATACACAATACTCATGGCTTCAAGTATTTCATGTCAAGGGAATCTTTCACGAATCTTTGAGGAAAGATATTTTGCAATTTCCTTCAAATTATCACCAACAGATTTAACAATTCCTTTAAAATCTTCCTCATTAACAACTACTTCTCTGCTAGAGCACCTATTTGTATTACATTGGTACATCTGTATCTCATATCCACATACACAAATACATAAGTGCCCACTTGCATTAAACTGTAAATAATTATTAGGATCATTCAAATCAATAATTTTTTGCCACATGAAATAATTTGCGCCATCTTGTGTTAGATCTAGATATAGATGATCGAGGGCCAAACATGCATGTTTACGTAGATTGGAATATTCATTAATATACATAGTTATATCTTGGGATTTCTTCACGAGCTCGTTCATCACATCAGACATTGGGAGAAGACTATTTAAAGTCAAGAGTGTCTCTATATTGCTTAACCTATGTAAGAGGTCAGGAGCTTTGTCTATTATGTTGTGATTTTTGTACATCACTCCAATCAAGGATTGATATTCTAAAAGAGCTCGTTGCGCTGGTCCATGCAGGGAGATCCATATGGTATCGACATCCTTGAGAAGCTTGTTTCCTGGTGTTATTCCCTCAGCAAAATTTTGAAATTCTGTAAAACATTTATGACTTCGGTAGAAGTATGCATGGATCTCGCGGACTAGATTTTTGACTTTTGATACTGTAGGAAACTTGCTTACAATTTTGAATGCTAAATTCATTCTGTGGGCCATGCAGTGAATGCCAAGCATGCATGGTGCACAAGTAGTTTGTAATTTTGTGCAAACACCAATGCTTTGATCTTGCATCACTGCAGCTCCATCAACTCCTACACACACCAACATTTTTGCATTTGTCAACTCATCCATACCTGCAATTTCATTCAAAGATTTCTTGACTAGTTCAAATTATATATTTTTTGATGTTGAACTGTCCTTCATTTTATGAACATAGAGAAGATGAGCTTGGAGAACATGTTGTTGTATAGTATACAAATGCATACAGACCCAAGAAGTATTGTCTACCATAGTAACTTCATCTAAAGATAATGCAATGAAATTTGACTCTTTTACTTTATCCTTTAAATCTTCCTTTTCCATTGAAGCAAGACAGTTTGCCCATTCCCATCCAACATTTATTGACAAATGTGAGTAGGGATAGTGAGGAACATTCAAATAAGATAATAAACCAGAATATTTTGGGTAGTCTTTCATAGGATGCCCTCTGGAAAAAATATGAAAAAAATCACTCATTTGAATAGTTTTTGACAGATTTGTTCCTTCCATTGCTTTTCCAAATTGAGCGTCAAGTGTACGTTTACATGCAGCAAGCTTCAACATTTTTTGGTGACGCTCTTCATAATCCACAACATACCTAACATGAAGACATTCTTCCTTTGATTTCCATCATATGACTAATTGTTCCTTTCCGTCTATGATTTGTTTTTCATAAACTTTACCAATATGCTTTTCTATAGTGTCAATCTTTAGTTGCAACGTCTTTTCTCTTCCACATCTCCAAGTACAAATCACAAATTTGGCCAATGTTGCATTTTCAATATCATTTGCTTTCCCCACTAGTTCAATGAATGGGTACTTTGACAACCAACCAAGTCAAAAATTCCTTGTCATTTCCCACTTGCACCCCCTTTTTGGTTTGTTTTTCCTTTTCTTGCTACCAACATCATCATCCTCATCCAGTCAATTATCTCATTCTGGCTAACCGGGCCCAAGGTATCCCTTGGAACATCTTCTACGCTATTACCATCCTAATTTGATAAATTTTGATTTAAATCAATGACAATTTCAACTTGACATTCCAGTGGCGGTGAGGTATTATGAATGCTACTAATATTTGGTGGAAGAGTTGATGATGTAGCTCCATCTTGACCTGATGGATAAGAATCTTTGGCAATTCCAAAGTAAGACTATATGGTACATCTAATTTTTTGGCATTTTGATGGCTTCCTAGTCTCTTCACCACCCTGAGGAGTGGTAGGAGTCTCTTCACCACCCTAAGGAGCGGCATGAGTATCTTCACCACCCTAAGGAGCCTAAGGAGTGGTAGGAGTCTCTTCAACACCCTGAGGAGTGGTAGGAGTCTGAGGAGCAGCAAGAGCCTTACCACCTTGAGGAGTGGTAGGAGTCTCTTCACCACCTTGAGGAGCGGCAGGAGCCTTACCCTTGCTGCTCGAGTCGCTCAACATATTCATCTCTCACTTCTAATTAAAATTGGAAAAAAAATTCTTCTTGTTTAAGGACATAGAATAATAATATAGATCCCATTCCCTACTCAATATCATATTTAAGACTAAAGAAAGAATGGAAAAGAGATAAAGAAATCTTATTATTATAACTAATTACATTATGAAGAAATAATCACTCAACTTTAAGTCTACGTTTTAGGCTTTCGTTGACTTCCGAATCGAGAAGTAGAACCTTAGAACCAAAAAAAAATGTGTAAGAATAAGTGACACTTTTGATTGTATTTATATCAATCCATGATTCCATATTTGGCGAATTCCGCAAGATTTTTAAATTGTATATTAAAAATTTGGTGAATCCTCCATGCTTATACAACGATACATTGTAATTTTCAAGGTGAAATGTGTCCTCAAATGTAACTATTTTTTAATGTTATTGGCGAAATAGGTCCTCATAAGCAACTATTTATAAATTTTAATTGGCGAAATGGGTCTTCACAAGAAACTATTTGTAAATTTTAATTGGCGAAATGGGTCTTGATACAATGTTGTTTTAATAGTATTGGAAAATATGTAGGTGTTTTATTAAATGCTTTCGGGATTCTAGGTGAAAATATTAGTCAGTCCAATTGAAACACTTAGTTTGACAATTGCAATTTTTTTGCTTAAATATGCCTCATAAAAAAACTCATTGGTGAATGGACATGCATTGGACCTATAGTTTGTAAAATCCAGGCGATTTGGACACCCTATTGGGTGCGAGAAATTCACCAATTTTGACTTGGCCGATTCCTAGAATTCGCCAATTGGCGAAGATTCACCACTAAATTTTTGCTTAGACTAATTGTTTCTCTCTATGGTGTAATTCCTATATGTATGCATCATGTGTGCAAAAATGTATACTTCATGCTTCATCTACTTCTTAATTGATATGTGACCTAGTGTTTGAATGCCTATGTGTGCGTTGTGTTATGATCTACATATCTCACATGTATTCATGTATATGATATTGCCAACATGTACTACAATACCTTGCGTACCCCTACATGTATTTCTATGACTTATAAGTAATCATTTGTTCTCATGTGAATGACTCATGCTTATATGTCTACTTCATGACTTTGTGAAGTTGTGCATTACTGCTTACAACAGATGTCTTACAAATACTCCATGTATATATTTCATGATTTTGTGATATGCTTCACTTCTTCTGTATATTTAGATGTTTTCTTATGTCTTAAATGTTTTCAATATATTTAGTCCATGAATACTCTTCTCATGTATTCAAGTGTAAATTATTAAGCATATTATATGGCTATGATTCATACCCAAAGTGTATCCAAGTGTGGCTCATGACTTATGTATTCAAGTGTATACCTTGCAAACTACATGCTTTGTGACTTGCGCACACTCATATGTATATGTGTATTCATGTGGCGCATGTATTTAAGTGTATACTTTACGACTTGCATGTGTTTATATATATGCTTATGTCTTATGCTTCTTGTGTATACTCTAAGTGTTACATGTATATATGTGATGTGTTCTTATAATTACTTCATAGAATGTTAAAATATTGTCAGTCAAAATTGGTTGGTTGTTTCTTGTGCTTCTTGCCTGCTTGGTTGAGCTACTTGGTTGTTTGCTTTAATTTCTAATTCATGTGGAACTCATCATTGTGTTTACTCTATGTCTAAAAATTATGACCATGTTAATGTAGTCGGTCAAAATGCTTATTGAGTCAGGGAGTGTGACTCCTAATGTGAAAAGATGTTTTGGAATTGTGATTTCTTGAGGATAAGCAATCTTGGGTAGGGTGGACTGTCATGTCCCCAATTTTGTACACTAAGAGATTAAGCATTGAAATACAAATAAATAAAATTACTAATAGAATACATATTAAAAATATAATTACTATAATTATAATTATAACGTTATAAATATTAAAATATAAATATTAACAACCTAACATTATTATCATAATATTAGTATTATAATATAATAAATAAACATATTTATAGATAAAACTAATAGATAGAATAATAATATATTTTAAATAAGAAATATTTGAATACAACCTATAATAAATTGGAGCGAATGAATCTAAGTCATAAGAAAATCGTGCAAGACAGATTTAAGCAACAACAATCAAGAATAAAAGAAAGTTCATTAAGAACAAGGTTTAGCGCTCAAGCCTAAGAAAGGTTATCAAAAAAAGGGCACCATTATTCAGATCTCCTTTAGCAAAGATCTCTTCCCTTGGAACAAGTCATCCCTCTTGGGAATAGGTGCAAAGAGGTATAAACAATGATAGTATGGGAGATAGAAAGGGAGCAAGGGGAAAAGACGTGATTTTAAGCAGACATCAAACATAATCATCTTGAAGGAAGACACAGGTGGTGAATTGTGGAATCAATACGAAGCTGATTTATTTTATTTTCCTGAGCATGTCATTGAAGTACGAGACGTTGCTGATGTGGCTGGGAGTCTGAGGTCAAGATTGTTGGCAAAGATGTTGAAGAAATAAAATATACCTACATTGAACTATGATCAAGGCATTATGAGGAAGTCAGCCTTATAAAGTCTATGAGGTGGAATAGTGGAGTTACTTGGACTCCTATCTGCCAACACATTATGAGATAAGTCATGGCCCAGTTGTCTATCAAAGAAGATGAGAGAGTTTATGCTGAAAGGAATTGTTAAAAATAACCATCAGGAGTTGTCTATCTATTGTTAAGTCCAGGAGTAATGACTCAACACTACTTCAAAATTCCCAGGCATTATATTGGATGATGTGAGGGTAGAAGGTGGCGTAGCATATAAGCAACAATTGCAAAGTGCTAATGATATTTAATAGTTTTTTATGGACTACACAAATTAAGGCAAGATGTTGGTGTGATCTTCTCAGGTCAGGAATACTAAACCTCCATGTAAGAAACACATTAAATACTAAATATATCCATGCATATCATTGAAAAATATTTTCATACAGACTGATTAATTCTGGTAAATTGCATCCTCAAAGCTTTATGATTGTAATTTACTTTGTGATAAGATACATTATGGTGTTTCTTGCAAGTATTTGTTTAGCATAAAATTTTGGTAAATCTGAGATAACCAATTCTGAGCGAAATAGTATCTATTTGAAAAAATTCTTGAGAAACACTTTGAACACAAGATTTAGGTTTAATTGCTTCCACTAGAAAGGGGTCATTACAAAATTCTTTATTCTTCTCTCTAGGGTCCTGACAATGGAACCAATGTTGTAAATAAGAATGGGGAAGTATAGTTCAAATATCTATGCCCTAGGTCCTCTTGTGTAGTTAGTTTATACCCCAAAGGATACAATAAGAGAAGCAAGCATTTGTTAAGATATTATGGTGAACAGAGCATGTAAACTATATTAATAACAAAGATACTTTCATCCATTCATAGCATAGGTATAGATTACTCCTTATATCTTCTTATATTATATTCTATTATATACAAAAGGGTAGGACTTATTCTCTACTCATATATATATATATATATATATATATATATATATATATATATCTTCGTTATATACATATCTATATATATTTCTGCATGTGATTTATATTGCATATATATATGTTCTGCAAGTATGAGTAGCTTGTGTGTTGTCATTGATGTCAACAGTTCTAGGTTGTTGCATTGATTCCAATAGGTCTATGAGGAGATTGTTGGAAATCTATGGAGATGCTTTGATTGGTTACATTATATTGTCATTAGTAGTATCATTTATGTCAACCTCTAGTGTTGCTTTGATGAGCATGTATTGGTGATTGGTGAAATTCAACCTCTTGTGTGGTTGAGATGTTGTAGAAGTGTACCAGATGATAAGAATGTGTTTGTGGTGCTTGGTTTCCAAGTGCTTTTGAGAAAATTTGAATAAAAGAGGAAATAATGTGGTGAAGAGTGTTCAGTGTTTTTCTCCACATTTCTTCATGATTGAATATATATTTGTGCATTTTTGATATGTTGATCAGAGGTGTTATATCCATAGTTCCATGTTTTGGATCATTGTGTAGAGAAAGTTGTGTTCACCAGTGTGTGAACTATGAAAGAAGTGTTGTTTGGGAGAAATGGTTTTGCTCCACATTTCTTTGCAGTTTGGTTTCTAGTCTTGTGGATTAGAGGGTGTGCTTATATTGTTCATATCTATCTTCAATTTTATTTATTCAAATATTGGTGCTCTGCAAGGTTAGATTTAGGTGTTGTTGTGTGTGGAAGGTTAACTGGCTGTGAAAAATGAATATGTTCTTCTAATGTATGATGTTGCGAAGGATTTATTGGATTCTAGGGTGTTGATGGAATATTCTAGATTTTTTTAAAGTGTTGTGTGTGGTCCACAAGTCATATTTGGATCAAAGGAAGTGTGTTCTTAATTATTTAATGGTGTTTACATAGGTTCAACCAACCTTGGGTGTTTATACTAATTGTAGATATGCTTTTGTGTTTGTGGAAGTGTGGTGTGGCATGTATGAGTGGATTTAGGTCTGAGTTAAGGTGTGTTATAGCCCACCTTCATTCCTTTCCACTACAAGAATTTTTTCGTGGCGACCTAATTTGAATTTGCATAGTTGAGGTGCTTAGCCTACCTTGTAAATTGTTTTCAAGGTTGAAGATGGTATAAATAAGTGTTGTGTTGATGGTGAATAAATGAGTAAAGTGTGTAATGTAAAGTGTTGAGATGTGAAGTGTGAAAGTGTGAAATGTAGTGTGAGCTTTAATGCTTAATACTATAAGAAGATATGAGCAGAAGGTGTCTACATTCTACAAAGAGAGTGAATATTTTGGTGAAGCGGTGGTGGAAATTTTATATTTCTCTAAGATGGATTTCTCATTGTTGCAATCTTCTTTCATCTTCTTTCTAATTTTGTAGTGAGCCCTTCTTTTCTTTTGGGTAGTATGTCCTCTGCTAGTGAGCCTATTGTATTTAGCATTGCAATTAATTTATATAGTGAGCTAATCCTCACTGTGGTTTTTCCCTTCTTGGGTTTTCCATTTAAATCTAGTGTTTTGATGTGTTTTTATTATTGTTTCTCATATTTACATTTTGTTAATGTATGATAAGGGTTAAAAGGTTGTTAAGGGTTTAAGGAATAATGAAAATCTAAATGTTAATGAGTGTTTTGGTGTTTTAATGTACAACTGATTCACTCCCTTCTTAGTTGTCTTCTGCATTCAACAATTGGTATCAGAGTAAGGTTCCTTAGAAGAAAGCTTAACCACTTGAGGTAGATCTAGGATGGTGCATAAGAAGCGAGCTCCAATGTTTGATGGATCTAATTATACATTTTGGAATATCAAGATGCAAGTTTTTCTTATTTATTTGGGATTTGGAGTTTGGAAGTTTGTTGAAATTGGATATACAATTCCTACAAATGGTTCAAGTACTAATGATGAGATCAAGGCATGTGAGAACAATGGAAAAGCAAGGTGTGCTCTTTTGAGTGGTCTCTCTAATTTAGAACTTGTGAAAGTTATGTCTTAAAACTATTGGTAAATTTTGGAAAAGCCTAGAAAGTATCTATAAAGGAGATGATAAAGTCAAGCAAGGAAAGATATAGAATTTGAAGACTAAATTTGAGACCCTAAGAATGACAGAAGATAAAGATATTATAGGCTACATGAATAGAGTGGATGAAGTTGTCAATTCCATTAGAGGCCTTGGAGGAGAACATGAAGAAGATGAGGTGGTAAAGAAGGTATTAAGAACTATTCCTAAAGCTTATAGTCATAAGGTTTCTGCTATTGAAGAATTTCATAATTTAGATCAATATTCCAGATATTAGTTGTTTGGTACTTTAACTACTTTTGAATTGAGAGAGTTTGGTCCAAGTGATGTAAAAAAAGAGACAGTTGTTAAAGTTTGCAAAGAAGAGAAGAATGAGTATGATGATCTAGAAGAAAAATTTGTGAGGAAGTTGAAAAAGGGCACTAAAAAATAGAGAGGTAAGTTACCCTTCAAATGTTTCAACTGTGGAAAAATTGGTCACTATGCTTCAATATGTCCCATCAAAGGTTCAAGAGATATACCTAAGGAGAATAAAGGTAAATCAATTAAGAAAAGTTATTATGTTAGAGAAGATGATAGTATATCTGATCATGAATCTTATTACCCTGATGATGAAGATGATGAATGCTTGTTCATGGTTATAAATTGTTGGAAATATGTGCCTCAAACATTACAAGCTAAAAGCTCCTTTAGAGTAATGTCGGTGTGACATTCTGATTGTCTGGCTGACTAGCAGTTTGTTTTATCAAATTTTCAATAGGTCGATGTGACCTAGGTATTGTCTTGCCGAAAGGTCCACTGTGGAGTCTATCATTGTAGCTTGGTGTATTCGCTATGACCTCATAGTGCTCAGGAGAGCTTTGGCTGAAAGGCCATTCATTCGTTTATCGGCGTAACTCTTGGCGACTAGAGTTTCAGAGTGGCTTCAACATTCAGAGAGATGTCTCAGTGAAATGTTTATCTCTCACCGACAGAGTATGTATTGAGGTCTTCGGAATAACCTATATTCACTCGATAAGATGTCACCACGAAAGCAAATGTTATGTCGACAGTGTTTTCTTGTTTTGTTTCATCGGGAAGACTTAAGTGTTATCTTCGGTATAACTCAAAGCTATCGGGGAAGGTCTTAGCGATAGAAGAAAACTATGCCGACAGGGACTACTCGGGAGTTATCGATATAACTCTTAGACTTCGTTATGAGGTCTGAGCGATAAGCATTTGTCTTGCCAATAGCCAATGGCTATCGGGGTAACTCTTGGTGACAGTCAGTCTTTGGTGAAACATATATAAATCGGTAAGTTCTCTCAGCGATGGACAAATGTTTTGGTGATAGGTGAACACTTTGGAGTAGCATATGAATATCGCTATGAACTCTTGGCGATAGGAGTAAGTCTTGCCGACTTCTGTTGGGTGCTCGGTAGATATGGGAGCTTCGGTGTAAGCTTAGTGTTTCGCTATGACCTTCTGGCAAAAGGGATAAGTTAGAATAACTACGTGATGACTCGGTATATTTGTTGGAGCTCAATATAATATCTTGGTGACTACAAAGGCTCTTGGCGACATCGGTAAGAGGTCAATGTGGCATCAGCGAGACACTGTTAGTTTCTCACCGAGATGCCAATGTAATTAGAATTCTGTTGACCGTGTATGACTTCTGATGTGGCATCACGTGGACGAATTAGAAGAGCCAAATTGGAACCGTTGGGAGTCTGTTCGTTGTGATGGTTCTGTGAGGGAGCTTGACAGTCAGGGAACGCCAGGGATATAGTTGGAAATTATAGATGTTTTGTTGTTGGATAGTAGTTCGATCAACAGTGAAGTGTGAAGAATTCAAACTGTATTAGTGAAGGATTAAAATATATAAAGGTTGTAACCTGAAAGTTTTCTGTTCAAAGAATGTACATGATGAATGCTGCTATATAATGACACCAGAAAGATAAGTCTAGAATTGTATGTAACTTTGATTACTATAATACAAAGTGATTTCTCTTGGTGTGGTGGGTTTTTCTCCCGTAAGGGTTTTCCCACGTATATCTGGTGTTCATGTGTGTTTGTCTAAATACTCTGTTTCTGTAATTTGTCTCATAGTGCATCTCAATTAGACTATAATTTCTGCATTCTTTCCTGAGGTATTGACATTAGGAAAATTGTTTTCCGCATCTAGTTTTCCTTACATAAATGTTGTAACTAATTCAACTAACTATAAGAGATGTAGGAAGAAAAGTGCTCTAGAAGTAGGTCAAAACATTGAAGGAGCAATGTTGACTTCTTTTCATGCTAGAGAAGAGAAGAGCAACTAGATCATTGATAGTGGATTCTCAAATCACATGACAAGTGATAAGAGTAAGTTTTTTGAGCTTGAGAATTTTGAAGGTGGTTTAGTTAAGTTTAGTGATGATACATCTGCTAAGATATGTGCAAAAGGTTCAATCAGTTTTGATGGAAAGCATAACACAAATGATGTTCTTTATGTTAATGGCATGCGAAATAACCTTTTGAGTGTAGGAAAAATGTGTGGAAAAGGATATAATCTTGTGTTTCAAGATAATGGTTGTGAGATAAAAAAAGGTTCCAGAATTGTGGTTGCAACAGGAAGAAGGACAGATGGAAATTTTTATCAACTTAAGGGTACAAATGGTCAATGCTTTAGGACTCAAATTAATGAAAGTTGGCTATGGCATAGAAGAATGTGTCACATCAATTTTGATGGCCTAGTGAGGATTAGTTCAAATCAAGCTATGAGAGATCTATCAAAGATTACAAATCCTATTAATGTTGTCTGCAAAGAGTGTCAGATTGGGAAGCAAGCTAGAAAGAGTTTCAAAGTCAAAGAATGATGTACTACTGGTCCTTTGGAGTTTGTGCATATGGATCTTTATGGACCTACAAGAATCAAAAAATTTCAAGGTGACAAGTATTTCATTATATTAATTGATGTTTATTCTAGGATGACTTGGGTTACTTTTCTCAAAGAAAAATTAGAAGCTTTAGATAAGTTTAAGGAATTCAAAGCTATGGTTGAATGAAATGGATATGAAGATCAAATGTTGGAGATCTAACAGAGATGGAGAGTTCACCTCCAATTAGTTTAACACTTTTTATGAAGATCATGGAATAAAGAGGCATTTGTCAACTCCTAGGACTCCTTAGCAGGATGAAGTTGTGATAAAGAAGAATGGAACTTTTCAATAAGAAGCAAGGATAATGATGAAGAAAATCTACCAGATGTCTATTGGAGAGAAGTAATCCATACTATAGTCTACACACTTAATAGAGCACAAGCAAGGAAAAATAGTACAAAGAATATCTATGAGTTGTGGTATGGAAGAACCCTTACTGTGAAATATTTTAGAGTGTTTGGAAGCAAATGCTATTTCATAAGAGATGTAGAAATCTTAGGAAATTTTGATGAAAGATCTGATGAAGGAATATTCCTTGGATATTCTACAAGAAGCAAGGCTTACTAGTGCTACAATAAGAAGCTGAAAAGGATTGTTAAAAGTGCAAGTGTCAAAGTAGATGAAGACTTACATAAAAGTTCAATGATAATAGATGGATATGAATTAGATGAGTCCTCTTGCAGAGAAGAAGAGAAAGATGAAGATAAAGAAAAATAAGTGCAGGTTGAAGAGGAATAAGCTCTGAAAAAGATCCCTAAAACCCCTAAGTATGTGTAGAAGAATCATTCAAAAGTTCATATCATTGGTGACAAAAGTAGAGGTATGTTGACAAGAAGAAAGGCTACTACAATAGAAGAACAAGTAAACCTATGTTTACTTTCCAAAGTTGAACCTACAATATTAATTGAAGCATGCAAAGATGAATATTGGATCAAGGCTATGGAAGAAGAGCTAATGCACATTGAGAAGAATTAGACTCGGTAACTTGTCCCAAGACCAGAAAACAAAAATGTGATTGGAACTAAGTGGGTATTTCGGAAAATGTTGAATGAGAGTGGAGAAGTGGTAAGAAAAAAGGAAAGAATTGTGTGTAAAGGATACTCACAAGTAGAAGGAATATATTTTGAAGAGATTTGCTTCGGTGGAAAGAATGGAATCTATTAGGATGTTTTTGGATTTTGTAGCACATAAGGATTCCAAAGTCTATTAGATGGATGTGAAGTCTACATTATTGAATGGTGAGTTGGAAGAAGAGGTTTACCTTGAACAACCAAAAGGATTTCACTATCAAATAATCTCGATATGGTTTGCAGATTGAAGAAGGAATTATATGGACTCAAGCAAGCTCCTGGAGCTTGGTATGCAATATTGGATAGGTACTTATTGTAGCAAGGATTCAAAAAAGGTACTACAGATAGTAATCTTTATTTCAAAGTTGAAAATGAACAAATCTTGATTGTGGTTGTGCATGTTGATGATATAATCTTTGGAGGTAATGAAAGTATGTGTAAGAGATTTGCAGAAGAGATGTAGAAAGAGTTTGAGATTTCTATGTTTGGGGAGATGAATTTCTTCCTTGGACTTCAAATCAATAAGAGAAAGAAAGGGATATTCATTTCACAATCTAAGTCTATCAAGAAAATGTTGAAAAATTTTAGAATGGAAGACTCTAAACCGGTATGTACTCCTATGGTTATAGGTTGCAAGTTGAGTAAGAATGATGAATCTCCTAAGGATGATTGGAGGACTATTATATATAACTGTTACTAGACTGGATATCATCCATGTAGTTTGTCTTATGGCTAGATTTCAAGAAGATCCCAAAGAGTCGCATGTCATAGTAATAAAGAGGATATTCAAATATTTGAAAGGCACTCTAGAACATGGTTTATGGTATCCAAAGGATATTGAATTCTCTTTGAGGGCTTATACAGATGTAGATTGGGCAGGCTATGTGGATGATAGAAAGAGTACAAGTTTTGAACACCTATAATACTACGGGGGAGTGAATCAATATTCTCTTAAACCATTGAAACATCAAACATCCAATTACCAAATCATATTCAACTGTAATAAAGAAATAAATCATGAAACATTCACAATATCACATAACACTTGAACAACAAGATTTTTACGTGGAAAACCCAAAATGGGAAAAACCACGGTGAGGGTTAGCTCACAATATATTATAACCGATTATAGTATATTTATAGAAATGCTCAGTGTAGGTGGACTCACTATCCATAGAGAAAAATATAGAAGAGAGATGGTGTCTCACAACCTATTTTGAACTATTATAATTACATCTAACATATGCATGAATACAGTCCCATTGAAGCATAATAAACAAACTTTATCTTATTTTAATTCAACAATCTGCCTTGCTCTTGATTTGCACAACTTTGATCTTCAACTCAACATTCACAACTTAACTTCACATTTCTATGATAAAATTCACATGATATTCACATGTAAAACATTTGCAACACAAATCATATCATTTTAAAACATTGAAGACAATCCAACAGATATATCTGCATCAAACATAACGTCAATTAGGTCGGCCTAATTAGATGTAACACCCAAAATATAACTTTTCAGCTCAAAAAATTCAATACATATCTCACACCAATATACAAAACTCAAAACAACTTGCAATACGTTGGCATGGACCTATAATTGATTCAACATAAGACTATAATACTTATTTAACCTTTGCATACCTTTAAGTATATTAGGTTGACACTGCATAAGACTTAATAGCAAAATCCTTCAACTGTGTATCCACATCTCAACACATGGACCTCAAAACTTGATTCCAATTGGAATCCATACTCTACTACCATCTATCAACTTATCTTCCAAAGCGCAAAACAAAAAACTCATTCGCAAAGATGTGCAAAATCTCCCTTACAACTGCACTATACAAAAAACAACTATAATTTTCCAAGCCAAACTTTGTTACTCATAAATTTCAAACCACTTGTCAAAACATGATGAAATATTGGAATTAGATAAACCTAACATCCACCAAAATTATGTTATAAGCGCAAAGTGAAAACTTCATTTGTGAAGTGGTGAAAACTCAAAAACTGGCACACTATAACACTGTATACATAGAATTGACGCTTAGTCAATTTCCCTTTACAAATATTTTTACTAGATCAAATTGACTAGCAAACATGTCTTCCTCAACCCCTCAAAAACCTATTAGAACTAATAAAAATGATCTACAACTAAAATCTTCACATGAGTTTCAATGTTGACATCAATGACAACACTGCAACATATCGTTATGTACCTTCCATGCTCATGTAGCCAAACAACATCATCAATGAAAATCTCTCCAAAATTCCAACAATCTCCCCCTTTGTCATTGATGGCAACATGCCAAAATCTCCAAAATATTCTCCCCCTTTTACATCAAGGGAAAAGGGAGCTTGTACAATAGTTATGAATTTCATCAGAGCTCCCCTTGAGAAATGTAAGCATATATACAAACTAAAAAGGATAGATTGACTCCCCCTAAGTAAAAACCAAAAAAATGTACTAGAAACAACACTATAAAGTTTGCATATGTACAAAGAATCTGAATTGAAATACAGGAAATGCATAAAAAGTGAGAAATAAGTCAATAGGAGGTGGTTGATGCCTAGAAATTTTGCAAATGTGCTTGCCATGCTTGCCTTCCATCTTCCCATTCTCTCTTGACTTCTACAAGCAATCTATTATTTGTTTCAAACTTCATAAGTAGCTCTTATCCCTCTTCTAGAGTACCAAGTACCAAATTCATCTTCTTGGATTTGTCTACACTGAAGAGAGCTTTTAAAACAAGTATAAATTTAGGATTGACTAGATCCACTACCTCTCCAAACTAAAGAATAATATGTTCTTTCTATGCTTGCAATTGAAGGAATTTCTTATGTAGATCTTCTATTGCATTCCTTGTCACACCGGTTAGGTTGAGTGTCAAATCATAGGAACTTGAGGTAGTATCAATTTGTGACTCAATACAGTCCATCTCCTTCCTTATGCTCTGTGTGGCTCCAGGCCACTTCATGCCATACTATAGAGCCTTTGCTCATCAATGCATCATTCAACATCCTCTAACAACTCTAAAAACTTTGTATGTGAAATTGCACATTTCTCTATAATTTCTAACATTATTTTATCATTGATTCTCCTCTCCACTTGCTTCTTTGCTTCTTCCTTTAGTCCAGATGCATAAACCTTAAAGGAATCAATCAAAAATTTGAGATTTTCCATACCAGAGAGAGATGTGTCTATACTTGCAATAGGTATGGTCTCTCATAAATATTTTACTTCTTCCATTAGTTCTCCGCTTCTCCGGTGTGTTTTAGTGATTTCTTTCTTTGCAAATGCATGAAACATATCTCCTAGTTGTAGCTTGTGGATGGGAGAGATCTTATCTAGATCAATGGTACCTTGTTGCATCAATAGTTGTAGCAATTGCGAAGACAAAATAGGTTGGAACTTGGGCCACATACTTAAAATATTCTCCAAGAAATCTCTAGAAGAGCCGAAAGATTCACTTGAAACCTTAGTTTTTCTGCAATAACCTTCCTTTACGCAACAATTTTGATTCAATTTCTTTTTCTTTTTTCTATGTGCACCCTAGATATCCCAATTATTCTTTCATTATCCTTGTTTATTTTCTCCGTCAATCGCATCCTTTATCATATTCTCCACTCTGTCGACAACTTTCATTTGCTCATGCCTTGCTGGCACCATTTATTTGTGCCTATTCTCTTCAATCTTTGTTCTTGTCTACTTCTTTCTCTAACCTTCAACCCCACTTTATCTTCTATCGAGCCATTATTCTTCGAAGCCTTTCATCACTTCCTCGATAGGTTGATAATATGAGCATTGCCGATCTCATTATCCTGATAAGTGACCTTAATTTATACGAGATGAGCGATCTTCGTTTCCAACTGACTTTGAGTTTCAGATTCTTCTTTTCATTATATCTGAATACGCTTTCTCTATCTCCTCTTCACTTCACTGATTAACTTTGAACTATTTCACTTTGAGTGACATTTCTCTGGCGACGATTTGTCCTTTCAGATGCGCGATGCTTTGGCTAGGACAATAGGTGGTGCAACAGTGGAAATTTTCTTCTTCTCAGTCCTTATAGTTTGCACTATCAGAGGGGATCTCGCCATTACCGGAGGGATGGTAGTGTTGGTCCCACAGTTTTTGTTGCACCAAAAGATTGACCTATTAATTCCTGATACAACTACTAGAGTTAATGGATCCATGACAAGAAGTTAGTCTATGTCACGAATCCCAATGGAAGTGTTGACCATTTTCCAACAATCTCCCCCTTAGCGCAAGCCGAGGGGATTCGAACTCGACACCTTTGAATCTGATACCAATTGTTGGCCCCACAGTTGTTGTTGCACCAAAAGGTCAACCTGTTAATGCTCGATACAACTGTCAGAGTTAATAGATCCACAAGAGGCAGTTAGTCCATGTCACAAATCCTGAGGGGAGTGCTGACCATTTGTCAATAGGTAGTATTCTTTTTCTTTTCTCCAATAGTTGGCACACTCTTGGAGGACTTTTGAATAGTAGGTGTGGTATCAATCCTACCAGATCTTCTTGTGCTTCCAAATGCTTATGCAACACTTAAGTCTGCCTAAGCTCTTTCTCTTGCATACTATACACATTCCCTTGAAATGCCCATTTCTTTCACATACACATCAACCATCTTATCAACATTCTTCTTCATTATAGGTTTTCATTTTTTCATGTGTACTTCCATAGAATTTTCTTCATATGTCCCATGAATTGCTTTAGTTTCATCCTTCAAACTCTTCAAAAAAATGTCAGCATAACCAGTTATTTCTTGTTCATTGATTTCATATACCAATGTAGGGATACACATTGTCCTCGGTTCCACTGCTTCCATCATACACTCATCTTTTGACACTAGGAAAGTGATATTATGATATTTTTCAACCATTTTTCTAGGTATCCTATCCCTTTCATGCATTCTCCTTTGAAATACTGTAAAGAAAGCAACAAGAGCATAATCTTGTGCCTTCTCATCTCCAAGTCCTATCATATGGTCTCTAATCTTATGGGAAATAGGTCTAACTTTGAGCCATGTCACACTCTGAGTTCCAGGTAGTTGCCTTAGAAAGTATAAAAGTAAACATACTAGCAAAATCCCATACTTGAATACATATTTCTTTTCCTTAGTTTTCTTTAAATTTTCCATCAATTGTTGCCTAAGCAACTCACAAAGATCATAGTTTGCACCATTCTCAACCATCTCATATGCCACATTGATTACAGTGGTAGATGTTGAGTAATCCCTATTTGTGAAATAAATTTTATAGCTAATCATTATTGTTGTGCATATCTCATAGGTAGGTTTCTAATGGGATTCACTGCTAGAGCTCTTTTTTATATGTAGCACCTATTTTCTCTATAACCACTTCATTCTTTATATATTTAAGCACATGAACTGGTCTGGTGGAGCAATGACCAGTAACCTCTCTGATTACTTCTTTACTTATCATGTTAGGCATATTAGTCCAAACAAATTTTTTATGGATTCTGCTAAGTTCCATCCTAAGCCATTTGTCATCAAAACAAAAATTAGGGAACCCTTGCCATACATCTAGTTTCTTCATGACTAGGTTTTGAAATTCTATCTTTAGGGAAAAGTCTTCTCCAATAAGCTCATTAACCCAAAAATATCCCAACTCAGAATGATCAAATTCTTCTATCCTGCCATGAATGTAGATCCTAATATCCTCAATTAGTAAAACCTCATAAGGAATGTGTGAAAATACATCTAACGGGTCATATTCTATGGATTTCATGGGATACTTTTAGAATTTTGGTTGCAGTTTCTCTATTATCTCTATAACCCTTGGTGTAGCTATTGCGAAATATATTTAAACTACTTTTCCAACAAAGTTCTTCAAAAACTAGGGTAAACAGATTTGTAAATACCTTTATCTTAGTTTGTCAAACTAGGGTTTGAACAATCTGAGACACAAGCTACACTGAATACTTTGAGTTCTTTTCTCGCTACTTTGATCCTTGTCAAATGCTTTTGTGAAATGAATTTTCCTTAGTGGAATCACTTATAATTCATTGATTTGACCTAATTTTTATTGAATGCTTCAAACCATAAAGCTGGAAACCCTTTATTTGTATGCATAGGAAACTTCTGAAGCTTCGCAAAATTCTGCATCATCATATTTTCTTTCACAATCTTCACCAATATATCAATCATTTTGATCTACAACACATATCTTTATGATGAGGCATTAGCACCTCTTCTTTGGTGGGGGACAAAATATTTCCATTAAAACTCCCCCCTAAGCCATAGCTCTTAGCTTAGTTTCTGGAGGAAACATCTATACTAGAGGATGACACAAATTCTTCCTTCCCTTCTATCTCTTCCTTCTTTCTCCAAATATTTTGCTTTCCTTCTTTGTTTCTACCAGATCAACATTTTTAACCGGTTCATCCCTTTTTACTAGATTATCTTTCCTTGTATTTCTGCTTATGCAAAACTTAGAAATATGTTCAGGTCTACTGTAATTGTGACATACAACATTCTTATGAACAATATTCATTCTATTCATCCTAGATTAGCATTTATTAGCTTTGTGTCCAAATCCATAGCATGTATAATAGTAGCCATCAAAAGATTGAATCATTCTACCATTGTTATAGGAATTCATCATTTGATTTCTGCATTCACTAGCTCTATGACCAAATCTTTTGCATGTAAAATACTGACCAGAAAAGAATGGAGCATTTTGATTCATTCTGCTTCTACATTCCATTACTTTATGTCCAAATTTATTACAAGAGTATCAAAAACCATTAAAGGATGAGTACCTTTGTGCATTTGGTTGTCTGACTGGTGCTCTTTTGGTTTCATTTCTTTGATTCTGGATCTTCTTGCCATTGTTCTTCTTATATTGAATCTTCTTTTCTATATTTGAGCTTTCACCTTTTTCAAATCCTAAACCTTCTTTTTCTTTAGAGCATTTCTAATTTGTAATCATTTCATCAAGATTTGTAGCACTCATTTTAAATTTTGCTTCATGACTTCTTGCTTTCTCCAAATTTGATCTCATATTTACCACTTCTTGTTCAAGCCTTATACATTCCTCTGATTTTGTTTTTACCATTGCATTCAGGCATTCTTCAATTCTTTTCTTTTCTTCAACTTGCGCTTTTAGAGTAGTAATGGTTTCATTTGTTTTCTTCAATTGCTCACTAACTTCCTTATGCCTTTCTCTAAACTTCTTGATGTGCTCTCTCAAATTTTTGATGCATTCATTTACTTTAATGTTTTCTTTCAGATCTACATTTTCATCTTAAGTATTTTGAAGATCTTCAAGGGAAACTTTGAGTTATCCATCTTTTTCAAGCATGCAATCTGCTTCTATGAATTCAACTATTGGAATCTCTTCTTGAGGAACATGAAACATTCTATCAGCCATGTGTTCAACCTCCAAGACCTTCCCAAAGTGGTTAAGATCCTTCCAAGGCACCAAGCTATGATACCAATTTTTGAACACCCAAAATACTAAGAGGGTGGTGAATCAGTATTCTCTTAAACCATTTAAACATTAAATATCCAATCACCAAAGCATATTGAATTGTAATAAAGGAAGAAAGGAAGAAAGAATGAATCATTCACAAAATCGCATAACACATGAACACAAAGATTTTTATGTGGACAACCCAAATTGGGAAAAACCTATTGCAAGAATGAAGGTGTTGTCATTGGTGTCAATTGTTCAACTGGTTATCAATTTGTTGTTATTTTCATTGATTTCATGGATGTAGGCTAGTGGTTGTATCTATCGAGGATATTGAGAAAATTGTAATGAAGAAAGTTGGCAAGTGTTTAGTGGTTGCTTAAGGTTTTCATTCAATATTTTCTCCTATGTTTGTGTGGTTTAGATATGTTGATCATGGTTGTTGGAAGCTACTATATCCAAATTTTTGGCTTCTAATTCATTGTATAATGCGAGTTGTGTTCACTAGTCGTGAACTGTAGTTTTCTATGTATCTGGCCGAGGTTTGGGAGAAATATTGTTGGTTCATATTTCTTTTTGGTTAAGTCTTATGACTTGCAGTTCTAGAATTAATCTATTATGATTGTTTTGAAGATAATTTCAATGTCTAGAAGGATTGGCTCATGTTAAGGGTTGTGTGTACTTAATTTTTTTATGTGTTTTACATTGGTTTGGTTGACCTTGTGTTGAACACTACTCTTGAAGTTCATGAAGTGTGTTGGGACCTATTTGGGTCCTCATAAAGTGAGTGTTTGGGTCACCCTCATTCTAATTCCACCCTAGGATGTTTTGGAGTTGACCTAATTTGAATTTAATGACGAATGACCGACTTTGGATATATTTCAAAGTTCAATATGGTATAAATACAGGATGAGTTAGTGGTGAAAGGTGTAAAAATAGATAAGTGAAAAGAAATAGAGTAGATAGATCTGAAATAGATGCAAAACAATGTGTGTATGTGATGCGAGTGTGGAAGATCAGCGTGAATTCTAAATTTTGAGTTTATGGATGCAGTGAGCAAAAGGTGTACTCTATCATTCATGCATGTTTTTAGGTGGTTGAGTGAATTGTGGTGGAAATCTCTGTCGCATTGACATTGTATTCTCTTTGTAACATATCTCTTCTATCTTCTTTGTTGGATAGTGAGTCTTGATCCGAAAAGTTAGTCCTATTTTGGTAGTGAGCCTTTGTAATTGGTTTTGATATTCTTTATATTGTGAGCTAATCCTCACCATGATTTTTCCCTCATTGGGTTTTCCATGTAAATCTAGTGTTACTGTGTTTGTGTGATGGTTTTCAGTTTCTTCACTAGCACTTAATGTTTAATCATTTTAGCAGAGTTAAGGATTTGTGATTGATCTAAGTTTTGGTGAATGTTTTAAAGGTTAAATTTTCTACAACTGATACACCCCCCCTCTTAGTTGTCTTTTTCAACAATTGGTATCAGAGGTTAACTTCTTAAGGAAGGTCTTGGGTGGCTAGAAAAGTTAATTATGAGTATTTGAAGTTCGATGGAACTAATTATACTATCTAGAAAATACTGATGGAAGAATATTTGGAGTATTGTGGATATGATGTGGAGAAAGCTTACAAGACTATTTACACTCCTGCTAATGGTCTGAGTACAATTAATGAGATCAAGGCACATGAAGCAAAAAACAAGGTGAAGTTCATTTTGAAGAATAGTCTTGTACATTCTGAGTTCATTAAAGTTCAAAATCTAAAGATTGATAAAGAAGTTTGGGACACTTTAGAAAAGGCACATGAAGGAGATGAAAGGGTCAAAGAGGAAAAGTTGTAGAATTTAGAGACAGTTTGAACTCCTATGTACAGAGATTGGATGAGGTTGTTGAAATTATGGATGCACAATGTCCTTGAAGCTCCAACCTTCAAGAGGACCTCCAAGAAGAAATTCAACCACATAGAAAGTGTTACAACTAAGGGCATGCAAATAGAGATTGCTATTGATCTAGAATATGAGATGATTACAAATGTAAAAATGCCCTGAATATATAGGCATGAGAGAGATGCAAGATGCAATATGATGTTGCCATGTGTCATGATCTAACAACATGTGACAACATGAGAACCCTACCTAGGAAACGATAAAAGATTGAGATAAGTTCTAGAAGGAAAACTCATCTTCTAGAAGGAATCTTATCCCTACAAACATGGAAAGGGTAATTATCCCCTTATTTATGATTTCCTAATTTATGCGACCTAGGACTTAATTAATTAAATGCAAGACATAAGTTAACTTATGCTAGTGTAATAAATAGTTAATTACACTAACACCCCCCCATAAGTGCAACTTAGGGAGGAAATGCAATGATTATGTAAAGATGATGGGTCTCAGCTACGAGGCCATGTTAGCTACCGATTTACATCATGATGATGCAGCTAATCTCCCACAATCGGAGAAAAGGGGAAAACCCAATGGGAACAAAACCCCTCTCTGAAAAGGAGATGTAAGCAAAAAAAGAGAAAGGATGGGAAGGATGGAAGACTCCCAAATACCCCCCAAGTACACCATTTGTCACATGGATACAATACAATCAATAGCCCCCCCATAGGAGGGAAATAGAGAGACTATATAGCCCCCTAGAACATGAGATCACCTGCAAAAATGGTGAGTGTCTAAAGACAAAACATGATCCAATGTTGACAAACAACTTGTCTCCCTTTCAGAAGAAGAAAAACCAAGTGCAAGTGTGGGGATTCTTCCCATTCCGGATAGGAATTAAAGGAAGGAAGGATGAATATGGATTATGATGATGTCTTTGAACTCTGCTCATGTGTCTCCTTTCTTGAAGATGAAGATGCCACAATCAACTCAGGTACATGACCAATCAATGAAGAAGGTGACAAATCAGGACGATGCGGAAACTAATGCTAAACAAGATCCAAACATAGTGATACAATGAATACGATGGAGACTAGATTGCCCCCCCTAAATGAAGTTTCCTCAAAACCACTAAAAAAATTTTGAAGCAACAACGGTGTCCAAACCACATGTCTCCTGCTAGGAAGAAGCAAATCTAATGGTAGATGCTGAGAAAAATTCAACTCCTAAATGGAATGAGAGGAAAGAAGTCTCATATAGGAAATATCTGAAGAGAAACCAAGCACCTCCAAGATGGTCTCAGGATCCCCAATCAAGTTTGAGACAAAGGGATGAGAAGACTCAAGAAAACTCTCCAAAGTAGGATCTAAATAGAGGAGTGATATCCCCTCAAGAATGTCCTCCAAACCTATAGAAGCAGCCAAGTCAGTGATACCTGAAATGAAGCCATCTTGTGATGTCAAGTATGGAAAACTAAATGTGTCCTAATGAATGATGATGATGGAAGCCTCAATCAATGACTTTGGACAAGGAATAATTGAATATGAAGGGATACCAATAGTCTCAGATGGAAAAGGAGGAACATTTGAAGAAACCTTGTCAACCTCTTCAGAAGATTCAAGGCAATCCAAACAAACAACTTCCTGCATAGCAATATCATCATGGGGTACTTGATCTGAGCAATGATATTTTGAATCATGACCATCGGGGAATGGTGGAGTGTCTGAATCTCCAAATATCTCCCAAAGCTTAGTCCAAAGGATATGAGGACAATCACAATGATTAGTAGTACTCAAAACATCACAATCAACTTGTATTGAAATAATCTCCAAGACAGTGTATCTGCTGCAACTCCAAGCAAACTCATGAATACTTTCACTTGGATGGGGAACTATAACATAAAAATGTGGAAATAAATCAAGTGATTGGAGATGGTGTATGATCCCATCCCACCATTTTTTATAGTTACCCTTATGCAACATAGTCAGAGGAGGAGAAAATGCAAGCCCCATAATGTACTATCAAATTTCTCCAAAAAACAAAGACACTGACCTTCAACAACAAATAGAAACTTCCAAGGATGATATGCAACTGAAGTGATGCTACCCGGATCAAATATTCTTTTCCCAAGCTTTAGGATATCCAAGTTATTGAATAAATGCACCAAATTGAAAAAATCTAATGCAAGAGTACCTAGAGTTGAAACTGATCAAAGTGAATGGACTGATGAAAAATCCTCTGAATTACCTTCCTGATGCCATTGGAATTGCCGAAAAATCCAACAATTTGATGAAAAGATATGAGCCTTCAACTCCAAATTAGGGTTTTGACTTCAGTTGACAGTAAATTTTGATGGAAGCAAAAAATTTCAGAATGGATGTCACCACTAGAAACTAGAGAAAATCCTCTTTTCGACGGTATCTCATTTTCCAAATTTTGATACCGTGGTGAAAAGTTATGAAAAAATGAAAAAAAGGCCTACATTAGGCCCTTTGCAGGCTAATTAGGAGCAAAAGATTAGCCCCCGTGTGCTAGGACTTGGTCGCTGATATGACCATGGCGTTAAGTAAGCCAAAAAAATAGCTCCCTCCTAGAGCGGCGACGAGGTGGAGAACAGGGCAGAGCGGCTCTTTGAATAGTGGCACCGCTCGTATAAGGGTGGCTCCACTCGGATAGAGTGGAACCCTTGGTTTTCGATGGAACCAAGGGCCCGGTGGATAAGAACGGCTGACAACAGGAGCTAAAAGTCAACGGACGGTGGTGGGAAGTAACTCCGTTGAGCAGTGAAGGGTCTGACTGACAAGACAACTGACAAGACCGCTGCAACGTTGTACTCCCTCTGCCAAGTGATAAATGCACTGATGAAAAACTTATTCTGCAAACTTTCAAATATATTTTGAATGGTCGACCAACGATAAATTGAGATTTTTTAATATTGCAAAGAATTTGTAATTAAAAAACCAAAAGAAAATGCCAACCAAAAAAAAATTATTATATATGCAGAGATAAAAATATGCCAATTGTGATATAGTTCATGCCAATGAAATTAAAAAATTAAGCCCGTGGATTTAAATTCAAACCCTTATGCCGATGAAAAAAATATATACCCGATGGAGATTTAACAAATCAAATCTTCTATCCCGATGGGAGATTTTAATATGTAGTCACTCAACTTATTTTTTCTGCAACTATAGAAAATCCCAAAAATATTTTTTTGCCAAAATAATGGAAATATAAGCCCGATTTTTTTCTAAAATAGAAAATGCCTGCGACTAAAAAATTTTTTCCTCAGAGGACAACTGACCAGGGTGATTTTTTACTACAAATCGTACGGATCGCATGATTGATTTTGCAAACCCAAAAATACCTCTGATGGCTCCCGGGTTGATGAATCCAATTTTGATGAATGAACAGGCGATCCTAGGGTTTCAAGGCCTTTTGAAGACAATGACGAGCTCGGATCTAGCTCAATCTACTTGAGAAATCAGCTTGGTCCCCGGGTGGAGTCAAGTGGCGTGCAATGGAAACCTTCAAGCCTGTGATGAATCTCTCTAGCCCAACTTTCTTAATCCTAGGATGAACTCTCAATGGAATTGCTCTTATACCATGTTGAAATGATGAATGCACAATGTCCCTGAAGCTGTAACCTTCAAGAGGACCTCCAAGAAGAAATTCAACCACATAGAAAGTGTTGCAACTAAGGGCATGCAAATAGATATTGCTAATGATCTAGAATATGAGATGATTACAAATTTACAAATGCCCTGAATATATAGGCATGAGAGAGATGCAAGATGCAATATGATGTTGCCATGTGTCATGATCTAACATGTGACAACATGAGAACCCTACCTAGGAAATGATAAAAGATTGAGATAAGTTCTAGAAGGAAAACTCATCTTCTAGAAGGAAACTTATCCCTACAAACATGGAAAGGGTAATTATCCCCTTATTTATGATTTCCTAATTTATGCAACCTAGGACTTAATGAATTAAATGCAAGACCTAAGTTAACTTATGTTAGTGTAATAAATAATTAATTACACTAACAAAGGTAGTAGCTGGAATGCGAGGAATTGGTGCTACAATAGATGAATCCGGGATTGTAAAGAAGATTCTTAGAAATCTCACTGATGCTTATAGGGAAAAGGTATGTGCTATTGAAGAACATATAGATTACAAGACTTACACTAAAGATCAATTATTTGGAACTTTGACATATTATGAGATGAGAAAGCCAAATTTGAGAAATGAGTCCAAATCAAAAACTGCTTTTAAGGCTACAAGAGCTGAAGATCCGGATGAAGAAAATATTGATGAAGTAGAAGCTAACTTTGTGAGAAGGTCAATAAAGAAAGGCTCTAGTAAGTATGAAGGTAAGCTACCCTTTAAATGCTTTAGTTGTGGAGGAATAGGTCATTATTCTTCGAGATGACCAGAAAGAGCTAAGAGGAATAAACAAAGATTTAACAAAGAAAAGAAAGGAAAGAAGATCAATAGAGCGTATTATGTGAATGAGGATGCTAGTATTTCTGATGAGGAATCTGATTATGGAGATCCTAATGATAATGAATGCTTGTTCTAGGCTATAAAAGATGAACCTACTTCTGCTAATTCTAAAAAATAGGTGAAGGAATGCCCTCCAGAGAAGGAGAAAACTGAAGGTACTGTAATCTTTGCCCTACATGCTAAACAAGGAAAGAACTATGGGGTTGTTGATAGTGGGTTTTCACATCACATGACCGATGATAAGAGTAAGTTTGTTAAACTTGAAAAATATGATGGAGGCTTAGTTATGTTTAGAGATAATACTGGTGCTAAGATTTATGGGATAGGTTCAATAAGTTTTGATGGAAAGAATGATACTCATGATGTCTACTATGTTAAGGGTTGAAGGCATAATATTTTGAGTGTTGGAAAAATGTGCAGTAAAGGATATAATCTTGTATTCAAGGTTGATGAAAGATGTGAAATTAGGAAATACTTTAGAACAATGATTGCAGCAAGAAAGAAATCTAAAGGAAATATCTATCAACTTCAGGGTGCTAATGGATGATGCTTTATGAATCATATTAATGAAAGTTGGTTGTGGCATCAGAGAATGTGTCATATGAATTTTGATAATCTGGAAAGGATTAGTGCAATACAGGTCGTGAGAGATTTACCAAGGATTACAAATCCTGTTAATGCTATTTGCAGGAATTGTCAGTTTAGGAAGCAAGCAAGAAATCATTTCATATCAAAGGAACAATCTACTACTAGACTATTGGATTTAATTCACATAGATCTCTGTGGTCCTACAAGAGTGAGAAGTCTACATGGTGAAAGGTACTTTATGCTTTTGATTGATGATTACTCTAGGTATACATGGGTTACATTTCTTAGAGAAAAGTATGATGCATTAGATAGATTCAAGACATTCAAAGCTATGGTTGAGAATGAAGTAAATTTAAGGATAAAATTCTTAAGGTTTGATAGAGGTGGAAAATTAACCTCCCATGATTTTAATATGTTTTATGAAGTTCATGGAATAAAAAGATAGTTATCTACTCTGAGAACTCCTCAGTAGAATGAATTTGTTGAAAGAAAATAGAACAATACAAGAAGGTGCTAGATCAATGATTACTAAGAATGGTTTACCAAAAGTTTACTAGAGAGAAGCTATTCACACTACTATTTATGTATTTAATCAAGTTCAAGCAATAGCAAACAATACAAAGACCCCTATGAGCCATGGTGTGGAAGAATTCCTACTATTAAATATTTAAAGGTATTTGGAAGCAAATGTTATATCAGACAAGATGAAGAAAATTTAGGGAAGGTTGATGCTAGAAGTGATGAAGGCATTTTTCTTGGATATTCTACTAAAAGAAAAGCTTATAGATGTTTCAATAAAATATTGAGAAAGATTGTAGAAAGCACAAATGTCAAGGTTGATGAAGTAATGAAGTATTCAATTGATGTTGATGGATATGTATCTAATGAACCTGATTGCACAATGATTTAAGAAGTTGTGGAAGAATAGGAGAAGGATGAGAAAAAGAAGTAGAATGAAGAAGAAGAAGAAGCTTCAGTGGTGTCCCCTAAGAAACCTAGATATGTGCAGAAAAATCATTT
The DNA here is from genome assembly GCA_007258455.2 of Sequoia sempervirens. Taxonomy (NCBI): domain Eukaryota; kingdom Viridiplantae; phylum Streptophyta; class Pinopsida; order Cupressales; family Cupressaceae; genus Sequoia; species Sequoia sempervirens. The sequence continues at coordinate 17,048,702 of VDFB02105785.1, forward strand.
AGAAAGTCAGATCATTGGAGACAAGACAAAAGGAGTATTCACAAGAAGCAGAGTTGCTGGTAGTGAGATAAATCTATGTTAATTTCTAAGATAGAACCGAAGACTGTAAGTGATGCATGTAAAGCTGAGCATTGGATGGAAGCTATGAAAGAAGAACTTATGCAGATCGAGAAGAATCAAACTTGAGAATTGGTCCCTAGACTGGCAGATAAAAACATTGCTGGATCAAAGTGGGTATTCAAAAATAAGTTGAATGAGAATGGAGAAGTGGTCAGAGATAAAGAAAGGCTTGTGTGTAAGGGCTACTCACAAGTAGAAGGCATATATTTTTAGGAGACTATTGTTCTAGTGGTAAGAATGGAAGCTATTAGGATGTTCTTGGTGTTTGCTACTCATAAAGATTTCAAGGTCTATCATATGGATGTTAAGTCTGCATTTTTGAATGGTGAGTTGGAAGAGGAGGTCTACAGGAACAATTAGAAGGATTTTAGTTGTTAGATCAACTAGATATGGTTTGTAGATTGAATAAAGCTTTATATGGATTGAAGCAAACTCCTAGAGCTTGGTATGCAAGGTTAGATAGGTACTTGATTCAACAAGGTTTTAACATAGGTACAAAAAATAGTAATATGTATTTTAAAATTAAAAATGACAAAATTTTGATTGTGGTTGTATATGTCGATGACAGTATTTTTGGAGAAAATGAAACTATGTGTAAGATGTTTGTGGAAGAAATTCAAAAAGAATATAAGATGTCTATGTTTGGTGAGATGAATTTCTTTCTTGGGCTACAAATTAATCAAACATCGAAAGATTTTTATTTCACAGTCTAAGTATGTGAAAGAGATGTTGAAGAAGTTTAGGATGGATGGTTCCAAACCAGTATGCACTCCTATGGTGACTAGCTGCAAATTAGTTAAAGATGATTATTCACCTAAGGCTAACCAAAGCAAATATAGATATATGATTGGTGGACTGTCGTACTTGACTGCTACTAGACTAGATATTATCCATGTTGTCTATCTTGTGGCTAGATTTCAAGAAGATCCTAAGGAACCACATGTTTCTCTTGTTAAAAGAATATTAAGATATTTGAACGAAACTCCATATTATGGCTTATGGTATCCTGGGGATATTGACTTCATACTAAGTGCTTATACAGATGCAGATTGGGCTAGATGTGTAGATGATAGAAAAAGTACAAGTGGTGGTGCATTCTTTCTTGCTTGTAGATTAGTGGCATGGTTGAGTAAAAAAAAAGATTCAATTTCCTTATCTACTGCTAAAGTTGAGTATATTGTTGTTGCATCTTGTTGTACACAAGTTTTATGGATGAAATAGACATTGAAAGATATCAAAATAGTGTATGTTGATCCTATTTCTATCTTCTGTGATAATACAAGTGCGATTAAAATTTCAAAGAATCCAACAATGCACTCGAGTACAAAGCATATATCTATCACGTATCACTTCTTGAGAGAGAAGATTGTGAAGAATGAAGTAAAGCTTGAGTATGTACCTATGAAGGATCCATATTGTTAACATATTTGCGAAGGCTCTTCCTAAAGATACTTTTGAGTATCTCCAGGAGAAGTTAGGGGTCATTTCCCCTCTTTTCTTGAACAAGATGCATATGGAGATGCATCAATTTAGTGGGTCTATGGATCTATCTTTCTTCTAGACTAATTTTTTGGTGGCTACCTCTTAGGGGGAGTATGAAGTATCTTTTGTCTTTGAGTCAAAGGGGAAATCAATGTAAAATATCTTTTGCATTTTTTAGTGATGTCAAAGGGGGAGAAGAGTATCATGTGAAAAATATTATCTAGTAAGGGGGAGAAATAGAAAGCAAAATCATGAGAAGTGTGTTCAGAGCTAGTGTGTTGTCTTTTGATGGTTTTTCACATCATGTGTTGCTATCAATGACAAAGGGGGAATTATTGCAAGAATGAAGGTGTTGTAATTGATGTCAATTGGTCAACTGGTTATCAACTAGTTGATGTTGTAATTGATGTCATGGATGTAGGATATTGGTTGTATTTGTCGAGGATATTAAGAAAATTGTAATGAAGAAAGGTTGTAAGTGTTCAGTGGTTGCTCTAGGTTTTTCTGTGATTTGCTCCTATATTTTTTTGGTTCAAATATGTTGATCATGGTTGTTGGAAGCTACTCTATCCATATTTTTGGCTTCTAATTCATTGTACAATGTGAGTTGTGTTCACTAGTTGTGAACTATGGTTTTATATGTATCTAGCTGAGGTCCGAGAGAAATGTTGTTGGTTTGGATTTCTTTTTGGTTAAGTCTTGTGACTTGTACTTCTAGAGTTAAACTGGTATGATCATGTTGAAGATAATTTTGGTGTCTGGAAGGATTGGATCATGTTAAGGGTTGTGTGTGCTTAATTGTTCTATGTGTTTTACACTAGTTTGACAAACCTTTTGTTGAACACTACTCTTGAAGTTGATGAAGCGTGTTGGGACCTATTTGGGTCCTCATCAAGAATTTTTTTGGGTCACCCTCATTCTAATTCCAACCTAGGATGTTTTGGTTATGACCTAATTTGAATTTAATGATGGATGGCCGACTTTGGATATGTTTCAAAGTTGAAGAGGGTGTAATAACAGGATGAGTTAGTGGTGTGGTGTACGAGCACCCAAAGGTTATCATAGGTTGTCTAGGACAGTCCTGTCTAGGACAACTAGGCAATAAAACTTAGTTTATTTGGATGTATGCCTCAATAGAATTTTTTATTAGGTGTTGATCATCTAATGAAGGTCATGTTGAACAATGGATAGGCCTAAGGTTTTTGCTCAAATAAGGTTTTGACCTTTTAGGTTTTTTAGGTGTTTCTTATCAATTTTTGCAAATAATGCTCAATTGGAGCTACAAGCGGCCAAGAAGAGCCCAAGGGAGTGATAAATAAATTGGAGGCCCTATTTATGGAATGCCTCGGCATTAGTATAGGGTTGGAAGCATTTTCATTGCTTTGAAGTTTTGTGCATTCAAGGAAAAATAGTGTGGTTGTGCGCTAATTTTTTGATTTTTTACTTGAAGTACTACTTTAATGGATTGAATAGGGCACTGTAGTTAGTGTAGGATGTAGTGTAATTAATCTTCAAGATTTGTGTGGCATTTAGATAGGTTTCTAATTCATTTTTAGCCTTATTTGTAAATAATTTTGTTTCTTCACTGTTGCTAGTCTAAACCAGACAGTTTTGTGTAAATGGAGTGTTAGTTCACTTTCCCACCATAAAAATTGTACGGCCCTTTGGGAACAGTGACTAGACTCCATGGTTGTAAATATTATAGGGTTTAGGTTCCTTGAAAGCACAGGAGTTGTTGGAAAAGTCTTGCCCTAGGCGAGCCAGGGAAGAGTCCGGCTAGGGAAGACCTTAGTGCAGAGCACTTAAATTGTAGGGGTGTCACCTTTTTTAAAAATAACTACTTGGAGAAGATAGATAAGTGTCTTTCCAATGCTTAGTATGGAGGAGGAAGCTTCATCAATCCATCTAGTGAGGAAAGAACTTGACAGTTTGCGGAGAGGTCAGGAAAGGGCTTAAAAAGCCTAGTATTGCTCATTTTCAAGTTAAGCCTTTGTACGGTCAGCTGAGACCCAAGACCCCAAAAATCTTTGAGAGGTGGGTATATGAATCAGGAATCCCAAGAAAATATTCGGTGTTCTTTGGAAATATTTGGAGAACTAAACTAATTTCTCAGAGAAGGAGACCTAATTGGGGCTCCTAGGCTAGTAGCCTTTTTAGGTCTAAAAGAGGGTTTGGTGAAAGCAACATGCAGATGGAGCTAGGTTGACCCCTAATACACTTAATAGGATGGTTTGATGATGTTAGAAGCATATCCACACCCCTGCAAAGCCAATTTCAAGATTTGGAGGATTTGTAGCCTTTAGGGTGGATTAAGGGCTAAAGCAAGGGTTTCAAGATTGCACCAAGTCTTGACTTGGTAGGAGGTTCTTTATTGGTAGTTGGGGTTGGCAAGGAAAAACTAGGGGATCCTAAGTAAAGAAAGGTCCTATAGGTTGAAGTGGTGGAGAGAGACACCTTAGAAGTCTTCCAACAAGGCTTAGAGCATGAAATTGTGATTGTTTCATCCAACCTCCCTATCAAATTGGTATCAGAGCAGCAAAATATTTGGGATAGAATATATGTCAGAGATTGAGTCTAGTGGTTCTACTGACATGGTGACAAATGCAGAATTTTCCAAGAAGGTCGAAGAACAAGAGGAAGACAATAGGCTATTGAGGGAAAGAATAGCCCAACTTGAGCAAGCAATGAGTAATGTGCGGTTGGAAGGAAGGGTAACAAAGAAAGAAGAGGTTGCCAAGGAAGAAAAGATCCATGAACCTGACCCTGTTTTGCAAGAAGAGCCTTTCTTGAAGGCATTGAAGGCTTTGAGTGGAAAAGCACTTGAAGGCATACCATTGTTTAGTGGGAAAATGGAAGCTGATCTAGTCATGGATTGGATAGAGGGAATGGAAACATATTTTGGGTGTGATGGAGTCACTGAAGCACAGAAGGTGAAGGTGGAAAAGTCAAGATTAAGAGGATTTGCCTTGACATGGTGGAAGTTCATTCAAACAGGGAGAGAAAAGGAAGGAAAGAAGCCTATTTCTACTTGGAAGGGAATAGTTGCCAAGGTGAGAGAAGCATACATGCCAGATGATTATGAAATTTAGTTGCACAAGAAAAGATAGAGCTTGAGACAAAGAGACCAAGATGTAAATTCCTATACAGAGGAGTTCCAAAAACTTTGCATGAGGTCTAATGTAACAAAGGAAGAAAGTATTAAGGTGGCTAGGTATCTTAACGGTTTGAAGTGGAACATTCAAGAGGAGATGACTCTTCTAAGTCCCAAAATAGTGCACCAATGCTATCAATTGGCTATAAAAATTGAAGAGAGGAGTAAGAGGAAACAAGATCAGGATTCTAAAAGCAGAGGTAAAGGAAGAGATCAAAGAGGACATAGAGGTGGATACCAAAGTAGAGGGACTGAACAAAGAAGTCAGGGAGAGTCTAAACTCACAGAGCATGGAAGTGAAACAACTTCTAGAGGAGGCTATGGAAGAGGTAGAGGACGTCAAGGAGGTTCAAGTAGAGGAAGAGGAGTAGGTAGAAGTAACTCATACTTTTCTAGTATGAAGTGTTACAACTATGGTCAAGTAGGTCATCCAGCTTATAGGTGCCCAGAGAAAGCATCTTCATCAAATACAGAAAAGAGAGTAGCATATGCTCAAGAGGACACCATGAGTATCAAGTCACCTAAGGTTAGTCAGATAGAATCAGAAATGGGGGAGAACCTGATGTTTAGCAGGGTTCTAATCAGACAACCAGTTAAAGAAGAGCCAAAGCAAAGGAGAGCCTTATTCAGGGCAAGATGCAAAATACTTAGAAAGGTGTTCAAGGTTATAGTGGATTCAGGGTCTAATGATAACATTATCTCTAAGGAGGCAGTAAGGAAGTTAAAATTGGAGAAGACACCCTACACTAGTCCTTACAAGGTGACATGGTTGAACAAAGGGCAGAGTGTTCTTGTAAACGAGCAGACAACAGTGGAGTTCTCCATTGGAGGATACAAGGACAAGTTGATTTGTGATGTGTTGCCCATGGATGCATGCCATCTTCTATTGGGCAGACCATGGCAGTATGATAGAGGAGCCATCTATGATGGAAAGGAGAACAATATCTCATTCAAGAAGGATGGAAAGAAATTCAAACTGCAGTCACTATCAGATGAGGAAGAAGGACAGTCAAAGACCCCTAGTGTCTTGTTAAGTAGTGGCAAGGAATTAATCAACACTCTACAACAAGGAGGGGAAGGATATGTGGTCATGGTAGAACCCAAGGAGGAAGATAAGACCAAGAAGACAGTCATACCAGGAGCAGTCCAGAAGCTACTTGAGAAGTTCAAGGACATAGTCAGTGATTGAACACCAGCAACCTTACCTCCAAAGAGAGCCATCAGTCATCAGATTGACTTCATACCAGGGGCTTCATTTCCAAACAAAGCAGCTTACAAGCTTACACCAGATCAGAACCTAGAAGTAGCTAGACAAGTGCAGGAGTTGTTAGACCAAGGACTAATTAGGAAGATCATCAGTCTGTGTGTAATACCAGTGGTCTTAGCAACCAAGAAAGGTGGTAAGTGGAGGTTATGCACTGATTCTAGGGCTATAAATAGAATTACAATTAGATATAGGTTCCTTATTCCTAGGATTGAGGATTTGATGGATTGTCTTGGAGGAGCTCAGCATTTCACCAAGTTGGATCTCAAGAGTGGTTACCATCATATCAGAATCAAAGATGGGGATGAGTGGAAGACATCCTTTAAGACAACTGGCGGGTTATATGAGTGGAGAGTTATGCCATTTGGCCTCTCAAATTCCCCTAGCACATTCATGAGGCTCATGAATGAAGTGCTTAAGGATTTCACAGGTATATTTGTGGTGGTATATCTAGATGATATACTCATCTTTAGCAAGACAAAAAAAGAACATCTAAAGCATGTGGAGTTGGTTCTTAAAAGATTGCAGAAGGAGAGGTTAGCCATCAACCTAGAAAAGTGTGAGTTCTTCAAACAATAGCTTGTGTATTTAGGGTTTGTAGTATCCCAAGGATCATTGAAGATGGACCCAAGCAAGGTGGAAGCTATCCTAAATTGGCCTACACCAACCATAGGGATAGAGGTAAGGAGTTTTCATGGGTTAGCTTAATTTTATAGGAAGTTTATAAGGAACTTTAGTGGCATATGTGCACCAGTACTTGATACAATCAAAGGTGGCCTAAAAACTAAGTTCAAATGGACTCTTGAAGCTAAGAAGGGTTTTGAGAAACTGAAACAAGAAGTGGCAACTCAACCCATGCTTTTGTTACCTAGTTTTGATAAGTTATTCACTGTGGAATGTGATGCCAATGGAATTGCAGTAGGAGGAGTACTAAGCCAAGAAGGCAGGACTATAGCTTTCTTTAGTGAAAAGCTCAATGAAGCTAAGAAAAAGTATTCTACCTATGACCTAGAACTATATGCTCTAGTACAGTCACTTAGAAAGTGGAGGCATTATCTCTTACCTAAAGAGTTTGTCATGTTTACTAATAACCAGGCACTTAGCTACGTCAACACACAAGAGAAGTTGAGCAATAGACATTTGAAATGGATGGAATACCTCCAAGGTTTCACATTTACCATCAAGCACAAGAAGGGACAGTTGAACAAGGTGGCAGATGCACTAAGTAGGAGGTTGCTGATAGTGCAAGAGATACAAATAAAGAGCACTGGGATAGAGAGTTTCAAGGATCTCTATGGTGAAGATGAAGACTTCTCAGAGGCATATAAGGTATGTTCTGATTTTGAGAATCACTTTCATAGTCAATTCTCAAAGTATACATTGCAGAGTGGACTTTTGTTCAAAGGGAATCAGTTATCTGTTCCAAAAGGTTCAATGAGAGAGAATCTTATCCAGGAGAAGCACAATGGTAGTCTTAGTGGTCATTTTGGTATCAACAAAACAATGGAATTAGTGCAAAGGTTCTATTATTGGCCCAAGTTTCCAAGGGATGTCAGAAGGTATGTGGAGTAGTGTGTAGTTTGTATGAAGGCCAAGGGGGGAGCTAGCAATGCAGGTTTGTATCAACCTCTACCCATTCCCAATAGACCATGGGAATTTATTAGCATGGACTTTGTGGTAGGACTCCCTAAAACTAAGACAGGGTTTGATAGTGTCTATGTGGTGGTAGATAGGTTTAGCAAAATGAGTGATTTTATACCTTGCAAGACCACCCATGATGCTAGCTATGTTGCTCATCTCTTCTTCAAAGAGATTGTGAGGATCCATGGATTGCCATTGAGCATTATCTCAGATAGGGATGCGAAGTTCATGAGTCATTTTTGGAAGACTCTATGGAGCAGATTAGGTACTAACTTTTCTTTTGGATCAGCTTACCATCCTCAAACATATGGACAAACTGAGGTAATAAATAGAGTGTTAGGTAAACTTCTAAGGTGCCTCACCAAGGAGTATGGATAGACATGGGACTTGGTCATATCACAAGCTGAAAGCTAAGGTGGATATGTCTAGGAAAGATCTACAATTTGTAGTAGGGGACTATGTCATGGTCCATCTCAACAAATCTAGGTTGCAGAAAGGAACATCAACCAAGTTGTCGATGAAGAGAGTGGGACCATGTCAGGTGTTAGCAAAATATGGAAAGAATTCCTACAAGGTGGAGCTACCTGCAGACTTAGGCACTTCACCAGTGTTTAATGTGGCTGATTTGATCAGGTATAAAGGACCAATCACCAACTTGGATCAGAAAAATATGGATGTCTTGAAGGATGTGAGTAACATAGCCTTACCTCCTAAAGACAAGCTGCAAGCAGAGAGGATTTTAGAATCAAGGGTGAAGAAGTCTACCCAGCATAAGGAATACATGGAGCATCTCATCAAATGGAAAGACAAACCAGAATCTAAGGCTACATGGGTGGATGGAGCTCAGTTCAAGAGGCAGGGTATTGATTTATCTCTGATCTCTCCCCACAATCCTTAGTGTTTGGCTGAGGGGGAGAATGGTGCAGGAGCACCCAAAGGTTATCATAGGTTGTCTAGGAAAGTCTTATCTAGAAAAACTAAGCAATAAAAATTAGTTCATTTGGATGTATGCCTCAATGGAATTTTTGATTAGGTGTTGATCATCTGATGAAGGTCATGTTGACCAATCGATAGGCCTAAGGTTTTTGCTCAAATAAGGTTTTGACCTTTTAGGTTCTTAGGTGTTTCTTTTCAATTTTTGCAAATAATGCTCAATTGGAGCTACAAGCAGCCAAGAAGAGCCCAAGGGAGTGATAACTAAATTGGAGGCCCTATTTATGGAATGCCTCAGCATTAGTGTAGGGTTGGAATAATTTGCATTGCTTTGAAGTTTTGTGCATTCAAGGAAAAATAGTGTGGTTGTGTGCTAATTTTCTAATTTTTTACTTGAAGTATTACTTTAATGGATTGAACAGGGCACTATAGTTAGTGTAGGATGTAGTGTAATTAATCTTCAAGCTTTGTGTGGCATTTAGATAGGTTTCTAATTCGTTTTCATCCTTATTTGTAAATAATTTTGTTTCTTCACTGTTGTTGGTCTGAACCGGGCAGTTTTGTGTAAATGGAGTGTTAGTTCACTTTCCCACCATACACATTGTATAGCCCTTTGGGAACAGTGACTAGACTCCATGGTTGTAAATATTGTAGGGTTTAGGTTCCTTGAAAGCACAGGAGCTGTTGGAAAATTCTTGCCCTAGGCGAGCCAGGAAAGAGTCCAGCTAGGGAAGACCTCAATGCAGAGCACTTAAATTGTAGGGGTGTCACCTTTTTCAAAAATCACTACTTGGAGAAGATAGATAAGTGTCTTGCCAATGCTTAGTATGGAGGAGGAAGCTTCATCAATCCATCTGGTGAGGAAAGAACTTGACAGTTTGCGGAGAGCTCAGGAAAGGGCTTAAAAAGCCTAGTATTGCTCATTTTCAAGTTAAGCCTTTGTACGGTCAGCTGAGACCCAAGACCCCAAAAATATTTGAGAGGTGGGTATATGAATCAAGAATCCCAAGAAAATATTGGGTGTTCTTTGGAAATATTTGGAGAACTAACCTGATTTCTCGAAGAAGGAGACCTAATTGGGGCTCCTAGGCTAGTAGACTTTTTAGGTCTAAAAGAGGGTTTGGTGAAAGCAACCAGCAGATGGATCTAGGTGGACCCCTAATACACTTAATAGGATGGTTTGATGATGTTAGAAGCATCTCCACACCCCTGCAAAGCTAATTTCAAGATTTGGAGGATTTGTAGCCTTTAGGGTGGATTAAGGGCTAAAGCAAGGGTTTCAAGATTGCACCAAGTCTTGACTTGGTAGGAGGTTCTTTATTGGTAGTTGGGGTTGGCAAGGAAAAACCAAGGGATCCTAAGTAAAGAAAGGTCCTATAGGTTGAAGTGGTGGAGAGAGACACCTTAGAAGTCTTCCAACAAGGCTTAGAGCATGAAACTGTGATTGTTTCATCCAACCTCCCTATCATGGTGAAATGTGCAAAAAGAGATAAGTGCAAATAAATAGAGTAGATAGATGCAAAATCAATGTGAAATAGTGTGTGTATGTGATGTGAGTGTGGTAGATCAATGTGAATTATAAATGTTGAGTTTCTAGATGCGTGAGCTAAAGCTGTATTCTATCATTCATGCATGTCTGCAAGTGGTTGAGTGAATTGTGGTGGAAATATCTATTGCATTGAGATTTTCTTCTCTCTATAACATATCTCTTCTATATTCTTTGTATGTGTATGGCAGTGAGCCCTCCAGGTGGTTAACCCAAGTGTTGGATAGTGAGTCTTGATCCAGAAAATTAGTCTTATTTTGGTAGTGAGCCTTTGTAATCGGTTTTGATATTCTTTATATTGTGAGCTAATCCTCACCGTGGTTTTTACCTCATTGGGTTTTCCACATAAATCTAATGTTACTGTGCTTGTGTGATGGTTTTTAGTTTCTACACTTGCACTTAATGTTTAATCATTTTAGCAAAGTTAAGGATTTTTGATTGATCTAAGTTTCGATGAATGTTTTAAAGGTTAGATTTCCTACAACAGATTCACCCCCTTCTCAGTTTTCTTGTTCAACAAAACTACGATGAGGGTTAGCTCACAATATATTATAATCAGTTATAGTATATTTATAGAAGTGCTCACTGTAGGTGGACTCATTGTCCAAGTGGATTCACTCTCCACAGAGAAAAAGATAGAAGAGAGATGGTGGCTCATAACCTATTTTGAACTGTTACAATTGCATATGAAATATGCATGTATATAGTCCCATTGAAGCATAATAAAAAAACTTTATCTAATTCTTATTCAACAATCTACCTTTCTCTTCATTCTCACAACTCTAATCTTCAACTCAACGTTCACAATTTAACTTCACATTGATCTAATGAAATTAACTTGATATTTGCATGTAGAACATTCGCAACACACATCATATCATTTTAAAACACAAAAAACAATTCAACATATATATCCACATCAAACATGACATCAATTAGGTCGGCCTAAATAGATGTAACACCCAAAATATAACTTGTCAGCTCAAAACATTTCATACATATCCCATGCCAAGATACAAAACTCAAAACAACTTGCAATAGGTCGGCATGGACCTATAATTGATCCCACATAAGACCACAATACTTATATAACCTTCACATACCTTCAAGCATATTAGGTCGACACCACATAAGCCTTAATAAAAATATCCTTCAGCTGTGTATCCACATCTCAACACGTGGAACTAAAAACTTTATGCCAACTAGAATCCATACTCTATTTCCATCTAGAAACTTATCTTCAAAATTGTAAAACCAAAAACTCATCTACGAAGATGTGTGAAATCTCGCACATAACTGCACTGTACAAAAAAAAACTATAATTTGCTAGGATAAAATCCATTACTCATAAATTTCAAACCACTTGTCAAAACATGATTAAATCCTTGAATCAAATGCATCTAACATCCACCAAAATTATCTTAGAAGCCTAGAGTAAAAAAATCATTTTCAGGGTGGTGCGGACCCAAAAACTTGCACACTGTAACATTGTATACACAAAATTGATGTTTAGTCAATTTCCCTTTATAACTTTCTTTACCGGATCAAACCAACTGGCACACATGTCTTCCTCAACACCTCAAAAATGTGATAGAACTAATCAAAATGATCTGCAACTAAAATCTTCACATAAGTTTCAATGTTGACATCAATGACAACACTGCAACACATCGTTGTGTACCTTCCATTCTCATGTTTCCAAACAACATCATCAATGACAATATCTCTAAATTTCCAACAAGTGGTGGTGATTTCTTTGTTGGAAATAGGTTGGTGTCTTGGCTAAGCAAGAAGCAGGATTCAGTTTCATATCTACTGCAAAGGAAGAATGCATTGTTGTAGCATCTTGTTGCACATAGGTTTTATGGATGACGCAAAATTTGAAGGATATTAGAGTGGTATATGATGAACCTATTTCTATCTTATGTGATAATACAAGTGCTATTAATATTTCAAAGAATATAATAATGCATTCAAGGACAAAGCATATTGCAAATTGGAGTATGTGCCTAGTAAGGATCAAGTTGTAGATACCTTCACAAAGGCTCTTCCTAAGGATAATTTTGAGTATCTCTAGGAGAAGTTGGGGGTTATTTCCCCTCCTTTCAATTTGATGCATAAGGGTATACATCAGTCTAGTGGATCTCAAGATTCATTCCTTATTCTAGAATGATGTTGATGGCTACCTCTCAAGGGGAGTAGGTAGTAGCATTGTTGGTTTGTGTAGTATGGTGTGTGATCCTAAGGGTGAGTGTGCTAAGGAGTGGAATGTGTAGGTGTGTAGAAAAATTGTGAAGAAAACAAAGTGCAGTAAAAGAAAAGGTAGTTGTAGAGTAGTTGTTGTCCCTTATAGGTGTTTCCTTTGAGGGAGAGAAAGTATGTTTGTTCGATGTCAAAGGGGGAGAGAGAGCTAGTTGAAAAACTTTATGAAGTAAGGGAGAGCAGTGTGTACTAATGTGCAATATATGAGTTGGTGAGAAAATTTGTTTTTATTGTTGATGGTTTTTCCATGTGTTTCCATCAATGAAAAAGGGGGAGATTGTTGGAAGTATGAGTAGCTTGTATGTTTTCATTGATGTTGATAGGTATAGGTTGTTGCATTGATGTCAATAGGTCTATGAGGAGATTGATGGAAGTTTATGGAGATGCTTTGATTGGTTGCATTATGTTGTCATTCGTAGTATCATTGATGTCAACATCTAGTGTTCCTTTGATAACCATGTATTGGTGATTGCTGATGTTCAACCTTTTATATGGTTGAGATGATGTACAAGTGTTCTAGATGATAAGAATGTGTTTATGGTGCTTGCTTTGCAAGTGCTTTTGAGAAAATTTGAATAAAAGAGGAAACAGTGTGGTGAAGAGTGTTTAGTGTGATAGAGTGGTTTTTAGTGTTTTTCTCCACATTTCTTCATGGTTCAAGATCTTTCTATGTGTTTTGGATATGTTGATTAAATATGTTTAGCAGTATTATATCTAGATTTCTAGGTTATGGATCGTTGTGCAGATAAATTTGTGTTCACCAATGTGTGAACTATGAAATTAGTGTTGTCTGGGAGAAATGGTTTTGCTCCACATTTATCTGCAGTTTGGTTTTTGTTCTTCTAGATTTGAGGGTGTGCTTATATTGCTCATATCTATCTTTAGTCTAAGTTGTTTGAAGTTTGGTGCTCTGCAAGGTTGGATTCAGGAGTTGTTGTGTGTGGAAGGTTAGCTAGTTATGCAGAGTGAATATGTTCTTCTAATGTATGATGTTGTGAAGGATTTTTTTGATTCCAAGGTGTTGATGGAATATCCAAATTATGTTAAAGTGTTGTGTGTGGTCCGTGAGTTGTCTTTAGATCAAAGGAAGTGTGTACTTAATTTTTTAATGGTGTTTACATAGGTTCGGCTAACCTTGGGTGTTTACGCTAATTACGGATATGCTTCAGTGTTTATGGAAGTGTGGTGTGGTGTGTATGAGTGGATTTAGGTCCAAGTTAAGGTGTGTTGTGGTCCACCTTCATTCCTTTCCACCGTGGGAATGTATTGGTAATTTGAATTTGCTTGGTTGAGGTGCTTAGCCGACCTTATCAATTATTTTCAAGGTTGAAGATGGTATAAATAAGTGTTCAGTTGATGGAGAATCAATGAATGAAGTGTGTAATGTGAAGTGTTGAGATGTGAAGTGTGAAACTGTGTAATGCAATGTGAGCTTTAATGCCTAAGACTATTGGAAGCAATGAGGAAAAGGTATCTACATTCTATAGAGAGAGAGTGAATGTTTTTGTGAACTGTGGTGACACTTTTCTGTTGCTTTGAGATGGATTTCTTGTTGTAACATTCTTATTTCTTCTTCTTTCTAATTTGGCAGTGAGCCCTCCGACAGTGAGCCTATTGTATTCGGTGTTACAATTACTTTTTATAGTGAGCTAATCCTCACCGTGGTTTTTCCCTTCTTGGGTTTTCCACGTAAATGTAGTGTTCTCATGTGTTTGGATGTGTTTGCAGTACTATTTCTCATTTTTACATTTTGCTAATACATGATAAGGGTTTAATGGTTGTTAAGGGTTTAAGGACTAATGTAGATTTGAATATTAATGAGGGTTTTGATGTTTTAGTGTACAACTAATTCACCCCCCCTCTCAATTGTCTTGTGCACTCAAAAATATGTGCATTCCCATGAAATGACATGGCTCTTAGGTACAACTAATGTCTCTTTCATCCTTCATGGACCCTTTGTGGTAACCTGTGGTAGGATCTATTCTGGCCTTTGACTTGCTAAATAATTTCAAAGTAAAACAATTAGTAAACATGAATATAATTATTTATAAGTTCATATAAAGGATATATAAGGATGATGAGTTTGTAAACTTCCTTGTAATGAGTACTTCATCTCAAAATGTGCAAGCACAAAAGAAAAAATTCTAATGAGTCACACTTGTCAAGAATTTAAAATTAGGCATAAACACAACTAATAAACCATCTATAAACATAATATTTTAAAAGATAAATGGGATTCACTTAGTCTATAACAAGGGCTCTATTTTTAAATAGAAAATAATAATAAGACCTTGTCTAGATATAGGAATAATCATGACTTGTATAGAAATTAAAATAATCATCATAACCATGAGAAATTATTATAACCATAGTCATCGATGAGAATTAATGATATTAATTGGGTGAAAGCACAAAATTGTGGCATACTTTTATAAAGAAGACAAACAACATTGATGCAACTTTTTAACTTGAATCACCTAAAAATGACATTTAAAAAAAAATGGAAATATTTAAACTAATGAAATGTATATTTTAGTGTAGTCTATGTTTGAATTTTTTTAAAATAAAAACATTACTTGGATGTATATTTCTATACAAGTGACATTAGATTAATTACATTGAATACTTTTTTAAAATCAAATGTTTTGGGATTCACTTTTTATAATATTTTGTTTTGTAAAATTCTATATTGTGAACTTGAAATTCTAGGACATGCATTAAAAAAATTATAATAAATATTTAAATTCAAATGTATTGAAAGCATAACACTTTTTATGAGATGCTACATTTTTCTTGACTATTTATTGAAAATACAAGAAATATATCATTTCGACATGAATTATCTCCTCAAAGGAATTATATTTTTATTTAATTTCAGAATAAAAATTAGTATTTTTCTTTAATAAAGCAACCAACCTTATATTGGGCATTGGTGACCTAATTTTCATGAAACTATATATATTATATGTATGTATGTATGTATGTATGTATGTTATGCTTGTATGCATGTATGTTATGCATGTATGTATGCATGTATGTATGTATGTATGTATGTATGTATGAATGGATGCATGTATGTATGCATGTATGTATGCTTGCAAGTATGTATGGAAACTATACTTTCAGATATGAAAAAGGGTGATTCGTAACTTAAGAAAAAATTATTTATGAGAGTAGAAGTGGTAGGAACATTAATTTTTGGAACAAATTTTTAAAAGTTTGTAAATTGGCACCAAAGTGATGCTACATATGCAACCCATGAATACTTTCAATTAGGCAAGTTTTGGCTTAGATCTATTTTGGTTGGAATGAATCTATCTATGACACACATTCAATTGAAAATCCCTTTTATTTGGAAATGCTTAAAGTTAGGTGTGTTGAAAATATACCATGAAGTGTGACACAAAAGACCTCTTTTGGTTATTTTTAGGTGTTTTTACATTATTTTCTTCACCTAAGGTTTTGTTTCCCATGATACCATAAATATACCTTTTTGTTATGTGTCTATTATTATTCACACATGAATTAGGGGTTGATATAGTGCATTTTATACGTATTATTATGTTGCCATAATTACTCTAGATCTTTGATCAATAATACTCCTATAAAGGCTTAGAATTTGCAAGTGTATTGTAATCATTGATTACTAAATACTATATTGAGTTTCTTTGGATTACAGGGATTTTCTCCTAAAAGGGTTTTCCAACATAAATAATTATGTTATGGTATATTATTTTTGTATTTATTTCCTTGTAGATGTATGATTATTTTAATTTTTTGCACATAGCTCCTCTCATAGGGGTGTGTGCATAAATATTGGAACACAAAAGTGGCCAAAAATATTTTTGATTAAAAATAATCAATAACATGATCACATAATAGAAACTACAATGCACCCATTTTTTAGAATGACCATGTTATGATTTGATGGTGGAAAGCCTAAGGCTCAATCACTACAAGGCCTAAATGTGTTCATAATACAATGCAAGTGGATTATAAGATGTACATGTTATAATACACTCATATTTTTAACTATATGCAAGAAAAATAATTTGTGATTCATTTGTGTCATTTTCTTTGTAATGCAACTATTTTATTGTCCAAGAACATTTTGGGTGATTTGAAGAAATTTTATTGAAGGAATCATGTTGTCATGATGTGCTAGAGGTAAGTTGGGTGAACTTTTTAGCAATTTGAGTTAAAAAAATAATAAAAATAATATTCATTTAAATTTTTTTTAATAAATCTAGACCCCTCAATACCTCCAAACCCTCATCCACCCAATGAAGTGCATGATGAAACTCATATTTAAGAGAGTATATAAAATAATCCCCCTCAAACTCCTGTATTAATGCAACCTTGTGATAGTCAAGCAAATATATTATAGGGAAAACTAAACATAATAAAAATGAGCTTCAAATATTAGTAAAAACCTTGAAATATTCAAATACAACAAATGTGTATTAGAAAACTCTTGTAATATCATTGGAGTCTATAATATTACATATAGATTCATTCAATAGTAAAATAAATACATGAAAAAAATTTATAAATAATTTTCACCAATATTATGAAACAAAACTATCATATAAACTAGTGAAAAAAAATGAAAATTAATTTATATGCATTATTTGTAGACCCTAGAACTAATTAACCTATGAACAAGTTATAAAATATTCCATATTCACTGGTACAAACACCAAATAATAAAGGATAACTTTTGGGATAAGTCGTGGATGGTTTTTGATCATCCCCATGCAACAACAGTAAAGTGCCTCAATATTTATTGAGGAAATTCTATTGTATTTTTATCCTCAATAGAATTATAAAATATTTTGATATGTGAAATTATAGTGAAAAATAAAGGATTTGCATAAGATAGAGAGGGTGCATATCATGCCTAGGGATAGCTAGCGAGACCCCTTGCTCACCCATGTGTTTAACATATCATAGTATCTTCTATTGTGAAGGAGAGTATTGAGCCGTAAACCCTATAATACATTAATTCACTCACACAAACCTTTGTTGCAACATACTAGGCCTCTTTCCTAGGGCGATAAGAGTGATCCTTGGAGGCATCAACTATGACCACACATTTTTCTGATTGGGGATTTGTATGCAATTATGGTTCTAATGATTTTTTAATGAGATATACAACACATGATATACATGGTCATCATTCTATTATACATATTTGTTATGTTGGAAAAGGAGATGCTAGATCTCATGGATAGATCACTATAATCAACCTTTTCCAAACACATGTGGGGAAAGAATCTAGACCACAAGGATATGATATTGACTAACAACCTAAAAGGTGAATCAATCAAGCATGGTTCTAGATTCTCTTTGTTGGAGGTGGTGGGATTGATGGATTTAAAAAGCTCATGCAATGATGTAATTCAACAAACAATGCAACGTTCTAAGATGAATTCTAACATACTAAAAACAAATAGACGTCAAATTTAAGTTCTAGAAAGGTAGAAGGTAGACACTGATGCACTTGTAATTTGAAATTGAGTTGATTCTAGGTGGTCTAGGGTGCAAGGATTCCCTAGACTAGGGATCTGATTCCAAAAATTGACTTCACTAGCCTTAGGTCCCTATTATGTAGCTTCTTCCTTTTAGATCTGGTTGTCAGATCTTTGTTTGTTATTTAGATAATTCAGATTATGTATCTTGTCAACTTGTGGGCTCTTGATGAGAAGAATAGATGGTGAATGGTCTGAGCTACAAGGGGAAGGTTTCCCAAGGCCTATAAGGTTGTGGTTGTATGGCCTTTGCTTTCATTGCATGTGTGTTGGAGTTAGCAGATCGAGGTTTTTTGGAGGTTCTTTGTAGTGGGAAGTATTTGTTGATTACAGGGAAGGTTTATTCTTTTTGCTTGCAATTTTTTTCATTTCTAGTTGTGTGTGGCTTTGGCTAAATCTATTTTTTGTTGCTCAAGCTACTTGTGTTGGGCTTCGTTCCTTGTATGTTTGGTCTAGATTTTATTGTATTAGATTGGTTTTATCTCAAGTTTTCTTGAAGAAGTTTTTTTTATTTTAGCATGGATAACTCTAGTGAGGGTTGGTTGAGAAATAGTGCTTTTCATTTGCACAAGGTAAATGGGTGCTTGGAAAGATCGCAAGATTGATTGATGTTGATAATACAGCTTGATTTCATGGCAGAGGATGTTGAATATTATAACCATGTGTTGATTTGCAAGTTCATGGGGATGCAAGTAGCGCTCCCTTTTCTGGATTCTTCGGTGCAAAAGACTTAGAACCTGGAAGATGATTTTGATATAATGTTTGTGGCCAACAATTTCTTCATGGTGGATTTTTCTTGTGTTGTTGATAGAAATCAAATGTTTGAAGGTGGGCCTTTCTTCTACAATCAAGTGGGCCTTTTTATTAAACCTTGGCATGTGGGATTCAACTCTACTGAGGAACTTCCTTCTAGGGTTTCAGTTTGGGTTTGTCTCCCTCATTTTCCTTTGGAATTTTGGTGAAGTGATATATTTCAGATGATTGCTCTCATGCTCGATAAGCCCATTGGGCCTTTGAAACAAACACTGACTAAAAGGGTCCTTTCCTTTTCTCAAGTGTGCATTGAAATTGATTTGAACAAACCACTACCCGATTTGATTGACATGAGTATTGGGACTGCCTCATGGACTCAACAGTTGGATTATGAGGCTCTACCCTTCCAATATTGTTTATGTCATGAATATGGTCACCTTCAACGGAGGTGTCCCAAAGCTATTAATTCTATGGATTTGGGTAATGCTTCTTCTCAGCCTACTCAAAAGATGGACAAAGGTAAAGCTCCCATATAGGGGTTGGTGGTGGATAAGGATGGATTTGTTTCAGTTAAACCTTCTAACAAGAATAGAGGTCAAAAGAGGATGCTCAAGGACAAACATGAAGAGGATACTTTCAACATGTTTGATGCCTTAGAGGACTTGATTTAGGAGGAATCAGTTCCTCTGGATATGCAGGTAGGGGATGAATCCGTATCTGAGAAGCACCTAGAGTTTCAACAAATTTCTTCTCACAACTTGACTTTGGTAGAGGGTTTATCTATTCAATTGGATACGGGAATTCCTCCCTCAATTTTTGTGCTTGGGGAGATCAGGTTAGTGCTAAGGATTTCTATAGGGTTTGTGATTCCTAGTTTTGGATCCATAAGTGAGAAGGGTGTTGAAGAGACTAGTAAAAGCAAGTCTTCTTCTCTTGCTTTGGGCTCGTGTACATATAAACCCTTGAAAATCCCCTTAAAGTAGGTAGGAAGAAGGATTAGGAAAAAGTAAAGTTGATTGGTGAATCTTTGGTGGAGTTTGGCTCAGTGAGGACTATTGATTCTCACTTCTCCCAATCTTAGTGATGATTTTGGTATCATGGAATATGAGGGGTATGAATAGAATCCCTATAAAAAAGGATATTCGGGAATTAATTCATGTTCACTCTCCTAATATGGTGTTCCTTTAGGAGACTAACCTGCCTATAGAAAGTATGATGACTTTGGCTTTAAATATATGGGGTCGAGGTATGTGCCAGTGCATTGGGGCATAGGGTAGCTTTGGGGGACTAGCTTGTTTATGGGATCCACACAGATTTATTCCTTCTTGGTGGCTCTCCTATAGGTACTTTGTTTCTCTTGTTGCTTCTAGTCTAGAGTTGGGTGAGAGAGTTTTTTCCTCAAACATTTATGCTCCTACTGACTTCTTTGGTAAGATGAATTTGTGGTTGCATATTAGATACCTGCGTTCTTTGGAGCCTTTTTTTCATTGGATTTTAGCAAGTAATTTTAATGCTATTCCTCTTTGGAGGAGAAAAGGGGTGGTACTGCCTATCTAGATCCCTCCTTAAATTTCCTTAGTGATAATGTGGCTCATTTGAATTTAGTGGATATCAATCCTATGAATGGGATGTTTACCTGGAACAATAGAAAGAATGGGGATGTTGCCATTTCTGAAAGGTTGGATAGGTTATGGTATCTAGCTTTTGGGTTGGTGATAGATGGGTGACTAGTTCTGAGATTTTTGGATTGGCGAGGATCTAATCATTAGCTGATCAAATTCTCCACTAGCTCCTCTCGATGCTCTAAAAAGCAATATTTTCAATTTCAACTCATGTGGCTTCGGGATGTGCCTCTTCATGACCTTGTTCCTGGTTGGTGGAGTGTTGGGAAGCCAACTTTTGGCACAACAATGTATTCCTTTTCCAAGAGGCTTCAGTTCATCAAGTACAAGTTAAAACATTGGAATAGATACCATTTTGGAAATGTGTTTTAGACTAAAAGTGTTACTCAGAAGCATCTGGACTCTACTTCTCATCAGATCTGAGATCAAGGACTCACTGAGGATTTCACTAGGATGGAAGCCTTGGTAATGAAGGATGTGGAGGAATGGGAAATTTGTGAGGAAATATTTTGGAAGTAGAAGTTCCACATTGATTGGTTGCAGGAAGGTGATAGGAATACTTCATTCTTTCATAATTCAGTCAAGGATAGAAGGTAGGGAAACATAATTTCTTCTCTTATGTCTCAAGAGGTGGAGCTTCTTTACTCTACTACTGATATTTCAAAAGAGGTTGTTTGTTTTTTTCCTTTTTTTCTTTTTTGATGACTCCCCTCCTACCAGAGTGAAGGAGGCTTCAATTTTAGGTTGCATGCCTCCTTTGGTGACAGGTGAAATTAATGATTCTCTTCTCAAACCAATCTCCTTGACTGAGCTAGAAGATAGAGTGTTTCAAATGAAGAAAGTTAAAGCTCCCGACCCTAATGGGTTTTTGATTGAGTTCTTTCAGGATTTTTGGGAGGTTATTAAGCTTGACCTTCTCGAGGTTTTTTAGGAGTCTCAATAGAACAAAAAAATGATAAGAGCTATGAATTCCACCTTTTTGGATCTTATCCCTAATAGGGAGGGTACTAACTCTTTGAATCTCTTTAGAATGATTGTCCTATGCAATGCGGTATACAAAGTAATTACTAAGCTAATTGTTGAATGTCTAAAGTCATGGTTGGGTAGGTTGACTTCTGAGGAGCAGGGTGGTTTTGTGGCTAGTAGGCAGATTCTTGAAGGTGTGGTGATTGTTGTTGAGACTATGCATTCCATGGCTTCCTCTAGGGAGAAGGCTATGTTTATTAAGTTGGACATGGCCAAAGCCTATGATCATGTCAAATAGGACTTTCTATCCAAAATTTTGAGGATATTTAGATTTGACAGTACCTAGATTGAGTTGGTTATGAGTTGTGTCTTTCCTCTTCCTTCTCTGTGTTGGTTAATGGGGATCCTTCAGAGATCTTTGGGGCATCTAAGGGCCTATGACATGGGGATCCTTTATCCCCATACTTATTCATTTTGATGGATGAGGGGCTTGGGAGATTTATGAGATCCTGTGTGGATCTTGGTCTCATTCAGGGTTTGTGTTGGGGAAATATTTTACCCTCCTAATGCCACCTCCAGTTTATTGATAACATGAATTTGATGGGCTTAACTAGAGTGGGTGAAGCGGTTAACTTGAGGAAGGCCCTAGAATTTTATGTGGTTGCTTCAGGACAAAGCATCAATGAGGGTAAGTCCTTAATTTATTTATTTAATACTCCTAAGCTTAGTTAGCAATAGATTTCCAAGATTCTCAGGTTCCATATTGGCTCACTTCCCTTTATTTATCTTTGTATTCCTATAGCCTTGTGCATGCTTCCAAAGGTGTTTGGTAGGATGTTATTGAGAAATTTTATAAGAATATTAGTCATTAGACTTGTATGTGGCTCTCTATTGCTGGTAGAGTTTCTCTTTTGATGTCTATGGTCCATGATCTCATGTTGTACAAGTGCTTTGTGTTATCTACCCCACCAACTTTGTCAAAGTCTTTGAGCGCATTTTTTGTCAGTATCTTTGGTCTAGTAATCTCCTCTCAAGGAAGTGGAGCTTAGTTAAGTGGGATTATGTGTGTAGTCTGAAGCAAGAAGGTGGCCTTGGTTTGTGGTGGGATAATTTAAATGGTCAAGCTTTGGTGGATAAACTTTATTGGTGTTGGTGCTCTCAATAGTAGTAGACTTGGGCTAAGATCCTCACCTCAAAATATCTTGGAAATGTGGAGTGTGTGGATGTGCCTTGATACTGCTTGTTGGGTAAAGGTTCTATGGTTTGGAATACCCTTAAGATGGGAGCTAAGCTAATTAAGCAAGGCTTGTTTTGGATTTTCAACATCAGTTCAAATGCTCTATTTTGGTATGATTATTGGGACGAGAACCCTCCTATTTTGTCAACACATCCTCACTTGTAGGGTTATGTAGGATTTTATTAAAGGATGGTTGCAGTCATGTGGAGGAATTCAAAACCCCTCATGTTTTGGCATAGGCTACTATGTTTCAATGGAAGGACCCGCAGGAGTGGCCTCTCGGGGGCTTGATGGAGGATCATTAGGTGCTTGCTTGCATTTTTTCTAGTAGAGTGTGCAGCTCTCTTTTGAAGAGGAATGTTCTGGCCTGGACTCATGACCAAAAAGGAAAATTCACTATAGCCTTTGGTTATTAGGTGCTAGATAAACACTTGTTTAGAGGAATGGGAGTCCCCTAGTGGAAGCAAATTTGGAATAAATTATCTTGGCCCAAGTGCAATTTGTTCTCTTGGCTTTTTTTCAAGGCCCCTTTAGGTGTGTGTTGTGCTCTAATAGTGATGAGAAAATTTATCGCCTCTTTTTTTAGTGCTCTTTTGTTAGAGATATTTGGAATTTCTTGTGGGAGGCCTAGAATTAACCATGCAGGAAAGCCTCTTCTTTGGAGGACTTCTAGGCCAAGTTGGGGAACTCTCCTGTTAAGACTTCTTTCCTCCACATTTCTTCAAAAATTGGTCCTAGCCTAATTATCTTGCATATCTGGTTGGAATGCACCCATAGAATCTTTTTAGATAAGAAGCTTCAGGATAGGCAGGTTTGGATGAGAATTTTAGGGGTTATTCAAGAGACTATAGTGGCCAAGTGTGATCTTTCAGTCCTTGTGATTCTTAATGAAATGGGGGTGGTGCAGAGTCTGGGGCTTCTTGTTTGTGGTAAGGGGGGCTGGATCTGGTCTGGGTCAGAGTGTTAGAGGTAAGATCCTGAGGGAGGGTTATTAGAGACCTCCTCCTCTTGGGGTGTTGAAGATTAATATTGATGGGTCCTCTAGAGGTAATCAGTGTCATGTTGGGGTGGGGGCATTGGTAGAGATAGTTTTGGATTTGTGTTGAGTTTTTCTTAGAATATAGAGGTCAACACTCTAACAATTTCATGGAGGCTTTTGCTATTCTCTTGGTGTTGAAAAGGGATTGTGCCCTTGGTTGGAGAAGGATAATTTATACGTTTCATTCTCATATTGTCATTAAATTGTTGAATAAGAACCAATTGGAGGAGGTGAATTGGAAGTTGGCTATCGTGGTTCATCAAATCATCTCTTTGGAGGGAGTGTTGGATTCTATCACCTTCTACCATATCCCATGGGAGTGGAATAAGGTGGTTGATGGCTTGGCTAAATGGGCATATGAATGGAGAGAAGATTGGAATGTGGGAGATTGGGGTGGCCTTCCTGAGAATTTGTCTCAGGAGATGGAAGAGATGGTTACAGAGGATATGAGATGCTTCTTAGGTGTTACTTGATAGCTCTTTTGTAGGCTTTGGGACCTGGTGGTTTGGTTTTTCTTTCTTGCATTGTATTGCTTTCTTGAGTTAATAAAGTTTGTACCCTCTATTTATTTAAAAAAACTTATGGGGTCTTGATGCATGAATGAGAAAATTATCTTCAATCTTCCTCAAACTACATTTAGATATGTAACCTGCATACACAAAGAGAGAGGAAGGGTTGTGCCATATAGGGGCTTGCCCCAGTCAAACCCCATGTTGGTATTTCTATCTCCACAATGGAAAAACTGATGAAAAGAGATTGTATCCTTTTGAGGGATAGATGCTAAATGATA